>RAHM01000429.1:0-20869 GCA_003713295.1 Parotia lawesii
GGCTGCAGCTTTTCCTGGAGATGCCGTGGGAGACGGTGCCAAAGGCTTTGCTGGAGTTCAGGTAGACACATCCACAGCCTTCCCTCATCCATCAGGCAGGTCACCTGGGCATCAGGCTGGTCAAACAGGACCTTTTTTTCTTCTAAACGCATGTGCAACTTTCTGGTGAACCTTTTTTCCAAAAATGACATAATGCATCCTGGCTGTCTTCATGTATCAGTAATTTCTTTCCTTCTCTGTTAGAAGGCTTCTCCTTGGTATACTGCTTTTGTTGTGATCTGTCCAGCTTGGCTGTGCTGGATAATGAGGTGTTGCGAACTTCCTAAAAGCGTCTCCAAAACGAAGCCACACACTCACACACCCGTACACACACATACGCAAGGATAGCTCCTTAAAATGGGTCGACAGCAAAGAGATAGGAAGGGTCTTCGTATAAGTTCCATACGAGAGATTTATTGGAGCCACACCATGAAGGGTTCCAGGGATGAAGACAAAGAACTTGGGAGGGCCCAGGTTTAAGTATGAGAGCGGAGGGAGCATCAGAGACCAATGATTTGAGGGCACAGGGGCGGTACACAGGCGGGGCTAGGGTAAGGGAATCAGTGGGGAACTCTGAGGTAGTGGCGATGGGGCAAGGACCAATGAGGGGAACAAGGAGTGGAGAACCTTCTAGGGCAGGGACACACAAGGTAACAAGGGGCAGGGAGGCCCAACAGCCAACCAGAGAAGCAAAACTGGGGAACACTGAGGTAACAGAACAGAGCATCCTGGGAGAAGCCTCTTTTGTCACCCTAACCTGGGGAGGATCTTTTGTATTAGGGACTGTCCCACCAGGGGACTCTCTTTGTCCCTTGTTCTGTAGGGTTACTGGCCACCACAGTTTTTAGCTCAATAATCAGTTAATTTCTTTTGCTATCATGTTTGCATTTATTTCTGCACAGTCATGAAATATTTTCATATTTGTCTCAAGGTTGTTCCCAGTTTCTACATCTTTTGTTTATTCTTATGGTTTAGATTACTGATGAGCCAAATATGGCTTCAATTTTTTGATTATTCCTCAAATTTCATAATAACTTCTGACTATATATTTATTATTCTTTACAAAAATTACCTTGCTTTAACATATTTTTCCCATTTTCTCAGCCTCTCCATAGCCCTATTTACAAAGTTTAGCAAAATATCTCTTAAAAAAAGAAAAAAAATCAATTTCCTCTTATTTGTCTTTCATATTCTACCTCAGGTCCAAATGTTTCAAATCTCCTATTACCACTAAATATTTGAATGTTCTTGCCATTTAGTTACAAAAGCAACTATGGATTGTTCTCTGCTTCTAATCAAATGGTGCTCAGCAAGAGAACATCTGTGTTTCCTCTCTCCTTCAGTCACTAGCAATAAACCTTCAGCAGTCTGTCACTGTCTGTAGATGAACCTCAAGAAAAGACATCTGCTACCCATAGATAAAGCAATGCCTTTAATGACATGATGGAAATAAGTGGATCTAGAGAGTCTGGTCTCTTAAAGATGAGCATGAAAAAAAGTTTATGAACATTTCAATCTAAGTTCTAGTGTGATAGGTCAGAAAGATGAAGTAGGAAAACTCAAATGTATTGCATAAGGCAAACTAATAAGAAAATCCTAAGCCTCCCTTTTTGCTGGACAGGTCAGTTCCTGTCACTTTTATCCTCAGTTCACCAACTCGCAATGATGTGCAGATTTGCCATGAATTTGAGTTTTTCTATACAATATATTGTTCTGTAGGCACTGATCCCTCTCACTCATGGATCATCTTTAGCCCACATATTCCAGAAAATAATCCCAGCATGAAGAGTTTCTGTCTGCCCAGTCTCATCTGGTCTCAGAAATAAAGGAACATTTTTTCTCCTTCCAAAGAGATCTATTCAACCACAGGATGCACCAGTGAAGGGTAACACAAACATTCACAGCCCTTCTAGCAAAACAGAACCATGCCAAATGTCAAGACTGAACCATGACGCAAGACTGGGATTTTAGTGATTACAGAAGTTTAACTCCTGACTCTATCAGTCAGTCTTCTAGAGATTCATTGTCACTTTTGAGCTGTGTAATGTCATTTTTAATATTGCCACCCAGTCACAGAAATGTTGATTTGATGGGATCCCTCCTGATGTCGTCCCAGCCTCCCACTTGAAGCAGGACTATCATTCAACAAGTTCTCTGGGAAACACATTTCAGTGACACACTGCCGACTTCTAGTCAGGAAAATTTTCCACATGTTCAGCCCGAGTGTACTAAGCCACACTTTATTGCTGTTTGATGTTGTTTTACCATCTTTCCCAAAAGAGAAGAGTTTGGCTCCATTGTCTCTGTAACTGCCTCTCGGATATCTGCAGGTTCCTGTGCATGTTGGCTGTGACTCTGGAATTCGTATCTTTTCTCTCTCTCATTGATACTAAATCCTTAAAGGCAACTAGGACAATATTGTGATTTTGATCTCAAATTCCTGCCTCCTTAAGGTTGGAGCATTATCACTGGAATATTCCTAGACCTGATTTCTCTATGTAATGTGATTAGTTTCTTTACTGATCTCACTCAAGACAATCTGGACCAGGCCACTCTCTGATGCGGGAAGCAGGTAAGAGGGTCTGGCCATGGATGTAAGATGGGTATTTACCTTATTTTCATGGCAGACTAAAAATTATGACTCATTCTATTTACTAGCATATAGTCAAAAAAACCTGCTGAATCATCTTTGCTGAACATGCAGGCGGTTGGGAATTTAGAGTACATTAAACCACCTTGAATGGAAAAAAAATGTTGCTGCCAGGCCAAATTCTCACAATTCAAATTTCTGTAATCTAAGCATGTTCTGAACAAGATGCTCATGTCAATCAACTGGTATTTAAAGCAAATCAGCCTTAAAGCTTCATCAGTATTAATTACAAAACTGTGGAGGCATTAACTGCTATTACTCTTTGGATGCACATATAGCAAATATTTAAGACATTTCCCATGTTTGCTTAGGCAGGCACACTAAAAATAGCTAGGCATCTTCCAATGAAATTCCTAAATATAAACTAAGTGATAAAATTAATAACTGAACAATTTGTATCGCTGGTTTATGGTCACCCTTTTTGTTTATGGACGCAAGACGACACAAAAGTGGAGTTCAGAGAAGGTGAATACAGCTGGTGAAGTTTCTAGAGGGTAAATCCTGTGAGGAGCAGCTGAGGGAGCTGGAAGGGCTCAGCCTGGAGAAAAGGAGGCTCAGGGGGGACCTTCTGGCTCTCCACAACTCCCTGACAGGAAGGGTCAGCTTGGGGCAGGGGGGAGGGGAGGGTGGTGTTGGGCTCAGCTCCCAAGGAGCAAGGGGCAGGATGAGAGGACATAAACTCAAGTTGCACCAGGGGAGATTCAGGTTGGGCACCATGAGGAATTTCTTCACGGAAAGGGTTGATAAACACTGGAAGATGCCCAGGAAGGTGGTGGAATCCTCATCTCTGGAGGTGTCCAAGGAACAACTGGATGTGTCACCCAATGCTCTGGTCTGGGTGACGATGTGGGGATCAGCCACAGGTTGGACTCAATGACCTTGGAAGTCTTTTCCAATCCAAATGATTTTGTGATTCTGTGAAAAGTACAACTTAGCTACCACTAATTATCAAGTCACAAAATAACAGTGTGATGCTCATTTGATTTGTGTGCATCAAAGACTCTTATGGAATTATTATCAGAAAGTCTAATTATTAGTAAAACAGACATACCTTTATGGTGAAATAATGAGCCCTTTTACAGGAAAAATGATACTCTGTTAGCCTTTTATCACTGAAATACACTAATGACTAAACATTTCAGACAAAATGGTTTTATATTTTCTCTTCTCCACAAAATCATGTTCCTATGAATTTAACAAGGACAAAATTCAAAGACAATGATAATACTGCTGATGTAGTCATATAGTCATTGATGCAGACACACACAATTGGGCAAGATAATACAGAATGGAAAGAACAATTTGCTTATTAGTTTCTGCACCAACTATAAGCACTGAGAAAAATAAATGAAAGATACCATCCACTAAACCTCCTGTCTTCACAGTGCATGGTTCATAAAATCTCTTGTTTCAATATGAACGTATTTTTCTTACTTTTGAAGATGATAAAACAAAACAAACCAAAAACTGAAATGGTAAGCTATATAAGGAATGAGAATAAAAACAAACACAAACCCAGCTTGAAATTTAAATACAGTAATTGTGTAAACTGATGGTACATCAGTGGGAAAAATTACATATTAAATTCTAAAATCTATACAGAATATAAACATCTTCAAGGTCTGACTATGCCATTAGGACATTTTGAATGAGAAAGAAACCATGATATATAATATTAGAAAGGTTAGTAATACACACTACACTGGAATGTTGAATCTGTTTCCTTTAACAAAACCAGGAGTTTACCAAGAAAGCTGATCTTTAAACCTAAATCAAAACTGGCCTGTCAACATTTTTAAGGTCGTGTTTATCATCTCCATACCACTTGGTTCCACTGGGAATTAACCCAAGGGTTCATCTCTGCTGGTGCAGTAGAGAAATACGTTTACAATTGCAACCAGCTTACGAGGGTCACCTGCAGAGAAGTTAATGATTTAGAGGAGCACCAGGTTTGATCCAGCAGAAGTACTTTTCTCTGTTTAGAAAGCTTGGGTGTATGGCTAAAACCCAAAATAAATGCCTAGGAATACAAATTTGGTTCTTACCTCAGTCATCTCTTTACAATACACTTAGAAAATTGAACTGCCAAACACCTTTTAGGCAAAAGTGTGTGTACAATAGAGTAATAATTTACTCAGTAGGAAATATGAAGACAAATTCCTTTTTATTTGCAAGCTAATTAAAAATGTTTCGATGAAGTAATTACTAAAATAAAATTATCATGTTAAATGGAATGATAAACTATTTTTTTTAATTTATTCTTAATCAGTTAAACTAATGAAATTTTGTTTGCTTTTTTAACAAATTCATTAAATAAATAAAGGAGGACAGGAGAATGATTTAACCTCAGTAGACCTAGGGATTACGAAAAGGCATGCAGAAATCAAATACTTTAAGTTAATTTTTATATTAGTACTGTTAAATTGGCATCAACCCATGTTCAGTTCTGTCACTGAGTTTAAAAGCAATTTATTTTGCTAATCTGTTTCTAATTTGAAGAGAGAAACAAATAAAAACCTAGTTCTGCCAAATGCATGGAAGCGTTTGGACCAATACAGTTTCGTTTGTTTTTAGAATAATAGAATCATAAACTCGTTTGGGTTGGAAGGGACCTCAAAGACCACCTCATTTCAACCCCTCTGCCATGGGCAGGGACACCTTCCACTATCCCAGGTTGCTCCAAGCCCCATCCAATCTGGCCTTGGACACTTCCAGGGATATTCCTGGGCACCCTGTGCCAGGGTCTCACCACCCTCACCCCAGATTACACCTGAATTACACTGGAGCAGAGTTCTTGTATAAAGGAGCTTTTTTTGTGGGTTTGTGATAGCATGACTTGCAGGCTGCAATAGTTCCTAGGGATTATTAGCAATCTACACACTCACCCCTCACTGCCCACATTTATTTCCAATTGAATGCAAAGGAATTTCTTTCCATAGAACAGCACCAAGTCTAGTAGAAGGCAAATAGCTTACAAAAAAATTCCCCTGTTCCATCAAAACGTGCAACACAAACTGACCACATTTATTATTTAGCTGATAAATGCAGTATCTAAAATAGACATATAGTGCTTGAAGCACTCCAGTTGATTTTGAAGTACAGCACAGCTTCAGAATGTTTCAATTTTTCTATATTTTCTAACAGCTGAGATTTTTATTACAGGTAAGTGAACCTAACTCATGAAATGTGTCAGATTTACAGTACTGGAAATGAGAAGCTTTCAGTTTAAACCAGAGAAGAACTGGAGTGAGGGAAGAGGCAGAAGGAATGTTTTGGTCCCTGAGGGATATGTCTCTGCTTCTCACTCTTGTCTCTGGAGGGAGAAGCTCAACACTGGGGCAGCCTCCCCTCTACTGCTTCAGTGACCACAGCATTGGTCCATTGGATTTTGCAACTGTGAGAAGAACAGTTATGTGCACTCAGTTTCTGGTGTCTCCTTAAATATTATCAAAGCTAAAAAATGCATGAAATTGTGTATCTTTGCTGAAGTTTGTCCAGACGCTTTTCATCAAAACTATTGGTTTGTGTTAGTTCCAACATACCAAAGCTACCGACCAAATCAATGTAATGTTACTGAGTCCTTCCCATGAAAACTTGTCTCCAATTATATTCACCTCTCAGAAAAATTTCAAAGATAGAGAAGCATTTATGAAGTATCCATGGGAGAAAAACGTAAAATAAGTAAGAAGAGGAAACAGAAAGTACATCAGCAGAAATCTCATAACCTATTTTTAGTTAATTCTTCACTCACTGGACTCACCATCTTAAATTACCATCTTTGTCTGAGGATACAATCATTCTAGGCTAAACTTGGAAGTGACATTTAAGGGTTTTAAGCTTATACAAACTCTTATGCAGAGCACAGCCAATACTGGAAAAGGTAGCAGCAGTGTGACTCACAATAAAATTTACTTTCAAGATCCCATGATATTGGTAAGTGTCTGAGTCAGAATGTACAGACTTTAGTCAGTTAATATTAGGCTGACAACCCCAAAGGTGATACAAGTAATACCACTTTTCCCATTTATTCAGATTGCTGGTTCAGTTTATTCCAATAATATAACCTGTTAGGTCATTTCTGGAAGGATGAATGTGGTTATGAGAAACAGAACTGTGTCAAGAAGTCAGCATAGATATAAGAGTGAGAAACTTCCTCTTTTAATCATAATGTTAAGAATCTCTGCACTAATACTTTTCTTACTTCATAGAAATTGTATTTCTGGAAACATCCATATAGGCTAACAGCAGCTAGGCTAATGACTGTGTTGGGAGCTGGAGTTGCATAAAATCATGGAATGACCTTGGTTGGAACTGACCTCTAAGATCATCCAATTCCAACTCCCTGGCCATGGGCAGGGACACCTTCCTCTAGACCATGCTCCTCAGAGCTCCATCCAGCCTGGCCATGAACATTTCCAGGGATTGGGCAGCCACAGCTTCTCTGGGCAACTGCTGCTGGGGCCCCACCACCCTCACAAGAAAGATTTTTTCCCTAATATCCAACCTAAACCTATTCTCTTTCAGTTTGAAGCCATTCTCCCTTGTCCTGTCTCTCCATGCCTTTGTAAATAGCATCTCTCCATCCTTCTTGTATGCTCCCTTCAGGTGCTGGAAGTACTGTGTTCATATATTGTGGTGGAATTGTGATCCATGACTTCGACTTTTTCCTCTAATTTCTCTGCTTTTCTGCCAAAACCATATCAGATTTGAAGAGCTGATCACTTTCCACTAAGTATATACATATATATTTGAAAATTAAAGAGAACACAGTTACTGTTGAAGGGGAAAACAGAACAATTTACGTGGTCTCCTGGCTCAATGACCTTAGAGGCCTTTTCCAACACACATGGTTCTGTGATTGTATGAAATATGGCCAAATGGAGCCCTGGAGCCAGCAGATTCCATGGACTCCTTGAGGTGGAGTGCCAGGAAGCATCAGTGTTTCTGGTGTTGGGCAAACCAGCCTCCCCATCCTCAGCCTCAAAACATTCACTGGAAAGACCCCCACCAAAATTAGCAAGTCTGGTATCGAGACCAATGGAACTGTAGGGTGGTTACTCCCCTTGACTTCTGTTCTGCTTTTGGCCTCGTTGAGCAGCCACATCTCCAGGCTGACAGGGCAGATGAATGTTCTCTTGCAAACAGAGCACTCGGGAATGCCTTGCTGGAAGAGAAACTTTCCATGATACCACGTGCACTGCAGTGCAAGCAGGATGGCAATCAACTATGAGGGGCTGCAAATCACCTGCGTTCTTTAACATGCATGCAAGCTTTATTTCCAGAAGGTATTATATTGTCTCCCAGATTACATATTTACACCAGTAAATAGGACACCAACAAAAATCTTCTTCTTTATTAATCTGTCTGTGGAGAAAGCATAGCAGGTGGTAGAGATGGAGAGAGAAATCTCAGTTGCTTAAAAATAAAAAATCAATATACAGTAATTGAATTTAAATAACTAAAACAACTCTATTGTGATTAGTTCACATATTTTCATGCTTTAATCTGTGTACTGCCGTATTCCTTTTGTTTCTTTGTTGGTATTTTTCCCCCCTCAGGTTCTGAAATTATACTTGATTCTTTCTGTACTTGGGCCTCAAAGCATAAATATAAGATCACACCACCTCTGCTGTTCAGGGAAGTATCAGTCACATCAATTTTTTCAGAAGGTAAGAATAAGCAGAACCTTCATAGGAATTGTCCAAGGACTTCCAGCAAATTAACTAAAACCCTATTAAATTTATAACTGTTACTTGTCACATCATCAACTTCTTATTCTGAAGCATAAGTATTCTGAAGCAGAATCATGGTGCCAGTACAATTCTGCCACCTCTAAGATGTAACAACTTTTCAATAAATTACAAGGAGTAATTACACTAGAATGTAGGATCCTATAGATGTATGAAGATATAGTTACCTATAATGGATAATTTATTTTTAGGTACTTATATTTACTTATTTTTTGTCTATAAAATGAAAATTTTAAGAAAAAGGAACTAGAAATTTGGACAAGCTCTGTGGAGTGAAAGCTCTAAGTTACTTGTTTTGGAATGAAACAGCAATAATCTCACTAGAGAATTTAACTTAATTCTCACTACAATGCCTGTTTCTAACAATTCAAGTCAAATTATTTTTGATACTTCATTTTCTGTTTAAATTCTATGTCATGCTTAAAATGGATGACAAGGAAGAGCCTTTAAGTAGCCCCATAGAAATACACCTGTACTCAGCTGCAAACAGAGGTACAAAATGATACAGCCTGGAGCTCAGGAGCAAATGAGAGTCTGGAGACCAGAGCAGACCAGGTTTCTGATATCATTAAGCAGATGTCTTTCTATACGTGGTGTTTGTATTCCTTACAGCGCAGCTATACTTGAAACGGCATTGATCAAAACAGAGAGACTGTGATATCAGATTTGTTAGGAGCAGACAAATCTGTGATTTCAGATTTGCTAGGAGCACAGCTCCGTGGTAACAGATGGATGCCTTTCCTATGTGTAAGAGGAAATAGCTGGAGCTGTGCCAGGGAGGTTTAGGCTGGACATCAGGGAAAGGTTCTTCCCCCACAGGGTGTTTGGGCACTGCCCAGGCTCCCCAGGGAATGGGCACAGCCCTGAGGCTGCCAGAGCTCCAGGAGCATTGGGACTGTGCGCTCAGGCACAGGGTGGGATTGTTGGGGTGTCTGTGCAGAGTCAGGAACTGAACTCAGTGATCTTTGTGTGTCCCTTTCAACTCAGGATATTCTGTGATTCTGTGAAATACAAAATGGTGATGCATATTCACAGAACGCATCTCTTAATGATGACTCCTTCCTGGTAGACCAGGTAGATAAAAGAGAAAGAAAGCATATCCTTAGTCTTTCTTTTCAGTTCAGCCTTTTTTATTTACCACTTTGTATTTATTGCAGTGGTTTTCTGTACTGTGACCCCAGAATGGTGAAACTCTACAAAGATGTGTCATAGAGTGATAAAACCCATTATTTAAATCACTGTCCCTGCAAGACCAGCTTCCAGACTTGCAACTATGAAGCAACCACTCCAATGTTAACTGGACCAGCAGGAGATGCAATCTCAGAAGTGTTTTTAGCATTTCCTCTTGGGGGCTAAGGGACCTTGCTGTTCCAAAGGCCTGAGCATCATCTTTGCGTGCAGTGTGTGTCACAGGTGAGTAAAGGTTACCTGTTTGCCAAACCCCACACAGAAACAAATGGACCAGATATGCAGCTGACCCCATTCTCTGTAGCTCTTTCCATAAAAGACATTTCAGAAAAGTCACACCTGTTTTAAGATGAAGATGAAGTTTAATCTGATTACAGACTCTCTAGAATGTACCCTCGTTGTTATCTAAATACATCCCTCACAAGAGATCAGAACAAAGTTTATTCACAACCTCTTTTGAGCTTCAGAGGCTATAAGCTTAACTAGAGCTAAACACAAGGCTGATTTTTATCTCCCACATTCATTTAATTAAACATGGCTCATAAACTGCCATCATTAATACTAAATCACCATGAAAAATCTCTGTAACATTAAATTAACCTTTGATTCTACATTTTTCCTTTTATGCCATATTTGATAAATCTTGCAAGGGGATTAATGGATATTATTTAACTAGATACAAACAACTATATGGAAAGTACAACAGGAAGTGCAATTTCTTGCTGTATGAGTCAGAAAATAGAATTACAAACAAAATGCAGCTGCAGGCAGGAAGATAGTTTTAAGATGTATATTGAGCTTCTTATTGCATGCTATTTTGTGATGTTCAAATAATGGAATGCTATGACAAATTCTAGTTCAAATTAAGTAAACTCCTCAATGTTTAACCACGGATCATTTCATCTGACTTTGCGTTTATCTCTGACCTATTCATTCTATGTTAACCGTGTTGTCCTTCATCATTGATTGCTAATGATCACTGATCATCATTACCCTTCAAGACGGAAATTAGTCTCAGTTTTTAAAGTGAAATTCACCCCTTTTTTCTTCTAGTCACTATTTCTTGTTATGTCTCTGACAAAGCAAAAAAAAGCCTGTTACGCACTATGGTCTTTGGTCAGGCTTAAAAATGGTACATGTCACAATCAACCTTATTTTAACAAAGTAATTCACCTAGACTCTTACAATTTCCACTCACAGGTGTATTTGGTGCCAAAGCAGTTTGTTCCTTATTTGCTTCATCACCAGTTTGTAAGTTCCTCTGTAAGGCACAAACACATGAGCTCCATGAAATATGCCATTTCCTGTTTCAACACTGCCACACCCAGTCCTAAAAATTCCACTTATCTACTTACTGCTCTCCTTCATTATTGTCAGAAATTTTTGCCACAAGCTGGCAAATAAAATGAGAGACAGAATTTTTGTTTTGTCTTTTCCTCTTAGTACCTAATGCAAGTGCACCTCACTAACTAAACAACTCTGAACACTCTGCTAGATAACCTGGTCCTTATCATAGAATCATAGAATAATATAATTCTTAGATTACAGAAGAAATTTAAGATCATATAGTCCAATCATTAAACCAACACTGATAACCCCACCCCTAAACCATGCCCCTAGGTATCAGATTTACATGTCTTTTAAATATTTCCATGTGTGGTGACTCCACCACTGCTCTGGGCAGCCAGTTTCAATCCCTGGACACCCCGTAGGTAAAGAAATTTTCCCTAATATCCAGTCTAAACCCTCTCCCTTGCACAACCTGAGGCCATTTCTTCTCAGTCTATCCTTTGATATCTGGAAGAGGGAACCCACCCCCACCTCACTGCAACCTCTTATCAGGGAGCTGGGGACAGAAAGAAGGCCTCCCCTCTTCATGTGCCGTATCATCTTTTCTAGGAAGGTTTTTTTTCCTGCAGCAATTCCTTTTTCAAGCAATGAAATAGGTATATTGAATGTTAGTGTACTCAGTGATTACTTTCCATTAGCAAACACTTAAAAGTTTTTCATTAGCAAATTCAGAACCCATTTAATATAAAACCTGTAGATACTTGTAATTTTTTTTTTTAAATCACCTCCTCATCTGATGCAAGTCAAATGCCACACCAAAATGCACATGTATTACATATAAAGAGCTACCTTTATCAACCAAATTTGTAATCTTATCAAATAATGAAATCTAAACTATTTGACAAAACCTATTTTCCATAAAACCACATTGACTGCCATGAATTAGAGTCCCTCTCTCTGATTCTCTATTAATGGAAAATCATATTGACTTTTTCATTATATTGTCTGAGTTTGATGTCTGTGTAACTGGCCTATAATTACTGGGACTGTTTAGCTCATTCTTTTTGGATGTCAGTACCACAGTAACACATTTTCAAAAATCCAGGTTTACCTAAATCTCATTTTTTTCTCAAGAGAGTCTATTCATTTATTTTTTTTTTATTTATTTTAGTGATCCACTCAAATATTCTTGGGTGCAATTCATATTACTATGCAGAGTTTATATGTTTTTATTTTGGATAGATTATGAACCTGGTAATCAGCCTTACCTGACACAAGCACGTCATTCTCTTCAGCGATGATGCTGAGAAAAAAAATTTTGGTCACTTATTTTTATTTGTTATTTTTATTTCATGGTTTTGAGTTCTGTATCCACCATCACTGAAACAGGATGGCTCTGTGAACAAGCATCAACATTTTTCTTCATAGGGAAGGTCACATTTCCTAAACATGATTTTAAGTAATATTTCTTTTCTATACCTCTTCTTGTCATAAATTTCATATGCAATCTTCCCATTTATGTTTGTGTGTATGTTCATCCAATGATAAATAAAAAATAATGGCAAAGTTTTGGTTGTCAGGTGGAATATTTTGAATTCTGGATATTCTTGCCAAGTGTTGCAAATGATAAACTGGGAACTGATGTTTTTGTGATCAGCTTGGGGCCACTATTTTTAATTTCATCATTGGTCTTCAAGGGGAGAAAAACTATTCATAGGATGAACTAGAAAATAGAAATAAACATCCTGATAATATTAGACAGAGCAAGGGCATGTCATATGACTTGCAACTGTGCTGCCCATTTCTGTATAATTTCATTCAGGGAATTTATTTAAATTGTGATGAGGAAACACAGATGTAAAACTTCTACACATTAGATCTCATCTAAACTCAATGTAAATGCACAGTTCATCTCTGAAAGCTCTCGTAATTGTCTCCTCCTTTTCTTGAAAGAAGAATAATTTATCTCATGTTTGTTAAGTGGAAACACTGCATAAGTATGCAGTTACTATAACAACAACTGCATCATAATTTCATACCCTGATTTACCCTCGCAAGGTCCTTAATAACCATCTTTTGTTACAGTAGACTGGAGATTATGACTGAATTTTCAGATGCCCAGAACGTGTGTATTCCCAGACCATGCAGGGGGCTAAGTGCAAGGACACTGTTCCAGCATTTGAAAGGAAGTAAGCTTGAGACTCTTTCTTCACTCTCCTTCCCTGCTTCCTGCAAAGAGAGCTTCCTGCCTCACCATCTGCCCTTTTCCATACCATGAATCCCTCGCCATGTCAGAATCCATTGACAAAGTTGTGCTCTCCACTGTGTTTGACAGCTGGTTTGTTACGTTCATACATCACTTGCTTAATTTTTCTGCATGGACCACTCACAACATCCCCGTGCTTCTTCCTCACCTGCAGAGCTGGGCTGCAGGGCTTTGGTTTTCCCAGACCATTCTGACCACACCCTTCTACTTTACTACATGTTGTCTCCATGTTGCTTCTATCTCCATTTTCACCTCTCAGACCTGATTTCTCATGGACCTGCTTTTCCATCACCCTAAGCCTTGGCAGTCTATGCAAGAGAAAGGAAAACTCTCTGCTGCACAGTTCTCTTGGCAAGGAGAAGGCTTCAACCAGAGGAGGCTGTCAGTATTCACCACAAAATATCCTACCTCAGGCACTTGCATTTTAAGGAGTAGCAGCTCTGGTCTTTCTTTTCCGATGTGACCCTGTCCTAGATGCATCCCAGCTTTGTGGGATAAGAGATCAGGCTCAGCATCTGCATGTGATACATGGAGTGGGTCCACAGGCAGGAGAGCCAAGTCTTTGACACAAGGCTTCTTGTGAGGCAACTTAAGGTGGGAATGAGATGTAAGTGTGGGAACATTTATTTCATTTATTTCAACATGGTTTCATCTGCTCTACCTAGACAGATATTTTTGGAAGCTCTTATTTTAGAAGATTTGAGTTAAACTGCTGGGTTATATGACTATAGGGGGGGAAAGTTTAAGCTTGTTTCAAAAGGATCTTAGGTCAGCAGGGTAGTAGATACAGTAACTGAGATACTCTAGAGAGCAGTGCTGTTCACTCTTGATCCAAGCATGCTGAGCAGAGAAACTAATGTGGTCCTGAAAGCCCTGCCAAATTCTGTTTTCACACAATCTGTCGTGCACACCCAAATGCCATTCCCAGGGCCCAACCTTGCTTCTCATTTCCTTGTATTTATCCTCCCCCCCACACTTTGATGCTCCTTCCCCTCTGACACAGAGTTTGTCACTTCACAGTCCACCCTCTCCTTCTCTGCTGTTCCGTCTCCCACCCCTCTCTCAGAAGTTTTAAACATCTATCTTTGTGTTTTAACACTCCAGTTGTGCTGATTTCCTGGTGTGCTCGGGGTGCAGTTCTGCAGAACAGGAATCCTCTTCCTCTGACAGGGGTGAATTGTAGCATGCCACAAACAAGTGACACGGCCTTACAAGAGCCAGCTGTGACCTGGCTTCAGCCAAGCACTGAGAGCACAGAGGTAACACAAAAACCCTGTCCTGTCTGGCTTGAAAGGAAACTCATATCCTCAGAAAGTCTTTGCCTACATACTCTTTGTTTGCAAACCAAGTCAACAGTAATACTCAACAGTAATAATGAGGATAACTACTTGAACTATGAATCATGGCCAGTATAATGATTTGAAGTGTGAATCTGGTCTGGGCAAGGTGTTTGTCAACTTTTTTAAACACTCTTTCAAGGGCAGGATAAAATCTTGGGATCTGGAGTATTATCCATACTCATTTCCCCTTTCTACAAAAACTTAAACAAGCATTTAGAAAATTGTTCTCAGTTTCCACTGCAGTTATAGGTTGAAGTTATATTTACCTAAGATGACTAGTCATGTTACAACCACAACTTTTGAGCGCAGGAATTATTTAATCACAGGGCAAAAAGAGAAAAAAATTACCTGTTATTTTTAAAAATTCTGAAGTTGCCATAATATGGATTAGAACGCAAACCAAATCTCACATGATATTCTAATGCTGTAGAGTGTTTGAAATCAGCGTGGTAAACTTCCCCTTAATCACTGATTTCAGACTGCTGCAAATGATTAATTGTTCAATGCTTATTGGAATTGTAGTATCTTACATATAAATGTGTAAGTTTTCTCAACTGTGTCAGTTGTCACTTTTGTTTAAGGGTAAGGCTGAGTTGAAAAATAGGTAAGATTCTTCCCCATAATCCTTTCCACAGGTCTTGGCTCTCGTTTTGATGTCCTTGCTCACTAACTCTGTCAATATTGGGGGTAAAAAAGAGCAAAGAACTTTATGAAGGGACACTGATTGCATTTAGGTGGCTAAACTCCCTATCCAGCTGCCCTATCCCCTAAAAGAAAACAAACATCCATGATAAATTCTGGGAAAAATCCCTGTCCCTTTCTGTTTTGTAAACTGCTTGAGCGCTGGCTGTAAAGTACAAATAGGCACAGATTAAAACCATGCTGGTGTGGTGGCAATTTTTAGCTTATATCCCTGAAGCATAAACACAGGGATTTTCACATGTAGGTCCATGGGTAAAGAACCATTAATTTGGAAAAAATTGGGATTAAAGTGATTTTGCTGGAAAAATTAGCAGTTATTTCATCTGTCAGTCAAGTCCCAGTCAGGGCCATTGATCTTACTTGGTATGAGTGGGCTCCATGGTTTTTAAAGTTGTTTAGCATTTTCAGATGTTGTTAATTAGACATGGGTGAGCCCCTCATCCCCCTTTTACCCACTCTCAACAGTATTAATCTCGAGATTTATACACTTAAATGCCCTTTATCTTACGTAGAGGGTACTTTCTCTCTCCCTGTTTAATTTGAGCATCCTTGAAAAATAATTTGAAAAATGTGTTAAATACCTTCAGGGTTGTGGAGAGTTCATGTTTTCCTGTTTTCCTAAGCACCTGAGCTCCAGCAAATCCCATAGTTTAGGTTACTTTCCCATTTTTCTTAGCCTGCTTTTTACACTTCCATATCCTTTTGTATTGCCACGATTTGACAATAGACAATTATTTTATTTGCTTTGCATGCATATTAACCTGCAGGCAGCAGCTTTGCGTGAAATAAATGATTCTGTCAAAGAGAGACTTGGACAAAAGCTTTCTGGTAATACTCATTTCATCTAAAAAAGAATTACACAGCAAACAGACATTTATTCCGGATCTAACTGCCTATTCATACAGTTCAACAGACTTTCAGATTAACTGTAATGGAGCCTTCTGGTGACTGAATAATACAACAGTCTGTGCCCTCTTGCTGTTTTTTGCCTGTTTTTGTTTAAGTGGCTGTAAGAGGTGTGTCTATGTTCAGGTTTTGGAAGTGAGGGGTTGCAGGACTGACCTTTGTTAGAAGTTGAGGTTTCTCCCTACCTAAACCTCTTTTAATTGAAAATAAGGTATGAAGCCATAAGGGTTATATTAGGACCTAAAAAATATCAGTATCTTTTCCCCAAGTAGAGTCTGTGGTGATAAGTGATAAGCAGTTCCCTTGCCTCTATAAGATGTTTTGCCCATGAGTCCGAGTAGTTGGACAAAGTCTGGTTTGGCTTTGAGCAGCACTGCCAGAATGCATTGCCTCACTTGTAACTTAGTGGTTTTGACACAGCTGGACTGGCCAGCTTTATCTAACCTGGAAAAGGGACACAGGCTTCCCATCTTTTGCCCCCATAACACAGTGAGCAGCTGGGTGAGAAGTAGAGTTAAGATACAGCTCTTGAGAACATAGTGATCACTTTTCCCTGATACAGTGAAGCGAATTTAGTTAGTTCAGTTTAAACTTAAGTACCTCCAGGCCAGACTTACATTATCTGATTATTTAAATGAAAAAACCGAAGTACCTTTGTAAAGATACATGTAGTTGTGTAAACCATGCACACACTTGAATAATACATATGCATTTTATATGTGATGCTTTTTAAATGCAAGAGAATTTACCTTACAACTTTTAGACAGAAGAGAATCTTAGGTCTGTCATTAAATTATTTGAAACCAAAAGGTAACAATTTAGACAGACAAAAAAGAATTGCCATATAACCCTTTATGGAATCACAGAAACATGTAATCAAAAAATTACGGTTGGAAAAGACATTTCAAATCATGGAGTCCAACCTTCAACCTGGCACCAGCCCAATGTTCATCACTAAACCATGTCCTCACTGAACCATACCCACATGTGTTTTGAACCCTTCCAGAGTTGGTGGTTACACCACTTCCCTGAGCAGCCTGTTACAATGCTTTACAGCCTTTCATGAAGACGTTTTCCCTAATATCCAGTCTAAACCTCCCCTGACACAGCTTGAGGACATTTCCACTCCTCCTGTCCCTGTGCCCTGGGAGCAGAGCCAGACTCCCCCCTGGCTGCCCCCTCCTGTCAGGGAGTTGTGCAGAGCCACAAGGTCACCCCTGAGCCTCCTTTTCTCCAGGCTGACCTGACCTCACTCCCTCACCTGCTCCTGGTGCTCCAGTGCCTTCCCCAGCTCTGCTCCCATCTCTGAACACGCTCCAGCCCCTCCATGTGTTTCCTGTATTGAATAAGAGGAAAGAAAAGGGCAGCAAAGTGAACAACAAATCCGACTAGCCCAAGTGCTTCCTGGTCTGCTCCACTGTGAACAACTTCCCCTTCAACTTCTAATAATTACTTTCTGTATAATTCGGCAATCATCATTTCTTCTTCAACTGAAGGGCAGAGAAAGCCAATGCAAAATCCTCTTCACCACAGAGTCCCTGAGAGTAAGAGGTTAACAGTGCAGGAGAAATCTTATCTTCAGTCCATAATAAAAGTGAAAACACATTATTAGTTTAGACAGGATACAGGTTTCAGAAGAACACAAACAACAGAGGAGTTAAAGCTCCTATAGACTTTCAATGAGATTTAATTTCTAAGTAAAGTTACATCATGTTTATCAGTTGAAATACGTTGTCCTAACCCATACATTCAGATTAATTTAAGCAATTTGTGAATTCAAGACAATTTCAGCCAATTGCCTGAATCATAAAAGAAGAAAGAAAAGAATATTTCTAAATGGAAACAGTAATTTTTTTTCAACTCAAAATATTTTATAATTACTAAAGTAATTAAAATAATTTCAGGTTAGTTTTTCCAATAATTTTCTTACAGTGTATACTTGGCTTTGTGCACTTACATTCTATTTCTGACTGTGGGTTGGGGAGAAATTGGCTTTTGATTGCAAAAGTTTTTTTCTGTGTCTTTTATTTCCTTTTCACACTACTTATATGAACTGTATACATTAGCACAAACGCCATTTTAATTTTACCTAATGCAAAAGGTGATGAAATTTTCTGGTTTGAATCTAATTGCACTTTTTATTTTCACCTAGTGCTTGAATATAAATAAAAATATTTAGTTCAATTTAAAAAACAGACAATTTATTTTGGAATTAAATTGTTGTGAACATTTATTTCAGATTTGTAAATCAACATTCTCTTAACGAAATCAAAAGAGTTTCCTCTGGTTTTAGTAGAACAGTTCTGATTAAACTGTAAAGAAGGCTCCAGCCTTTGGTTTCCAAATCCAAGAGTGATAGGTATTTACAGGAAAAGACTGTTTCCCTGCCTGCTGCAGATATCGAGTCTTATACATACATAAAACATAAAAACACACACCAGTGTGCCAATAGGTTTTTAATTATTCATCACACTCAGAACACAGAGTGTGATAACATTTCTGAAGTCACTTTTTGGGTTGTTAGAGCAGGTTTGCTTAATGAATGTTCATCATTTGTTTGCAAAGCATGAATGTAAAATGGAACGAAGTAAGATCCTTGTCAAAGACTATTTAAATGGTAATGCCAGTGTTGCAAAAGGTGTCCCTTATACAGAATTTATTTCTACTACCCCTGCATAGCCTGCTTGCAAAGCTGACTGATTTGCCACCCAGTGATTTGGATTGACTGAGATTTTTCTAAATGTCTGTATATTTTAAGAAGTACATACATTAAAGGTTTGTTTGCACCAGGGTGTGCAAGCAGGGAGGGGGTCTTTCATAATTTAGGAGTTTGGTGTTTTGTTTCCTTCCTTTCAGAGAAGATGACTTCAGTAATTTCACTTTTATTTATACCTGTGGTATAGGAATCAGAGTTTTCAAACCCAAGGTATCTCATAAGTGAGACTGAGTAAAATTCAAAACAATTTAATTCCAAAATAAATAATGTCTGATTTTTAATTAAACTAAATATTTTTATTTATGTTTGAGCACTAGGTGAAAATAAAAAGTGCAATAAGATCCAAACCAGACTATTGTATCACCTTTTGCATTAGGTAAAATTAAAATGGCATTTGTGTTAATGTATATGGTTCATAAAAGAAGTGTGAAAAGGAAAAAAACTCTTTTTTGACCCCAAGTGTCTGTGGCATCACCCAAAGTTACAAGTCTCTTCAGGAAATAAGATACAGAAAATTTTCTTGTTCAATACAGATACAATATTGTGTCCAAAATGCACCTATGTTTATTGCCTACTTAGACTACAGAAGTACATCTACAAAGGAGTTAATATTTAAGCTACATTTTAAGTGTCTGGATATAAAAATCACCTTATTAAGCTCACATTTGGTGGAAACCCCAAAGTACCTAAGGGGAATCACTTTTCCAATACCCCTCAGCCATCATTCCCTTAAGCTGCTGAGCACAGATGTATCAACTGCAATGGTTATCGGGGAGTTTATCTCAACTGTGTCATTGAAATTATCAGGGAGAAAAAAAATCACCAGTTTTGTTAAGGGGTTGGGACACAAAAAAGTCCTTTATAATCAGTGATTGGCACTTCAATAAGCAATTTCACGATGAAACATCTTGACTAACAACTATTTTTTTTTTTAAGTTTTTTTTGGTTTTGTGGGTTTTTTTAAGTTTTTGGGGATAAAACTCAGAGATCATTGGGGCTTCAAATATTGATTGCTGGATACACACAGATTTTTTTCCTGGTAATGATAATTTTGTTTATGTGTGGTTAATTTAAGTTTAGCTGTCAGAGGAGATGTTTAGTGTAAATTAGTCATTGTTGGAGTTCCTCGTACAACAGACAAAGAAAAGGGTTCTCTTAGAGAGGGCAAAGAGCTCCTTCGAAGAGCCTCTGGCCAGCAGTACGATATACCTTCCAGAAGTTTCTCAGCAGACTAGACAGAAAGCTTACACTAATTTTAGATTCCAAAGTTAGGTGAAGTGATCCATTAACTTCAGTGCCTTTTTTATACTCTAGGGCCTTTCTGGATCAAAGGGTACCAACATCCAAATCTAAACTACCTGTAACTAACAAAAGACTGCTCTTCAAACCAGTCATCTCAAACTCATTCTTCTTCATCAGAATTTTTTTCATGTATATTTATTATATTTATAAGATAAATTAATTATAATTATTGGTTTGTCCTCTGGCCTTTTACTGCTTCTGAGAGTTTTTTCCACACTTCCATACCAGTCAACTGCATAGCTCAATATTCATTTAATAAAGTTTTGCACCTCTTCTTTGTGTGTATAAGGTGCAACACGGAGCTTTCAGGCAGAACTCACAATCAAATATTTTCAAGCAAAAGGTTTTCACAAGGGCCACAGGAAAGAATGCTATCATTAGAAGAAGAATGGTTCTCACATCCAGAACAAAATTTCTACTCTACTGAGAGACAGATGCACCTGTCCTAGAATACCATTTTTTTTTTTTTAAGGATAGAATGTATCTGCATTCTGAGTTCCATTTTGGGAAAATGCTGGTTCTTAGTTTAGTTACCGCCTTATTCCTTTGCAGTTGCCCTTTTTGTCGTTTCATTCAGTAAGTTCTCCTTCACTGGCTACACTGGGACTATTTTAGCTCTGTATTTCTGTCTTGGGGTGACTCCATCGTGTGTATCCCCTATCATGCTCTATGCCCAAAAAATAATATTGTGTCTTTCCTGTGCCTTTAAACTGAGCTGGA
>RAHM01000429.1:21199-43315 GCA_003713295.1 Parotia lawesii
CTCTCTATAGCGGGAGATTTCATTTCATTATTTAGCATTATTATCCTTTTCCTGTGTGTTAGTTAAATAAATAGTTCTTATCTCATTCACTTTCCTTCAAGGAAAATATTTTCTTTTTCCCCGAACCCTGTGGGGGGAAGGGTGGTTGAATCCTGGTTTTCTCTTAGAGGATATATTGCTAGATTTTGGCCAAACCGGCACAATTTCAAAACTGATGTCAAAGTTACGGCTGGCTCAAGTACGGACAAGGTGACTTGTGGGAATCCAGAGTGCAGAGAATATTTCTCTGCCTGTTTTGAACGGTTCTACCCCCCTGGACAACACTGTCTTTGACCTTCATCCATGGAGAAAATTACCTACCCTCTGGGAAGAAGTTGAATCTACACCAGTGTGAACTAGGTGATAGAACATTATGTAAGATTGTCACAGGGTGAAAATTTAGAGGTGTTGGGTTTGTTAATATAGTAAATAGATACAAAGCAAAAACTTCAAAATGGAGGATTGTTGTTGTTCTCTAGACCTTCCTCTACTTTTTCTTCTTTTTCTTCTTTTTCTTCTTTTTCTTCTTTTTCTTCTTTTTCTTCTTTTTCTTTTTCTTCTTCTTTTTCTTCTTCTTCTTCTTCTTCTTTTTCTTCTTCTTCTTCTTCTTCTTCTTCTTCTTCTTCTTCTTCTTCTTCTTCTTCTTCTTCTTCTTCTTCTTTCTTCTTTCTTCTATTACTCCATATTCTGCAGTAGAAGTAGTTTAGGCTGATTGGACACAAAATTCCGCAGTTCCTCTTTACGTGACAAGGTGATTTATTGAACATTGGTGGAAAAGTAAAAATATCTTTCGTTTTAAGTTTTCATTGGGTGATTTACCTTTAAAAGATGTGTAATCTTGATAATTCGCCTTTTCTCTCACATTCTCTGTTTTGTGCTGTGTCTGGGTCATGTCAGTGACTCTGTTTCTCTAATAAGACTTAATAAACAACCATCTGAAAGCAGAGAACGTGAAGGTCCCGTTTGTCTTCTGGATTTCTGGCAAGGACTCTAAAACTCTCCCCCGTCCGGGGAGGTATAATTAAGGCACGAAAAGGTGTCAGTGACTGAACCCCACATCTAATCACAAGGTGACCAGAACCACTGCAGCTTATTGTTTGTTATAGTTGTTTCTCGTTAGCCTTGTTTTCAAGGTAAGTCCACTCCTACATTCAGCTTCCTCTCTAGAGGTTAATCTTCATGAAGCATGTTCTCCTATTCTGTTTGAATGTTAAAAAGGGTCCACAAATACTTCTTTCTCCTCTCTGTTGTTGAGGATATTCCGGTTCTGTCTGTATCAAATGAAAAACTCAGCAGTAGGTAGGATACACTGAGGTATAGTAATGTCATTCCAAGCGCAAGAAGACAAAATAGGAGTTTTGGGATAGCTCAATGCTTCCTACGTTTTGCCATTCTAATATTGCTGCTTCACAGGGAACTGTAGCAGGCAACACCACTAATGTGGAGGGGAAAGGGATGTTGGTCCCATGGAGCACATGGGAATTTCTGAGTAACTGGTGGCTTTCTTCTGTACAGGGAGCAAATGGAGAATGTCTGGATCTACCAAGATCACAGTGCAGCTATCATTCCTTCACATTTCTGGCAGCTGCCTGTAGCACACTCGTTTTTCACTTTTTCCAGGACATCAGCACCAGTGTGTGTAACAGTAGTTCCCAAATTTCCCTTCTCACCTCACTTCTGAGTAATGACTCTATTCTTTCTCCCACCTTGTAGCTTTAAATTGTGAAATGTATAAACTGGACATATTTTGAGAATTCATTTCCCTTCTGCTTTTATGCAGCCTTTCACTTTAATGTGATGTTTGCTTTTCCATCTTTGCTGTATGAACTTAAAGAAGAGAAGGAACAAATCTTAATTTATTATCAAGTTCACCAATTCTACACAAGTTAGATATATTTCCTGTTTCTTTCTGTGTTTCCAGAGATGTCTAGTCAGGAAGGTATCTCTCACCCCAAGCTAATCTTTTCCAAGATTTCAAAAATATTTCCTTATTATGAACTCTGACACTGTGAATAAATAATTTCTTTCATTTTTGCAGGAGGCTGTGTAGTTGAAAATTGCTACCAGCTCACTCTGCTGTTACTCTCCCAGCAAAGAACTTGCAAGCTGTTCAGTCTCCTAGCAAATGTTTCCTGAAATTTTGCTTGCTTTCCTCTTGACTCCCTTCAGCTGTTCAACATTTCCTTAGAAATTCAGGGACTCAAAAGGAATGCACTTGCCTTCCCTTCTTAACTTCTCTGGTTTGTTCCCAGTCTTGGATATCTCCACAAAAGAGATGATACTGAAGTGAACTAACCCTGTTTGGGGTGAAGCTGAAAAGCTGTTTTTAAAGGTTGTCTGTTCTCTGATCTTTAGAATAAAAAAGGCTGCCCGCACACTTCTAAAAAGTTTGTTTTCCTTTACATTGGTAAAGGATGTCTTCTGCTTCAGATTTTCTGTTACTTGTGCAAGAAGTTCCTGAGTTAGCTTTTCCCTTTATGAATATAGCATTTCTTCTTATTTTAGAAAATTTTAAGATTTTTCTCTAATTACCTTGGAGCTTAAAATAAAGATCTGATTATTTTCCATACTCAAATTTTAACTAAGCCAGAGTGAAGAAACAATTATTCATTTCTGGAAGGAACCTTGAAAATACTGTTCAGAAGAAAAACTGGTGGCTTTTTGATGTTTGTCTCAGATATTCAATACACTGTACAGAATGAAGTTCCCCAAAGTAGACTTTCTGGCTAATAGTCAGTTCAAATTTGAGATTTCTGGAATGAAGAGACATTTATTATTTCTGTAGGGTCATGGGTGATGATTTCAATGTCTACTTCCAGAATAAATGTCAGAAGAATAACTTATTTGTGACTGATTCTGGATAGCATGTGTATGTGATGAGAATATATTAGGATTACTGCAGGTTGTTCTTCAGAAATCAGCATATTGCTATGGAAGTGAACTGGGTGAGCCAGAGAAAGAGAATAAAGTATTTGGGAGAGAAAAAAAAGGATTTAGTCTCAGACTGGAAGCGGGATACAGGATAGGAAAAGGAAAAAGAAGGGAAGCTTGACAGAGAGCTCTAAATTAAGCTTATTTTTGGGGCATCAATATGGATCTATCGCTGTATGCACAATGCTTAATAGTTTTAATTCTTGCATGAAACACAAGCTTGGGAATTCTTCTGTTTCTGAAGATCTCTAATTGCCCTGTTTTCTGCACTCTCCCACAGTACCAAATTCCGAATGGCTTTGGGGCATCTTTCCCTTCTGACAGGGGTCTGATTCTTCCTGTTCTCTCCATATACTGTCTCCCAGAGGCAGAAGAGAAAACCCACTTCTCTGAAGTGAAACTCCATGAAGGATCCCAAATTCAGGCTAGGGTAGAGTGAAGATGGCAAATGCGAGGTGCACCCTTGGAACGGCAGCATTGATTCTTCTGAGGCATCAATAATAGAGCCAGCTCTGGTGACTGAAGCCGTTCAAACATTTAAAAGCTGCTGCTTCAGACTGGATTCATCTCCATGCTGATTTCTCATTCAGCTGGGAACATTTCACGGAGACGAATTGGTCACTTCACACTTCTGTGAACCTCCTAAACTACAGATGGATGTGGAGAGCCCTTTGCTTTCATCCTTCTTTTTAAAAGTCCCTTTTTCAATACTGGCAATAACACTATGAAAAAAAAGCAGCATTTTGTGATTAATTTTATATCATAGTACAGCAGACAATAGACTTCCTAAAGTTAAGCTGAAGAATTTCTGTCTTCCAGGAACTTTGGAAGTATTTTACAGTCTGGGTGACTGGCAGGGTTGTTTAAAACTTGTTTCCTTTGGTAGTGATGCAAGAAAAGTTAAGATTTTAGGGTAAGGGCTTCTGAAGCAAAGTCCTCCCAAAAGTCAAAGATATATGTTCTATTATTACTTTGATTGGGAAGAAGTTCTAATTAGTGAGTGGAACACTGCTGTGTTCCAGCTATTGTAATAAGACCTGTGATTTGTCCTTTACTGCAGGCAGGCAGCACGTATGCCAACTCTGCATATTCCACACGTCTTTAAGGAAAGAAAAAAAACATTATCAGAGAACAACCATTGGTGCATTGCTAAAATCCACTCTGAATTTTACTACTGGAAAATGCAAGAGGGTAGAAATGTAAGAAAAAAAAAACAAACCAAAAAATTGTGTAGAAAAGTTTGGTTTGACTGGGTAGAAGAGGAGAAAGCAAGGCTACACTAGTGTGTTTGTGGCTTACAGGAATGACACTAAGCAGAAAATGATGTAAAGGAAGAGAAGATGTAAAGGTGCCAAGTGGGAGAAACTGGAATAAGTTTGACTGGTAAGTCTTGGAAGAGAGATAATAGATTATGTTATGGTTCATAGAATGTGAGGGAAACTTCCCAGCAGCACTTCCCTTTCACTTTTTAGGACCTCCAGCAATGTAAGGATGAAGTACAGCTAGGTGGGGAGAGTAACTAGAGCTTTGCAACGGAGTTCCAAAAGTCCAAAGGAGCTTTGCTGGTCTTTATATCCCCCTTCAATGGAGACCCAGAGCTTGGGCCAAGGGTGGCGTTCAAGTGGCGTTGAAGATCTCAAGAAATACGGCTCTTGTGTAGGCAGGTGGAGGAAATATCTTCTTCATGACCTCAAAAAGCAAAGAGAAAATGTTTTGGTGAACAAGTTGACTATCTTCTGTGCCACAGCTTGAGGTAAAAAACCAGGCCTGAAGACATGGATGCTGGTTGGCTGGGATTTTTTTAGCTAATGATACATTATTTGCTTATATTCTAATAGCAGAAGGAGCTGGTTTTGATTACTTAGAGCAGTGTAAATTTGCCACAATGAAAATTTAACCAAAACCAGAAAGAGTGTTATATAAAGTAACAATTCAATAAAGTCTCTTATAGTAAGTATGTAATTTATTTTATTGTGGGTTATTTCGGAAGGGTGAATTTTCCAAATCATGGCATTTATCAGCATTCAGAAAATATCTATTTTAGAAAAAAGAATCTAAGAAAAACCTTTGTATGTGGAAGAAGCATGAATATAGATTCAATTTTCATTTAATTGCTCAAAAAATAGGTAAGTGTTTTCGATGGAATGTACATAAGAGACATAAGAGACTCAATAGCACATTCATGTCACTGCAGGAAACAGCAAATTATGAGAATGATATACTGCAAGAAAGAACCTGAAGTTCTACTAATGTGTTAATGAAGATGGTCATGTTAGGTTTTGCTTGTTTGTCTGTTTTTATTAAGATATTTGCCATCCTTTGATACATTTCTTTAAAAATGGCATAATCTCTAAAATGCACAGAATATTGGAAATCACTTGTCTTACACATTAATATAAAACTACATTTCCGAGGGTGCTTTTCTCAGGCTTTCATGTGTGGCCACTGAGACTTTTTTTTTTTCTCCTTTCAACACAGAAATATCAGCATTTTTTTCACTACATCTATCCTTAAGCTATTATATTGTGAAATAACCATTCTTTGCCCCTTCAGCCATGACAGAGAGAGAGCAGTGTAAAACACAGGATTTCTCAGTGAGGGAATTGTCTCACATTTTAGGGAAGCAGCATTGTTTGATAGTTATGTTTAGGATATGCAGGTTTTTGCTACTAAATAATGAAAAAGGAGAGTGTTTTCTCAAATCACCTGTCTACCATGTCTTTAACTTCTTTCCAAAGATACACATTTATCAATTTGTCTGAACCATACCTTTATCCACCACAGCATTCCTTACCACCTCAAGCAACAAAATTGTGTCTTTATCTTGACTGAAGAATGTTCTTTTCCTTTCTCTCCTTCTGCTGTGAGTCATTAAAATATGAGACAAATTTTGTTTTTGTTTAAACCCTATACAGACAGGACACCTCAGTTTTGTGGTGGTGACTCAATGCACAATGACACTAAGAATTGTCTCCCTTCTACAGGGAGAAGACCCCCACTGCTGATGAGGCTGCCACCACATAAATGGGTCCTTTAGACTGTGTGATTTTTCTTCTAATGATGCCATAGGGATAACTTCAGCTTCCCTCTCCATTCTCCTCCCCATAAGAGTGAAAAACTGTGCTTTCAGAATGAGGGTAGGTTCATTCATCTTTCTTCTGGTAAAGTAGAACAACCTTGGTTTCAGCAGGAGCAATGCATATTTTATAGAATCATAAAATTATTTGGGTTGGAATGTACCATAAAGATCATCCAGTTCCATCTCCTGCCATGGGCAGGGACACCTTCCACTATCTCAGGTTGCTCCAAGCCCCATCCACCCTGGCCTTGGACACTTCCAGGGATGGGACAGCCACAGCTTCTCTGGGCACCCTGTGCCAAGGCCTCACCACCCTCATAGGGAAGAATTTCTTCTTAGTATTTAATCTAAATACAGCCTCTGTCAGTTTAAAGCCATTACCCTTTATCCTATCACTATATACACCCTTGTGAAAAGTCCCTCCCCATCTTTTTTGTGGCCCCTTTAGGTGCTGGAAGACCACCAGAATATTTCCCTGGAGCATCCTCTTCTCCTGGCTCAACAACCCCAACCCTCTCAGCCTGTCTTAATAGGAGAGCTGATCCAGCCTTCTGATCACCTTTTTGGCGTCACACTAAAATTTATATTTTTTGAATCAGACTAATAATTTTTCTTAGTTTGGACTGAAAGGCAGTGCCAGTCCATGAGTCATGATTCTTTATCTTTCCATCTTGTTTACTGGAAAAAAATAATCCTATGCTGCTCTTGCTTTCTGTGCATTCTTACTAAAAATAATAAGTGTCTGTTTTTTCCTTTCTACCTGCTTGCCTACAAAGGAGAGTAATATGAAAAAACAGCTTCTCAAAGCCTGACCTCTGAACCAGTGTTCAGGGAGATTAAGAAGAAAGATTAGTAAAAACAGCACAGGTGACAGTATGTCTCAGCATGTATGAGGGAGAAGAAACACTCTTGTATAAGCCCTAATCCTGGGCTTTGATGAATTTTAACAACCACTTCAAAACCTTGCCTAGACTCTCAAGATAACTTCTGTGTGATGAAAATTCTTACGAGTGTTTCTGTATAATGCAGACTCATTATGGTGGGGAGCTAGACTCTCCTTGAAAGAGACAGCAGATTTTTATCAGGTGTTTCTCTAGTGGTTTGACCCTGGATGAACACCAGCTCCCCAACCAGCCGCTCCATCACTTCCCTCTTTATCTGGACAGAGAGCAGAAAATACGTTGGAAAAAAATATATGAGTCAAGATAAAGGCAGTTTAATAAACCAGAAGATACATGTGAAAGCAAAGGAAGACAAAAGATTTATTCTCTGCTTCCCGTCAGCAGGCAATGTCCAACCACTTCCCAGGATTCAGTGTGCGTGGCAGTTGCTCCAGAAGACAAATGTTGTAAGAAGGGATGCATCCTCCATCTCCTTTCAAGAGAAGAAACTTTTATTGCTGAGCTGACACCAAAGGGTCTGTTGGGTCAGCATTCCTGGCTGTGTCTTCTCCCATGTTCTTTCCCACCCCAACATGTTGGTAGAGGGGGGATGTTGGAGATGATGGATGGAGATGGATGATGGAGGTAGATGTCACTGGTGCTGTGCCATCACTGCTCAGAGTAGCTAAAACACTGGATTTTGCTACATCAACACCTTTCCTGCTACCAATGCACAGCACAGCACTTGAAGGACTGCTGTGGGGAAAATTAACTTCACCTCAGAGTGACCAAAACCAGCTTCTTGGCACTAGTGGAAAAACATGGGATTTATTTTCTTGGTTCCAGTGCTGTTTCTTGGCCTGTTGTCCACGAACACTCAAGAAACCTTTCTAAGAGCTGCTCAAAAGAGCAGACAACTTTTTGTTCACTCTCAAGGGGTCTGTGCCTCCCTGAGAATATTTGAGGACTGACAAACCTTCATAAGAATTTGATGGCCACTTCTTTAATTTATTAGATTCTATCCAATATAGATCAATTATATCCATATTTAATTATTTGAAACTTTCTGGTTTCATGGCATTTTCAAAAAGGTGTGGCACTTTTTCAGGTTATTCACTGTTGACAGGCAACGTAACCCTGTGAATCATAGGCAATTTATCTATGATGCAAGTTTTTTATTTAAGAGGTTTCGTTAGGTTTCAGTACATATAGAATCAAAACCTTTTCTCTTAAATAATTTGTAACTTAGTTTGCAGTATTTGGCAATTTCCTCTTAAAAATTCACATTTAGCATTTACCAGAACGGTTTTGTACCATAATCCCCTGAATCTGAGACTCAAATTCCTATACATAATTGAAGTTTTAGCATTCACAAGACAGCATGAATGAAAACAGAGAAGTAGTTAGGTATAATTTTCTGATTCTGATTACATTAAGAAACCTGACCAACCATACCCCTGTGCCACATCTGTTCCACACATAGACGTATAAACCTACCAGGACTTCTAAAATGAGAGACAGGATCCAAAGGGTTGTTTAGAAACCACAGTATGTATTCATAGATTGCAAGGAATCAATCAGTGATGCATTTACTTTGGTTCGAAACGAGACTCTGGATACGGGCTGGGCTGTGAAATTATTCCTGTCACCAGATGCTGTTTGTCTGCTTCTGTGCTCTAATTACTATCAATAATTAAACACAGGTCTCTGATTCATATGCACAGAGGCAGAGATTCTTAAATTAAACATTTTAAAGTCATTACAGTACATTTTATATGTTCAGCTAAACACTGCACTCAGGCTGATTATGATTAAATACACTGATACCAAATTATATATTGATTCCATAAATATCAATGGATACCCAGAACAAATAAGATTCCTAGTAAATAGAAGGAGCATTTTCATTTCAGATGACTAACAGAAAGTCGCTTATATTCATTTATATATGATATATTATGTTGCACATTGTGCAAAAAGATGGCATCTCCCAGCTGATGTGCAGAAAACACGAAATAATTTCCATCCATTTGGAAAACATCAAAGGCAGACAATGGGGTACACCCAAGTTTGTGTGAGAGCCACTTGAAAATCCAAGTCTGAATTCAAGTGAAGCTTACACTTGTTAGTCAGTCTGTGGCAGGCATGATCTTCTCCAAAACTGTGTCCCCAAGGTCATATTCACTCTCTTTAAATAGAATACAGTCTTTGATAAGTCTGGAGGAAACAAGAAAATTGCAGTCTTTGAAGCTCTGTTTACCCTTTGGCAGGCTGTACAAGGTGATGACACACTTTCTTATGATGAATGCTATTAGTCATGCTACCATCCTGCACAAAGCTTTGGCACACCCTTAAACAGAGGTATGATGATGATGAGCTGGTGATTCACTCTTTCCACTCCAGCCACTAAGGTCACAGTAGTGTGACCACAAATATCACGTTTGCAAAGTACAGTTCCTCTGGAGTCTGATGCTTTTGTTCAGACATTATTCATCTGCTTGTTCCAGACATTTGGAACTGTTGTCCTCTGTTTCTAGAATCCCATGAGCTTCCTTCTGTGACTTCTGGTTGGCATGAGAAGATTTCAAACCACTCAAATATCCTTTGCCTAGAGTTTATTTCATTTGCGAGTCCAAGGCAGGTTGTCTTTTGAAATCTGCATCTAGAAGTGGGTCCTATTCAAAGTCATATTAATTTTCTTTGTTTCCTTTGATAAGCTGCCACTGAATAGCTCTGGGAAGGCACAAATCAGGGAAAGACAATCTTGCTGGACAGAGGTTCCTGAAAGACAATGAGTTTCGTTAGACTTTGAAAAGCCCCATTCTACTGGCAGAACAGCTCTCAAAACTAGTTTATCTGTTGCTAATGGAGTCCCAGAAGTGTTAACTCTAGGGAAATATTTGGAAAAATAGTGTGCCTGAAGTATAGTGTGTGTCATGAAATTTTATACAGGCTTCACCACTGTACACTGTGGAAATCATAAGGTGACTTTTAGTCTGAGACATTGGCAAGAAATCATCATAAAAATTGCATCATTTAATGTCCTCTTCCTCACCTCACACGTCCAATTACTTAGGCTCTCTTCCACAGGTTTTGTTATCAGAAGGGAAAATCTCATCTTCTGAAAAATCAGTTCAGATCCTAAGGTGACCAGTGCAAATCAGCAGCTGTTTCTACAGTCAGCTGCATTTCTGAAAGGAGCTGTTGTTGCTCAGGATACGAAATAATTTAACTTTATTGCTTGACACAATATGGGTACTTAAACATAATTGTCAAATTGTCATTTGTCATTCTAGATGTACTAGGGGTTTAGGTACCTATGCCTCCAGCTACACTCCAAAAAAGCTTAGGTCTCTCCTAAGTGCTGTGTCATACACACCTCAGATTTCTAGGATGTTGAAAATGACATTTATGTTGAAGCAAGCTGACTCATTGACACATCTTTATGTGTTGCTCGTAGAGTCCCACAGGGGTTAATGTTCATGAAGTACTTGGAAAAGATAGTGCCCAAAGCGTAGCATGTGTCATCACACAGTTAATAAATCTAGAAATCTTCAATTAGTTGTTTGCTGTTAGCTTGAGTTTTTGTATTGCTTTGCAATAGCTCTACTACCCAAAAAACAAACAAACAAAAAAAAATCTGCCAGAAGAAATTTGCCAAAATAATTGCTACATTTTCTAATAAACTGATATTATTAACCAGAACAGCTTAGTAATCTGCTAAAAAGTACAATTGACATTACTCATTTTAAGACCTTGTTTACAACTGCTCATAAGTTTACAAGCCCATAATTCTGTGGACTAAAAACTTTATGTACATATGGTGCTTTGTGCATGGACTGAACACATAGCTAGACCACACAAAATATTGTTGAAATTTTTTAGCCAAAATAGCTCAAATAGCTCCTATTATAGGCAAGATAGAAAAACAATATTCTGTTTTGTTCCCAGAAAACTCACAGTTAAAACCATAATAATGCAATCATTTTCTTTTCACAGCTGTGTGTTGTAATACAGGCTGTGCATTTGGCAGGGATCTGGCCTTAGCAAACTGACTGAGCCACTTTAATTCAGTCCCTCCCTGGGAATTACTTAATGATGGAATTATGTACATGGGTTCCCTATCTCCTCCAGAAATCTGATGTATCCTAGGGATCAGGCTCATGGAATAATGCAGACTGCTGTTAGGATTCGATCTCAAAAGCCGAAAGGTGAATAGCAAACAAAGTTGTAGACTGAAAAGGAAAAAGTATGATCTGAAAACTTAATGAAGTCCTGTTTGCATTGGTTTGAGGGACTGATGACTAGTGAGCTTGTAAACAGAATTAATTGAAGGTTATAAAGTGAACTCACACATTTGCAAACCTGCAGAAAAACAGGAGGAAGAGATACCATGAAAGCTTTTATGAACATATTTCAAGCATATTGGACATACTCTTAGTGGACAAAAATATACTTGGGGACAAAATCTTTTTGAGGTATAAATTTCCTAATGAGCAGTGAGGCACAAAATCTGTTCCTTTCTTCCTCCTGCTTTTAGGACATCTCTAGTGACAGCAGACAGGTGAATTTTGTGATTTCTGAAAATGGGTGAATTTACCGTCCAGTGTTTTCCTCACTGAGATCCTCCAACTGTCCTATTACCTCTCTCTGGCCATTCATTCTAGAGCTCCATTCTTACAAGTTAAAAGATATGACAGGCTAATAAAGATTTCTCCTTCAGAATGAGAGGCAGAACTTTAGTCTCCTCTTCCACAAAACCCTCCTTGTTTCTGCCCTATGCATCCTACTTGCCAAAGACCATCTACTTCCTTCCCAAAACCTTCCCTGGAATTTTCCATGTTCCTGTTTCTTTTTGGTCTGTCTGTTAGACAAGAAGCACTACGGGTAGTGCAGTAAATGGGGTGACTGGTCATCTGCCTCTTAGCAGCTGAGTCAGTCAGGCAGAATGTGATATTTTTTAGCACGCACGTGTAATCCTTAGGCGGTATTTTTGTACATCTCAGTTGTGAGTATTTTAATATCTTTAAGATTTCTACTTGTCTGTCCAGTTTGGCTGATATTAGCCAGACGGATCCAAAGTTATTTTGAGAAAGGGGTCCGACAGAAAGAATCAGTCACAGAGACAGAAGAGATGCCATCACATCATGTTCACTCCCTTAGGAAATCAGACTAAAATGTTGGACATTTTCAGTATTAAGGAATTTGATTGCTGCCCCAGAGAATTTCCTCACTGAATCTGCCACAGCTTTCTTATATGATGGTGGGCACATCACTTCAATCATCTAAGCATGATTTCAAACACAAAATGCAGTGGAGCTGAGCTGTGGCAACCAGGCTGAAGTAACTAGGGCTTGTGCTTTAAAAACACATAAACTACTATATAGTGCTAAGAACTCCGAAAACACGAGCTCTCTGGGACTGGTGCGGGACACTGAATTAGGGCAGACTCATGGCCTGAATTTTTCTTGCAGGCATTTAAGAAAACCTTTGGGTTCTTGAAGTGACATTTGGGTGAAATTTAGAAGCAGAGGTTTAAGAAGACAGTTCTGAAAAAATGTGTTTACTTTTAACATGTCTACTTGCTACCTTGGTGAAATGGGGGTCCTTAATAAGATATTAAGAATTTGCAGATTCTGATCATGTGCTTTGCTTTTTAGTTTCCAGTGATTTCTCAAAGCAAAAAACACAACTAGTCCTTGAAGAAAACCATCCCATAGTTTGGTGGTGGGACTGGAACTGGTGTCAGTAGTATCACGGTTAGTCACAATGGTACCAGCAGGAGGTTGGGACTACCTGCTGGTCTCAAACTCACAACTATATCCCTTCTGTTCTTACCACATCCTACAGCCAAACAAATTCCAAGCACAGCCCCACTCCTCTGTCTTCCTCATGCTCCTTGTCATGATTTTCACTCCCATGACCTCCATAAAGTTAACTCTCTCCTGTTAGTATTTATATCATCTAGGAGTAAAAATCCATGGTCACATGCTTGCATTTAAATTATTAAAAGGATACTTTTTTCTTCAAATTTCCTGTGGGTGCTGGAACTCAACATGCTGCTGTCACATCCGTCTCTGTAAACAGATTTTACAGTATACAATTGTGCTGTCATTTTTCATTTATATAACTTGGTTGCCATTGGAAAGAGGAGATCGCTGAGGGAAAGACTTCCATTATGAGCAACAGGAAGTACATTTTTTGTGTCACGTTGTTTTCCAGAAAGATAAAGACAATCCAGTTTCTATTGCATTTCCTTAGGGAAACCATGCCAAGCTGAATTCATGTACATATGGCCACTTAGACAGAGAACACGCTTCCATTACTTTAATTGGAAAGTGAAGCTTCCCATGAAAGAGCCAAGCAAGTAAGATGAGGCTGGAGAACCGTCATACAGTTTTTGATGGTTGTGTTTTGTAACATCATACTTTGTGCCTGTAATCGAAATGTCTATTGTGTTTTCTCAGCGGTGTCATTCCACTGAAATATTGCTCTTTATTCTCAAAGTGTCAGTTTGTGGGACACCTTGCAACACTCATCAGAATGAGCTGAAGCTCCTCTGGGTGGGTGTAATTTTATAAAGTATTTTGAGGTGCATAAACATGCACAAGACAAGCAAATCCACTACACGGATAACCTGGACTCCAACATGTATGAATACTGAGTACAGTAGCGTACAAGATTTGCTAAGAGGCTTTTGCCTACCTGCTAGTTAAATTCCAAGATGAGTACTAAGAATTTTCCTCACTAAATTTTATTAATATGGGATCCCCTTGTGAGAATCCCATTAGAAACAATTCAGGGAACCTGGGTAAGCCTATGAACATTTCCAATTCTTACAACCTAATGAGAAAATTCAAAAATATTGTTTGAACTGTTATCTTTAATAGTGCAAAATTTAGGAGAATTTAAATCTCTCTATTCAGGATGTTAGTAAATGTCAAAAATGTAAAGTAGATGGCTCACTCAAACACTATGAATCATTTGAAAGCATAATAATGGAGGTCATTTTCTATCTGCTGCTTATGAAAATGAAAAACAACAAAAAATGCATAAAGTTATTTTCTGCTACTTCTTATTGACTTAAATAAAAGGTATTGTTCCTTTTTTTCTAACAATATATATTTTTCTAACAATATATATTATCTGAGATAATTACTTTCTTAACCCAAAATCTTGTGCAAAAATATAGAAAAAAAAACTTCACTTATCCTTCTCAGCAATTCAAACACTGGCTAGATTTCAACATAAAAAGTCTGGACTGTTGCGCTCCTATTTTGTCTGTCTTCCTTTTTTTCCCTTTTTAATATTACAGCAGTTGGTTCCTTTAAACTTATCTGCATGAAGTGAAAGCTGTATCGAGCACTCTCCATGTTCTCAAAGATCTCTAACAAAAGCAGCTCTCGAGATGTGATGCATACCATATTAAGCACAAATTCAGCGGAGCAGAATTGTAGTCGTAGATTCCTCTCTTGGCTTGCCAGCTGCTTGCATCACTACATTATTAATTTTTTTCATCCTTGCTGTCCTACAGAGCTGAACAACCTCTTTTCCTCCCTTCCTTCCTTTTCCCTTCCTCCTTGTGTTCTGCTTTTGAATTAGTTTGCAATAAAATTTGTCCAGATTTGGGCTTCAGATTTTATCCTAATCACATTTTAGAGAATTCTACAGACATATTGAAGGGTAAATCTTCATTTCTATCTGTTACTGCTTAGAATGGGAATGATTTGGATCCATCAACATACAGGATGTATAGTGGGAAGAAGCAGAGAGGGAAGAAGGTGCCTCCTTTCTTCCAGCACTGAAGAAGAATTGAACCCTTCAACATTTGGCAGATTCATATGGATTAAAAACAAAGCGCTCCAGGATGATCACTTAAACTCATATACTTCAATCTTCATAGCACTGATGTAGAAATAATTTGGCTCAGAAATCCTAATGCTATATTTAGTTGAATGAAAGTACTTCTCATAAATGCTTTTATCTGGATGGTGCACTTGGTTTTCATCTACAATTTCCATTTATTTCTGTAGTGGCTCCAGAAGCTCCACCTTACCTTAAAAAATTTAGATTTTACTGACACTGTTTTTCAATTTTTTACTTGATATGTTTCTCTTCCTCAAAGAGCACACACTGTGTCGGGGAAACATCACTTGGAATAGAGAGCAATATGTAACAGTACGGTATCGGATTTTCACTGAATTTTGGGAGTACTTGATCTTTAAAAACTAAGCTCCACACATTTTAATATTAATTTGCCTGCTTAAATTGAGGTATGTTAGCTTTAAGGACTTCAGTCAGAGCTTTCACATCTGATGAAGACACACACTAAGTGCAGAATATTTGGGATCGAATATTTACTAGTAGATATGGATTTTTAAAGAGTTTTTATCTTTAAAAACCCTCTTTTTCCTTCCCCTCCTCTCTTTTTTACTGTAACTCCAGTTTCCTCTGTCTTATGTGTTTCATCTGTACAGAAAAGTAAACATTGCAGCATTTACACAATTCAACTCTGTAAATGTTAACAGTAATACCTTTGCTAAATTGTACAATGTAATCCTTAAAGTCCAGACAAAAAGCAGTCTTAAGAAAGTGGTACATATTGCATTAGTTGCCCTTCCTAAATCCCCTCTGTAGTGCACAGCCTTTAGTCTGATTTTCAGAGAATTTCTCCAGTGTTCGAGCCTTTAAACATTGAACCTCCTGCTGGAGTGAAGCATTTGCACATGTAATATTCAGCTGCCGTTGGTACTGTGATAGAGAACGGCTTGGAAGGAAGAGGAGAAAGTACATCTCCACCCTTTGAGGATTGATCTAAGCCCTGTCTTCATGCTGCACATTTATTTTCTCACCCAGTAAATTATTACATTGGAAAAATATCATTAGGTCCATTTCTAATTTTAAAGACTGTTGTTCAGGATATTTCCACAAAAAATAGGAGCACAGGAAAGATTTGAACCTGGTTTTGAACTTCCTGGTGGAATGCTGCAATGTCTGATATCCTAGAAGGAAATAAGGCTCTCTAGACGCTTTTGGGTGGTGCCTGCTCCATCAGTCATGTCTGAGGAATGGATACAAAACAGGTGAGCAGGGGTTAAAAATTAACTACTTACCTCACTTCTTCACATACCAGAGCAAGCATTCTTGAGCATTGCCAGAAGAGAAAACATTTTACAGGAAGTCCTTATTGTTCTAAGTTTTCTCAAGAGGTTCAGTCTTAAATGTAAGTCCATCGGGGACTTGAAGGCTTGAATTTTATATTAAAGTTCATAAAACTGGAGTTAGGTGAGATTGAAGCCTTAAACCCCTGGGTTTGCATAGTTTTCAGTCCTTATATTTATTAATTAAATAAAAATATAAAAGGCCTCTTTGTCAATTAAGGCTGAAATTTCTAAAGAAATCTGAATGAATTAAGTGAGAACTTAAAATTAATTTGACCTTTCTAATACCATAATACTTCTCCAAAATCTCAGCCTCTCCTTCTCTAGTGAAATATTTTTTTCTTTATTTGAGTTATATTTCAACTGCTAGTGCTAAGTAACAGGCAAAAGCGATCCATGACAAAAATAAGATTCTGATTCTGCCTCCTATTTTCAGCATTGTTGTTATCAAAACCTTTACTTGAAGAGGAAATGAAATTTTCTTTTCCTCTCCAGGCAGAGGTTACTAATATGAAAGAGTATTCTATCTCCTGAGGTATTTATAGATCTGGCTGAAAGTGTGAGAATTGTTCTGACTCACCTAGACTGCAGAGCCTATAAAACAGATACAGCTCACACATGAACTTTTACACATTACAACCAGCAGAATCTAGCTGTTAAGAAAGTAAAACTGTCAATTGACGTGATATATTGCCTGGAAAAATTTATCTTAAAAATAAAAAAAAATAAAGTAAGAAATGTCATAGGAATTATTAGTAGCTGCTGCTTCCAAAACCAAGGTCTGCTTTCTGACACAAATGTGCCAGTCACCCCCAGAGACTTGATCTGCAGGCACTTTGGAAAGACTGTGAGTTCCAGTACATATGGATTGAAATCTATCTGAAGAAAAAAAAATAATGGCAATAGTGAGGGCTTTTCTTTTTCACTCTCTTCATCCACCATGTAGAAATGCAGAGATGCCTTAAAATGAAAAAAGGAAAACAAAACAAATTTCATTGTGTGCTCAGCAAAACATTGTGCAGGCTGGCCCAGTTCTGATGGCATAGCAGTACTGCTTATCCTTGGAAAATCCTTGTCACCAATCAAACAACCAATGTTACTTCTTCGATATAAAAATCACTTTTAATTGATTGAAATTGTATCTTTCACTCACTCTTACAATCTTATCCAGACGCTGGTCTACACAGTGACATCATGGAGAAGGAAAATACTTGTTTGGATTTTTTCCTAATGAGACAAGGCAACAACAACTGTACACTCCTCATACAGCCTTAGGAATGGAGGTCAGCCCTAAAACTACCATATCAAACTTCATCCAACATGGCCTTGAAGACCTCTGTGGATGGGACATCCACAACTTCTCTGCGCAACCTGCTCCAGTGATCCTTGGAGCATGACTGAATTTCATGTCGAAAGCATTAAATTACACTTCTACACATCTGTAGATGGGCTAGGGGATTTCCTCAGCTGCTTAAATGACAGGGTAAAATGAAATTTGAGGCACGTTGCCTGCACCAACCATTGCAGAAGGCACCTCCACCCTGCCCTCTGCTGCTGCTCCAGGTCTGTACAGGTGTCCTGCTCATCCTGTCTTGTAGTCACTAGTTCTGTGTGAAAGTTTAGAGCTTTTCAGTGACTCTAGACACATGTTCAGAAGCAATTCAACCAAGTCCCAGAGAAGGAAAAGTTCATCTCTAGATTTGCGGGCCTGAAATTAGATGTCTAGATGCAGTGCATGTGCTAGAGGATGATTCAGTTACCAAAATCCATACATCTTGCACCATTTTGGAAGCGCTGTGATATCTGGTGTAGCCATATGGGATGGTAAATACAGCCCAGAAAGCGTACACCATTCTGCAGCAGAAACTGGAAGCCGTGCTGAAGTATTTCAGTGTAGCACTGAACATTAAAATGCGTGAAGATGAACTCAGTAACAACCTAGGGAAATGAAGTCATATGGACAAATAGGCAGCAAGGTGAGTCTTCAGGTGACAAGTCCAGGGTTTTGCATGTGTGGCACTCAAAAACTTGCCTGTAGGCGTTTATGAAGTGTCAAATGCTGAGAGATGAGATGGGAAGGGACGCTGGCCCCTTTCTACTGACTAATTGTGGAGCTAACTGAAGTGGAAATTAAGCAAAATATTACTACCTAAATCCTTTGTAGACCCCTTTGAGGTTGTTTGACTTTCAGAAGTGTTGAATGCTCTTCACTTCCCAAAACTAGGGACTGATATCAGTGTTCTTGCTGAGGTTTTATTTTGTAAGCATGGCTGGAGGGCTTGATTTTCATAGGTGCTGAATAGTATTAATTAATGTCTATAGTTTGGCACCTGGCAACTGCAGAACTCAAAATTATATGCTATTTTTGAAAATGTAAAACTGTCTAAGCTCCAGGGAAACATTCTACAGAGATGGAAAGGGGCTACTTTCCCAGCTTCACCTCATACATATAAATTTCTGAGTTTTATTTTTAAATTTTGGGGGTCTGGGGGGAAGGACAGACTTGATTAAAAAAATGTTGTGGTTTTTTTTCTTTCTTAAAGGGAAAGGATTAGGTTTTCTTCTCACACAGACTTTGGCATCTGGAAAACAGTGACAGTTCACTTGCAGGTGGGGTACCAACTTTTCCAGCCCCATATGTGTATTTGGGGACTTGTGGACTATCTGCTTTGGGAAGTGTACAGTCTCTATCACTTAGCAACCACATTCCCTCTTCTTGGAGTAGCAGGAGGATGCTCTGCTCATGCATGTGCATCTGGTTTTCAGACCACAGAAGGTCTCATTGTAATACAGTCAGCCAGATCACATACTGTGATATTTTCCAGATGATCAATCCTTTTTGATTCAGCACAGGCAAAATCTCCACCAGCTCCTTTTAATGTTCTCTCTCTGAGCTGAAAGTGTTTGAGATCATTGTTTGCTGGGAAAAGGAAGGGAATATTACCCAGGCAGTGAGTTCCTAGCTCGAGTTTATACTGAAGAGCCTGTTGCAAACTGTGTTAAGGGAAGCATACACAATGCTGCCTTAGAACGGAGGGAAATGTGAAGAACTTACAGCCACAGAAATGAAGAGTCATTACTGTTTCGCGGGACTGAAAGGCCATCACTTAATTGGTTAAGAAACACACAGCGTTCACATGATTTTCTCTCTGGACACTTGTCAGAAGTGCAATGAATCAGCAGTGAGCTGGTTATGTATCCTTGTGCTTGTAGCACCGAGAGGGGTGCACGTTCGTCATCCAGCGCTGATGGGTCTGAGACGTACACTAGATGGTGCTTGCACAACGCAGGCAGCAAACGTGTGTCTGTCTCAAGATGTGTCAGCAACTCAGTGCTCCACCTCCTCCTCAAGTATTTTCTGTGATGAGCATTCTGTTCCATTAAGTGGAATCCTGTATTAAATAAAAAAGGTTCATGTGTGATGCAAAAAAAATTGTTATTTTCTATGTCACTGACCAGTGCAATAAAGAGATAAAATTAGTTATTTTCATATCTATAGAAGTGTTTGCACATGCTTCTGTATATACACAGTCCAAGTTTCTAAAGACAGAGACCTGCTATCGTGAAACCTTTTCTACGTTACCTTTATTAAAGCGATACACATGCACAGAACTGACATGAAAGGAAGGGCTCTCAACACTGTGTTGGTACAGCACAAAATACCATTCAGTTTTTCACTGCTGTCTAAAACCTAGCATGAACTGTCATGAGTTTCTGAAAAGGAGAAAAAAAAAAGAAATACAAGGATTTGCGTCTTCCCCATTTCATCAGCATTGTCCCAGAAAAGAAAACTAAAAGAAAAAAGAAAACACTGAATGCTGAAGGAAATAATCCCTGTGAATTACAGAAATAAAGTACATACCGTGTATAAAGCTTTTCATATATCCCTGGGACCTAAGAGAAATTAAACAGAAGAAAACCTGAATCGATCTTTTTTTACAATTCCATGTGGTCTCTAAATGATGTATATTTCAACAAAGGAAGTCCTGAGGTTTATTCAAAAATAAATTTTAAAAAAGCTTCAAAAATAATTGACAATAATTCAAGTGTCAGCATAGTATATATGCTGACTCTATCCCAGCTCAAAGAGGATAAATGCACTATCAGGATATACCATATATTGATTCTCAGTCCTTCATTTTTAAAGTCCAGACATAGTAATTTGCAATAATCCAATAATCCAGTTATACATGTTTAATTCCAAATTTCTTTCAGGATTTTGTTTATTTCAGTCATCTCTGGAGGCTCGTATACCTAGAATGTAGTCTAAAATCAAATGTGATTACTTTCAATGGCTGCACATTTTGAGCAAGGTTGGATTTTGGACAGAGAAAGGGAAATGGATAGCAGGGCTAGGGAAATGAGGATTTCCAGAGAGAAGAAAAAAGCTGAGCCAGGTTTGCTTGGATTGGTTGCCAACATGTGAATCCAAAGATTCCAAATCAAATTGTGCTGCCAAAACACACCAAAAAAAGAGCTCTACAAGTTTCTTCCGGTGTCTTATACCTGAATTCATCGTACTCCAGGTGTTTGTAAGAGGAACAGTGGTAGCAAGCTATACTCTGCACTTTATTGAAAGGAATGGGATGCAATGATGATAGGGTAGTGGGTATGGCAGTTCCTGCAAGAATTTTGGAGGTGTGTACTGAGGCCAAGTTGCTGAAGGTATAACAGAAGTAGATAAGCATAGACAATATTAACCAGTGGACTCTCAAGACCCAGGATACACCAGGCACTTCATTCAGATGTGTTTTTACACCAGCTTGTCATGTCAAAGGGAGGCTAAGTTTGCCAATGATACTAATTTGGGAGGATCTGTCGACTCCCTCAAGGGCAGGGAGGTCTCTCGAAGAGGCCTGTTGAAGAGACACCTCAACAAATGAGAGAGATGGGAAATCACCAGCTGTGTGAAGTTCAACAAAGGAAAGTGTTGGATTCTGCACCTGGGATGGGACAACCCTGGATGTACAGACAGACCAGGGAATGAGAGGTTGGAAAGCAGTGCCATGGAAAGGAGCCTGGGTGTCCTGGTCAGTGGCAATTTGAACATGAGTCAGCAGTGCCCTGGCAGCCAGGAGGGACATCCCTGTCCTGGGGAAGATCAGGCCCAGGATCACCAGCTGGGCAAGGGAGGGGATTGTCCCACTCTGCTCTGGGCTGGGGTGGCCTCACCCTGAATATTGTGTGCAGTTTTGGGTGCCTCAATATAGGAAAAATATTAAGATCTTAGAGGGTGTCCAAAGGAGGGCTATAAGGAGGGTGAAGGATCCAGAAGGGAAGCCATGTGAGGAGTGGCTGAGGGCACTTGGTCTATTCAGCTGGAGAAGAGGAGACTGAGAGGGGATATCACCACTGTATACAACTTTATATGAATTCTGTATATTTTTTGTGAAAGACAGAAGAGGGGCAGGCACTGGTCTCTTCTCTGTGGTGACCACTGACAGGACACGAGGGAATGGCCTGAAGCTCAGTCATGGAGGTTTAGGCTGGATATTAAGAACAGCTTCTTCCCTGAAATAGTGGTTGGGCACTGGAACAGGCTTCCCAGGGAATGATCACAGCACCGAACCTGACACAGTTCAAGAAGCATTTGAAAAACACTTTCAGGCACATGGTGGGATTCTTGGTGTGTTCTGCTGAGGGCTGAGGGTTGGACTTTGATGATCCTTGTGGGTCCCTTCCAACTCAAGGTATTCTATGATTCCATGACATTCCTACCTTAGTTTTTCTAAAATCGCAGGAGCTTCATTGACTTCACTGAGAAGGAAGAAAATGCTTTTAAATGGGGCAAGTCATACTAGCTTCCAAGTGGCTGATCATGGAGTAAGGCCATGCCAGACTACGTCTGCGTCTGGATTTCATTATTTGGAGAAGCAACAACACCTGTTTCCCATTTATGCAGAAAAAATAGCTCCGAACCTGGCTGCTATACTTCGTTTTGAATCCAGGAGGAGTCAGATGCCAGGTGCTGGCTTTTGCAGCTCTGTTTCACAAGGAGTTAGCTTGGTTTATTACACACTGTAGA
>RAHM01000429.1:43390-128349 GCA_003713295.1 Parotia lawesii
CCCCCCCCATTTCTCCTGTCTGCCAGACTCTCCCTGCCTCTCCACGACACTCTCAGTTCACACTGGGAGAGAGACATCTAAACCAGGAAAATCTAGAAGTATCTAGGTAAAGTCATCTCTTTCCCAGACCTGCAGGAAGATCAAGAGGATTTCCAAACTGGGGGCTGAATGTTTATGTGGGGGTGGATGTTGGGAGGAAGCAGGGAGGAGGCACAGGGAAAAGTCACATCCGGAGTTTTTGTGACTCAAATTCAGTAAATGTATCACGTCAGTCATAGGAAAAACGTGTGCCCTGCAGCTGGAGACAAGGTGTCTGGACTGTCTCAGGTTGGCAACTCTTTCACGTTGTTGTAACCTGTACAGCTGATAGTTAATTAAGCAAATAAATAGATGTTACCCTGGCAAAAGAGGCACACCCATGTCTTTCAGAGGGTGCACTGAATCACAGACACTGCCATTTCACTCTCTGTGTCCAGTTGAGGGGTGTGGGGGGGAGCTCATAACCTGCAGCAAGGCAGTTAAAATAATCGATGAGTGCATGTTCAATCCCAAGACAGGGACGGGGGGGGTAGGAGGAGGGTGTAGGAAGGGAGAGAGAGAGACAGAGATGAAAGGAGGGAGGGTGTGGTGGCTGGGGGGGGCGAGGGGGGGGGGAGGCGGGAAAGGTGCTGATTTCAGCCCTGTAGCGTCAGGATTGCGTCAATTTGGGTTTCAACCACGTACTCAGTCTCAGAGCGGAGCTACTCAGAAGAGCCAAAACAGGAAGGGGGTTGCAAATCAGTGTGCTAAGGGGAGGACCGAAGGTTCCCCTCCCCCCTCTCCTCCAGTCCCCTTGCAGCCTCCTCCTCCACTGTCCCCACTGCTCGTGTCTCCGGGTTTTGGGTGGTTTTTATTGTTGTTTCCCGTTTTACCCCTCTTTACTATTATTTTTTTTTTTTTAACTGCGCTGGCAAACACGATTACCCGGGAGCCGTGAGAGCGGAGAGCCAGGGGACAGCAGGGCAGTGCGCTTGGTGCCCCGGGCGGGTCGCTTGGCATCCGGGGAGGCGGCTCCCGCATCCCGGACAGCGGCTCCAGCACCGCGGACAGCGGCTCCAGCACCGCGGACAGCGGCTCCAGCACCGGACAGCGGCTCCAGCACCGGACAGCGGCTCCAGCCCCACGGACACCGCTCGCCACCAACATGGCTCCGATCGCGGCCAGCAGCCAGCAGTTCGGTAAGCGCGTCCCGGCTCCCCGCACTCGCGGCCGGGAGATGCTCCCCTCCCGTCCCCGGGAGAGGAGCAGCCTCTGCTGAGCCTCCCGGTGCCTCCCAGCACGCAGCTTGCTGGGAGGCACCTGGTTTCCCCCCAGTTCTCTTCAGGTCTCAGAAGTTGTGTGAATTTGCTCTCTGTCCCTAATTTCTCTTCCTTCTTCCCTCCCTGTTCCTCCTCCCCGGTAAAGTACCGGAAGAGATAAAGAGATTTTTGTAGGTCCGGTGTTGGATGAGAGAGATTTGGGGCTGTTTTCTGCGTCTCTGTTGAAGTAACGTGCATCAAGAGTTAGATGATGTAAATGCATTTTGTTCCACAGAGAAAATCTTTGTTCAAGTTATTCTTGGAATAATTGCCATTCCTTTTATTCTTGTTGTAGGTCAATCGTTAGTTAAAGTGAAGAGACATTGCTAGGAAGATGAAAATAGAGGATTTCAGTGTTTTTTAGCTGAACGGCTGCATCTTAACCAGCTCAGTTTCACTGAGAACAACAAAGATGACAATGAACTTTTCAGTTTTGTCATTTCTGTGCACTGGATGTAGCGTGGTACCAAAGTTTCAGAAAGAGTCATGTATGTATGTGCACATATAAAATACATACATAAGTTGCTTTAGTCAGAAAAGCAGTAAGTGGGAATGTTTCTGAGCTCTGCTTCACAAATATTGACTCTAGCCTATATCACGCTTGCTTTAGCAGTGGTTTGATTCAAGGATCATTCCACTGACTTAGGTGAAGAGACTCCAGATTTATATCACATAACTGGAATAATAACTTCTCCCAGAATCAGTAGTTGATGTTTTCTATTAATGCACTGCCTTGAATGTTAACCGATTGATTTACATTATGACAAAAGCAAGAAATTAATGTTGTGACACAATTAGTTGTAAATATAAAACCATTCTAGTTACCATTTCATCTTCTTTCCTATTCCATCCACTTGAGGTTTCTAACCACACTTGTGACATCATGCTTGTCTAATTACTTATTTAAGAAAGATAATTAATATTTTAAATGTCAAATTGATTCTGCCACTACTTTGAGTAGTTGCAGAATTAAAGTAGAACATAATATCCATTACTATAAAATGTCTATTATCTCATGAGAAAGTATTGTAAATGTACAAACCATTCTTAAAAGATATTAAAGTATTCTGATTAGTTTTCAATTACTCTTAGCTTTCTATTTTTGTACCATGTATTTTTAAATTTCCGCAGCCCAGGGAATTCTTGAAACTCAAAGCCACGTGCTTAAGTTAGGAAAAATACTTTTTGGTTATGTATGTGGTTTTCAGTCATTTCATTAAGTTCTTGCAATTAAGTATATAGACCTAGAGCTTGTAGGTGTCAGGAAAGTGACATGAATGTTGTCATAAAAAATTAATGGCCAGGCCTGATCCTTTCTGTGCTGGAACATTATGTCCTACTTTGCTCTGATAGTATTGTTGTTGATTTTTCTTTTCCTGAATCATCCCACTAAAAAGCAAAGGTATATTGGCAGCACATTTCTCTGCTCAGCTTTTCCCTGGATGAGGCTGATTTAGTAATACAGGGGAAGAGTTTTCTTTACTCATCCAGAACGACCAGAGAGAAACAGAACTGTTACATAATTGCCTTTATGCATAAACAATGTCATGACATTAATATTCTATTGGACATCCGCAGTTGCAGGAAATAAAGATTAAGCTCTGATTGTTATATTGTGGGAGGTTTAAACTCACTTAGTAATGTTACTTATGGGCAAAATTGGATTTTCAATTAGTTGTGCTCATTTACCCTTCAATGCATGCTTTGAAGGGCTAATGATACTCCATATGTAAATAATATATCCACATGGCAATGGAGGTTGTAACACTTGCTCAGGTTTCTCTTTATTCAGTGTGAGTATAGGATTCATATTAAAACTGCTGGATATTTTGTTTTAATGTTTTTTCTTATATACTCCTAAGAAGTACAGACCCTTTCTGTAAACTCCCATAAACTTTACCTCAATGTCTTCAATGTAAAGCTTAGTGGTTATCAGTGTTAAACTTAACATGATTTTTTCAGCTTTGAACTCGCATGTGACTACCTAATGTCACATCCATCTGGAAAAGACACTTGGTATATAATTATTCTAAGTTTTCTTGATAGACTTCCTCCTGCAAAGTATTGAAAATCCCAGTGAAACTGTTGAGTGCTATAACCTCCAATTAAACTCACTTCTTTCAAGAGATACCTCCAGGCAATTATGGGATCAGACCATAAAAAATTAGTTAATTGAGTGTACAAAGTGTTCTAGGAAAGCCTATGAAAAGCAGATGATGTATCTATACGTAATACATATTTCAGAGTGTGTTTGGCTAACCAACAAACCTCCATAAACCCAAAGCTGAAACCAGCTGAGAGCTGGTGTTATTCACAGACATATAAGCTCAGAAACTACACACAGAGGGTTGACACACCCGAAAAATTACAAACAGTGATTATTATTAGGATGGGAATAGTGTTTTCCTCCCTAACTCTTCGTGTATGGAAAAATACTAGCATAACAAGCGTCCCTCAGTTTGGGACTGCACACTGGTGCCTGCAGGTGGCGAGCAATATATACAATGCAGAGCACCTCCAGTCTGTCAACCCTGCTGATATCACCATCCCATATCAGTTTGTTTTACTAAATTATTGCTTTATTAAATATCACACAGAATTCAAGGTGCTGCTGCTTATGTGCTTGTTGTTACTTATTTGATTTGCAGATGAAATTCCTACAGTGGTTGGGATCTTTAGTGCATTTGGCCTTGTCTTCTCTGTCTCCCTCTTTGCATGGATCTGCTGCCAACGCAAATCTTCCAAATCCAATAAGACCCCTCCATACAAGTTTGTCCATGTTCTGAAGGGGGTTGATATTTACCCTGAAAATCTCAACAGCAAGAAAAAGTTTGGAGCAGATGATAAAAGTGAAGCAAAGAACAAATCAGCCATGCCAAAGAATTCTCTCCATCTTGACCTGGAGAAGAGAGATCTAAATGGCAATTTCCCCAAAGCAACCACAAAAATGCAGAGCTCTCCAGATCTTGAAAATTCGTCTCCTAAGCACTTTGCAGAAAGGAAGAAGGATTCAGTATCCCCTGATAGCTTAAAATCTATCACTTCCCTATCATCTGAAGATAAGCAAGACAAGCTAGGAACTCTCTTTTTCTCCTTAGAGTACAACTTTGAGAAAAAAGCATTTGTAGTGAACATCAAAGAAGCTCGTGGGCTGCCAGCAATGGATGAACAGTCAATGACTTCTGATCCCTACATCAAAATGACAATTCTGCCTGAGAAAAAGCACAAGGTGAAAACCAGAGTGCTGAGAAAAACCTTAGATCCAGCTTTTGATGAGACTTTCACATTTTATGGGATCCCCTACAGCCAAATTCAAGACTTAACACTTCACTTCATGGTCTTGAGCTTCGACAGATTTTCCAGAGATGATGTCATTGGAGAAGTCCTCATCCCTCTTGCTGGAATTGAACTCTCAGAAGGAAGGCTGCTAATGGACAGAGAGATCATCAAAAGAAATGTTAGGGTAACATATTTTTTACTCAAAGTTTGAAAATGTTATGCTAGGGTTAGCTATGATTTTTGTGTAATGTTGCTGCCATCTTGGAAAGAAAAGCAGAAAAGCTCACCATGCAATTCCTGAGATGCTTTCCTAATGGCAGTGCGAGGAAGCCATTACATAAATGCAATAAAAAAAACATTATAACAAGCATGTTGAAAGAAATTGCTAATGCCATAAGCTCTAATTTCTTATTCATCTGGTCCAGCAGGTTTGAGTGGACCTATGCCAGTTAGGTCAAGCAGATTCAATCCACACTGATTTGCTTTTAATTGCTTTTAAATGAAAGAATAAAAATATTTCTATATTTTTCCCTTTCTCCTCCCTCCCCTTTCCTATTTGACATCATTCTTTCTCAAATCTTACTGAAGTCAATGGAAATGTCAACTACATGGGTTGTATAGCACATTCTTAAGGAAGTCTTGAGTTACAGAAGCGGGACCTGCTAGAGACCATATTGGTGATGTTGTAGCATCACATTGGTGCTGTCACCACCTTGTCCTTCATCAGTTGTGATACAGGCTGCAACTTTACTAAAGGTAGTAAGGGAGAAGCCATAGACTTGCTGGAGTCACGGGCAAAATGTCCTGACTTCACTGGGACAAAAATATTTTGTACCCTGTTGTCTCAGTCCAGAATGTAAGAGTCATTTACAACAACCACAGAAATGCACAGGCATCACACACACGTCTCTTAAATCTCTGCTAAGGAAGTAGAATGTGCATTGACGTTCAACACGATTGTTTTCAAATGACAAGCATACTGCCAAATAAAATAAATGTCTACTAGACAACATACCTATAGCTAATACTGTTACTTTGCAATCCTATCACAATATGGCAACAAATATAACTATGCCACTGATCTTTTGTTGACAACTTATAGGATTTTCTGGTATATAAGGTACTATCTTCTCTTGCTTCCCTTGCCTTCCTTCTCCCTTTGAAATAAACTACTCCTGCAAATTCAAATCAAATAATCATAGAGAAAATCTTTGATGCCACCTTTGTTTCATGTATATGATACTGCTTTAGAAAGTGTCAGGGGTAAGATTTCACTGACAGTTTGAATCCTTCCTGTTTAAAATACTTTACTGAATATTTTTTTCTTTACCTGTACTACATTTTTTTCCTTCCCAATATATCCTTATGGAATTTCGTTTTGATTAAGATAATTTTCTTTTTAAATGAGATTTTTTTCCTCAGGATTTTATTTCTACTCTCTGAAGATAGTGATGTCATGTCAACATATATTTCCCACTTATATATTATTTATTTTTGTTCAGTCTAATAACCAATTATAAGAAAAGTTATATAACTACTATAGAGGGAAATTATATTCACTAAGTAAATCAGAATAGCACCACATGTTATATCTTTTTACACAGTTTTTGAATATACACTTCTGTGATATTTCATAAGTCTTCTTAATTCTGGTTTAAAGCTTGGTCAATACAATTGCTTATAAATAGTTTGTTGTCTTTTTTTCTTTAATTTCCTCAGAAATCATCTGGGCGTGGAGAATTACTGGTCTCTCTCTGTTATCAGTCTACAACAAACACACTCACTGTCGTTGTTCTAAAAGCCAGGCATCTGCCTAAATCTGATGTGTCAGGATTATCAGGTAATGGTTTTAATAATGAATATGCCCTAAGAATATAAAATAGAATGACAAAAGACAGCTGAAATGCAGGATTTCAAGGACTAAAAATATTCCATAAATGCAGAAATGGTGTTTCTATTATTTACAGCCTATTCATTTTATTCATATCTAGGTCAATGCTTTATTTCCAGGGTATGTATTTTACAAATTTGTTCTTCAACCACATCAAGAAAAGGTGACATCTGCTAGCAGTGGAAACCAATGAGTTTTATGGTTGTCTTGAACAGAACCCATCTGCCATAAGCACGGGATGTTTGCAGATACCGAAAGCTTTTATTTATGACAAAAAATGAGTTTATTTGTAGAAGATCAGTATTGAATGAGATCATCATATGATTTATCTCAGAAGAAAAGCAGCTACTTACCTATGTGTTGAATTTGGCCCACTGAGCACTAACATTTATTTGGCAAGGTGAAAAGGTGAGCTGTGCCAGTGCTGGGAGGAGGCTGCAGCATGACACCTGTGCTTTATCGTGAGCCAAACTTGGGGTGCACTAAGAGGGATCCGGTTTTATCCTCTCTTCTCCTTGTCTGCTGCCATTTCTCATTCAGTGGAACCTCCTCTGAAGCCAATTCTAGAATTGAATATAGAAGACACATTAGAAGGCTATATAGCATAATAAAGTATAAAGTTTAATGTCCTCTATATATGACTGCCACACAAAACCAGCAGTACACAAAAAAGGGCTGTAGTACCACATCTGCTGCTGCTTCTCTATAGAACTGATAGTCTTTCATTTCACTGGATATTTTGAAAGAAACAGAAGATGAGGTAGTTTTAGGAAACATTGAATAATTATCACTGCAGCCAATAATACAGTTTTTCTATTTCTCATACTGCAGTTTACCTAGAAAATTAACCTGTCCTGAACCCCATGTAACAAAGCTGTAGATAACTCCCATCAAGTTCTATTTAAATCTTCCTTTAGATCTAAATTTTGTTCACATATCAGGAGGAGAAAGGATATATATGGAGCCCAACAATTTACTTGACTAAAAGAGAGGATATGTACTTTTAAAAATTGAGCCCAAAGTCATAGGAGACAGTAGTGGTTTCATGAAGGCAGCATGACAGCAAGCTGATCTCAACAGACCTGCCTGATGTTTACCCAGGTGGGAAAATAACTTGGTAAAAAAAGCCCTCCTAGTCACAGCATCCACCTGGACCCTACAGAGTATCCAAACTACACACTTGTTTACTGCACCTCTTACAAGTAAAGCTATAAAATTTATTTGCTTCTCCTGTTTCGCCCAGGAGAGCCTTGCTAACTATAATGGGAATGCAGTATTTTTATAGGCAGCCATGTTGCACCTGGACCTCTACATCATTTAAACAGTTCTTCATTATCTTCTGTTCATCAATAAGGCCAGGTTCAATAGATGTTTGTGTGTCAGTAGCGTACTGGACTCAGGACAGTCATAATTTGCTCTGTGACTTTTCCCTCATCCCCAACAGTAGTCTTGGAAAAGGAGGAGGGTGAAATGATGCTTCTGTGGGATAAAATAAAAAATTGCACAATTCAACCTCCTTGAGAAGAGGGGAATATTTTTATACTCAGAAGATGTTCCATTTTCACAATCTCCTTGATTTCCTTGGTCACTGATGATGAGGTCTCCTAACAGACCTAAAAAATCAAGCGGAACTCTCTAGCCTTACCTAGTAGCTGGTCAAAGGTAAGAGTCATAAAACTTCCTCTAAAAAGAAATGGAAACCAGTATAAATCCACTGATTGATTTTGATATTTCTGATGCTTTCATGGCATACAATAATTTCAAAGCCAGTGAGTGTTTTCATTAAGCCCGGTGTTTGAAGTGTTCATTATGGTAATAGAACATGAAAGCAAAGAGGTACTCTGTTACATCCCACTTCCAGTAGACTGTTGCTAGTTCAAGGAAAAATATAACTTTTACTCATCCAACCATTTCAGTCTGAGAACTGTGACATAACATTTGTAAATACTGCTCAGTTTTAGTATTACTTCTTTTAAAAAAGTATCGAAGCGTTCTTGATGATTAGCTTGGCTGATTGTTTACATAAACTGTCATGTTTGACTGGGTTCAGCAGAAAAGATTTTGTACTACATCACTTCACCATGAGAACCTGGAAACAGGCCCACAATTTCACTGAATAAATGCCAAGGTAATTGAAAGGGTAGATTTTTAAAATGTTCCCTCTGAAAGAATAAATATGGCCATTATTGAAGACAATAGCAAGGGAATCTCAAAACAATTAAATAATTATGAGGAATGCAAACACTCAAAGTTGGTAGACAGCTGAAAGTATGAACAATTTCTCTTCCCATATTCAACAGTAGTATAGAACAGGTGTAAAGTCAGATACACATTCCAACAGCAAACATATCCTTACATATAAAGTTTAGTGTCAAATTTGTTCAATAACAATTGGTGGCCTCAATTTAATCAGGTTAATTGACTTCAATAGAACCTCAGCAGAAATATCACATCCATTCTCTCAGCCCAAGTTTATTCACTCCTTTCTGAAGCTTTTCTTTTCATGAGTCTGATTAGTGCTGATTATTATACCCCAGTAGAATGTGTGAAAAGAAAATCTGTGTTACACATAAATATGTAATGATGCATATTTTTCAGAGACCATTAGAATTTTGTGCACTTTCAGACCATCTTTGAATGTGGTAGATATGTTGTTAGGTTTAATGGATGGCAGTACAGGATTTATCTCATGAAGGAAGCACCTGTATTTGATCATGGTCTAAACTTCCCTGCCTGCCTTGAACATAATTTTGGTGACCATAAAGGGAAATTAAAGGGGCTAATTCAGATGTAAAAAAACCTCAAAAAACCAAAAAACAAAAAAAACCCCGATGAGATTAATCATCTTTAATAACTTGAAACATCTACTCATTGTGATGTAATTATATTGGATAATTATGGAATTTACCATAAACTAGATCAAGGAATTTCTAAACAACACTGTTCAATAGCTGATCTGTGCTCTTTCTTTTCATTTCAGACCCTTATGTCAAAGTGAACCTGTACCATGCCAAGAAGAGAATTTCTAAAAAGAAAACCCATGTGAAGAAGTGCACCCCCAATGCAGTGTTCAATGAATTGTTTGTCTTTGACATTCCTTGTGAGGGCCTTGATGATATCAGCATTGAATTTCTGGTTTTAGATTCAGATAGGGGGTCAAGGAATGAGGTCATTGGCCGGTTAACCTTGGGATCTTCAGCAGAAGGAACAGGTGGAGAGCACTGGAAAGAAATTTGTGAATATCCTAGGAGACAAATTGCCAAATGGCATATGTTATGTGATGGTTAGCAGCTTAGAGAGGGGTTGGATCTTAAAAAACTATGTATATTTCCATAGGCAAGGAGCAGGTTTTTTTCTTTGCTACGTATAATTACAAGCTTTTAACTACAAAACTTTATTTTTTTTTTTCAAGGGGGGCAGGGTATTTGAAATAAAATTGGATTGAATTATCAGAACAGAAGGTAACTTAATTTTCACAGTAAATAACAGAATTTCTATTTCATTAAACTTTAACATAATTAGTTCAGATTCATATTCTTCTAGAGTTTAAGTAGCCTGTAAATTCTGAAGCACTATAAACCTCAAGAAGAACAAAAATATGTTTTGAAAAAGTCACTTAGTAGTGACTCATGTATAGAAGAAAAAAACCTTATTACAATATATCCAAAAAAATCCCCACCTGTGGCTTATTAGGGAAGGGGATGGATCTAGAAAAGCCATGGGGATTGAGGGTGGAGGGGAGGGGGAATTCCTTCTACCCCTCCACCAAAAAAACCTTCTTTTATGAAAATTCAATCATTATTTGTAAGTTTTGGTTACTTATACTTTGATCATCCCAAAGAATGAACATGTTTTTAGCATTTTGCTTTACATATCATGTTGTGTAAAAGTATTTTTTTTAAAGTGTCAAAACATTATATAATTATTTACACTTGGATTTTTTAAATAAGTTTATATATATAATTTGTTTTATTACAGTGACCAAAATAGGTACATACTTCAAATTGATGATCAAGTTAACATACATGTTTTTGTTAAAAGGGCTCCTTTACGGGTGACTGTATGTGTTACAGTATATCTAGAATTTGGGGTTAGATATGGCTTGCATTTTTTTCCTCTAGGTAGGATTACACTTTAAACATTTCAAGCTATACAAAAGAATTTCTGTTGAGATGAGGTAACATACAGGATATTAAAATCAATGACTTTTCACCATTTATATTTTAACCATTCACTAACCATTCATTAAAGAAAAGTTGTTGCCCTTTTTTTTTTGGTAGTTTTATTAAAGAATAAACAAAATAGTGAGACAGAGAAGAAAACCTTATTCTGCTATTTAATTTCCTGTGTTTAACTTCCTTGACTGTAATGAATGCCATTACTGTCAGTACCAATATATGAACTTCAATGCATTTTTAAAATTTTGCAGGAGAAGAAACCAAATTCACCTTATAATTTCTCCAATATTGTGTAAACAAAGCACTTGGAAAGTGCATTTCACTTCGATTATATGAATTAATGTACATTACTGACTCTACTGAAAATGGTGGTGGTAAGGGAATATAACTTTCTGATTTCATGTCAGTGTGACACATCTATTTAAAATTAAATTGTGTCAGGCTGAGGAAATATCAAGTATAACAATAACAAGTGTACAAATAAAGCATTTAGACTGGTGAAATTTAGTCTTGGTCACACCAGATAGGTTTTTAGGCCATCAGAACTATAGCACAAATATAAGCAGATTATTTCCTAAAGTTTGTGCACTAATTTCTGATACAGAATTGTTTGCAAGTATTAGTCCTACTTAATTTTCAAGTACAATATGTATAAAGAAGAAGATAGTGATGCTAGTTGTTGACACAAGAAGGGTTAAAAAAGTGGAAAACCATTTTCAGTATTTTTGCATACGTCATTTGTCACGTGTAATCCCACTGAAGTGAACGAGACTACTTGGGAATTAAGGTACTGTCCATTGTGAGTAAAGGTAGCAGAATGGGCATGCCAGGTTAGAACAAACCAAACATACATTGAATGTCAATCTACTTTCATTAAACAACAGACCTAGGTCCTACTTAAAACTGTTGGGGATTTGTTGTCTACTTTACCTGTTCTCATATGGCCAAATTATGTTTGCAGGAAAGGACACTGAAATATGAAATATGCAAGTAGACAAATAGTACTGGAAGTATTCCATTGAGGCTCTTCCAGGTTTTGTGTCAGTATTTTCTCCAGTTTTTGAGAATGTGTTTGATACAACAGTGTTTATAGATTTCTGTAAAAATACATTTTCAAAATAACATAAACATGCTTTTTATGATAATGCTAAATGTAAAAATATTGCGTATTGTATGTACAAAGGAGAGGAATCTTTTTTGATTATTTCTTTAGAAAGCTGATTAACTGCTTAAGGGCTAGAGTTTGCCAGCCACATTCAAGCAGAGCTAATCCAAAGCCACCGACTGAAAGGAAAGATGCCCACAGGCTTCAGTGGGGTTTGAAGTGCAATCACAGATCAAAACTCTTCTGAGTCAACCCAGAAATGTCACTGGGACCATGGATATGGGGAGACATTGTTTTATCCAATGGAGACTGGGAGAGTTTAGGTCAGTATAACACAATCAGAGCTGTTAAAATTTCTAGAAAGGAAAGAACTGAGCTGGAAATGATTGCATCAAAGCGAGTGGGGTATCTTGCAAACACAAAAGATGGAGGTTTTTGTATGCTGGCCCATAAGTAGTTCATTATCTCTAGAAATCAGATGGCAGGCATCATCTGTCTCCAATGAACACAAAATATTACATTAGGGGATAACAATTCATCTTTTTGAATTAATGCTGGGCTGTGATCATCTTTCATTTTGCATCCAACAAGTCGTTGACAATTTTTTTTTTTTTTAGTTTTTATAGCAGCTTGAGGGTTAATATTTCTACCAGTTAAATGGCAGTTTTTGTTGGGGGCAGGGGGGTTGGAATGGGAAAGGGAAGCAAGGACATTTTTATTAAACCTAAAAAACCCTGTAAATAGATTTTTCTTTTTTCTTTTTTTTTTTTTCATTTAAAGCAATGCTTAGCTTGGAAAGTTGAGTAAAGACGACTTGTAACACATTTTAAATCATAAAGAGGCAGGAGAGCGAATGTAGGCCTGTACTGAGGTGAGAAATTCTGCTGTTTTATAAAGTATTCAATTCTCATTGTGAATATCTTGAACTCTGTTAAGGATACTGTACTGTATTAAACATGTAAAAAAAAATGATGTTTGTCTAAGTAGCTTACAAAAATAATAACTCCTTGAATGGGAGACTATCCATGTCTGGAGATCTGTCGTAACTAAATACCTGATTCGTTATGGTGTTGTAACTTAATAGAAGCTATTCAAGAGGAAGCATGGTGTATGAGATTTTGTAAGTTATTTGTGCTGGTTCTGTATGTTGTGCCATGTGTGTAAGACAAGAATAAACTGCTGCTTTTGTTCATCCCATCCCAAAATAATTATCCCACCTATGTATCTTTCTTTTTCCCAAGGATTTCTGCTATTGTTTGTGTTCATGGTCTACTCTCTCATGCTTCTATCAAAAACACATTTGACTTGCAAAGTCTTCCGCTTCTCACAGAGGTGGATTAGATTTGTTCTGCCAAATACTACCCAGGCACATCACATGTTCTTTATTCCCAGCAGCTTGCTGCATATCAGTCCTGAATTGTGCTCTGGACTCTGGCTAGAACTTGGAACATGGCCCATGACAGAAAATATGGGCCTTATAGGGACAGATATACAGATGCAAACAAGAATGAATGCTAATATATTAGGTGGAAGGAGCAAAATTCAAGTCACATTATCCTGCTGTCATCTAGTCGTTTTCCGGAAGCAAAACATATCCCCTGGCCAATCATGCTGTGCCAGTTCCTTGTAGACAAGGAAGTTGTGTCAGGCACCAGGTTACCAGGTGAGTTCGGAAGTTGAGGTAGAGAAAACATTCATTCAGATGCTATACACAAACACAAGCTTTGCTGTTGTGGTCTCTAAGATCATGGGAGTATTTACTAGCACAGGAAAAAAAGCTAGGGAAGGAAGAAGGTAGCTGCAGCTGGGATACTTGCTGCTGTTTAATGGCTCCCATTGTGAGCTCCAACACCTGGAAGGGATCCCTGATCCTTGTAGCAGACATCAATTACTGGATTCACTAGCCAGATGTATAAAATAGAACATCTTCCATGGTTATAAGCTGGTATATTCTCTCTGACAAATCTCCTGTCCCCAGGAGACAGGTACCAAGTGTGAGACTGCTCTGCTCCATCCCATGCAGGCGCTTCTTGTCTCTTCCTTGCATTGTACAGTTCTCCTAAAACAATGGTGATTCATATGGTTCACATTCCAGGCACATTTATTCAGGACAGAGATCAAGAATATCTTCAGGTTTTCCAAGTACAATGCAGGTGAGCCTCAGGGGGAGTCTCTATGCTAATGTTCTGATTGCTATTTGTATCTCAAATTGCTGCAACAGACCACTGAGAGAGCCCTTGCAGATGTCCTCCTCTTTACAGCACAAATCCCTGAGGTCTAACACTATTCTGTAAGCCCCTTGTATTTCACAGCATCATGGATAACAACACACTTAACACATGGTAAAAATATACAACCACAGATGGCTATACACAACACTTCTTTTTTTCCTAAAACAAGACTCAAACATGGTCCGTGTAAGCTGCTACCTTTTCATCTGCTCTCTCCTTCGTGGTGTCTCGTGGAGATGCTGAACAACTCACAGCACTCTTGTGACTGCTATAACTGGCACTGACACTTACTTGCTTTGCTGCTGGTGACTCCTGAGCAATTGGCTTAATTTGAAAAGTCCTACCCAATTCTCACAGGCTTTTTCTATACCTTTAACCTTCCACCACTGAACAGATATTGTAACTCAGCTTTGGTCCAGCAGCATCGCTGGAGTACTGTTTACAGTTGCAGCATGGAAGAATTTTATAGTTAAGTAGAAACAAAGGATCAAAATCAGTCAGAAGATAAACGAAAACATAGCTTTACTGTGTTTTTTTACTATGTCTGCATTGTTATGCCAGTTTTGCCATTGTGTGCCTCTGCATGACCAGAGAACATCCTGCAGTCACAAGTGTGAATGCTCTGATTGCACCACAAGGAAGAAAATCAGGTGTTGTCCTGAAAGATCTGTTGACTTCTGCTTGAGCCCCTCAGTCTCAGTTGCAGCAGGAGATACCACTTAGGCCCCTACACCTCTCCCTTACCCCCAGTGCTCTGCAGTCACCCTTGACACGCTCTGAATAAACTCTGGCAGTACTGTTCATGCCCAGATGGAAGAGCTGAAATAGTCCAAGGGCTGGAAAAGCTTTGGCAACACTCTGGGTCCTGGTCTCACCTCAAGGACCAGCTGTCCCAAGACATCACCAGAGCAGGTTGGCAGACTGGGCATCCCTCCTTGTGTGGAGGGTGTCTCCAGTATCTCTCACCTTCCTTTCCTCCTCTGTGAACTCACACAGCCCATTGCTCCAGGCTGAGGCTTGCTCCTCTGTAGCATCTCTGGGCACCGAAAATCTCACCAGTTTCTGTCATGTGCCACTGCCCACCCTCACTACTCACTGCTCCTGAAGCTGCAGCAGCCCCAGCCATGTAACTCCCACATATTTTAAAGTTTCTATAATTGTGTAACTGCTTCTCTTTTAAAAAGCAGCATGTCATTCACCTTGCAGATCCAGCAGGATTTCTTGCTGTGAGTCTTTCTGACAGCAACATGCTCTTAGGTCAGTGAAGAACAGGTTGGGTCTGACTGGAAGATGCTCAGCCTCCTCTCATCCTGACAAAGGAAATTTCACTCATTACTGAATCTTATTCTTCCTCTTTGGACAGTCTCTCAAGAGGGTTTTTATAGGTGACTGATCTGTAAGAAGACACGTGGGTTTGTGTTTTTGTAAGTGGGCGTTGTGGCATGGAATTTGGGGTTAAGTGAAACGTGCAGGAATGTCGGGCCCCACTGGGTGACAGGTAAGTGCTGTGCTACTGAAAGGAGCTTCACTGGAGGTGTGTTTGTACACAGGGCTGAGGTAGCAGTCATGCAGGAGTTCTGAGTCATAGCATTTTGGATTGTGACTTAAACTAGAATGGATTGTTTGCAATATAAGTTAATGTTGCAAAAAGAACCCTGTCTTTCTTCCACGTAAGAAATACTGCGTTGTGAAAGGCTCTAGTTCTAAAAAAAAAAAAACCAAAAACAAAAAACCAAGAAAAAGAAGCACAAAATCCAAGATGCAGAAGTTCAAAATACACAATGAAACACATTAAGACTATTTTCTTTAGAAATTGCAGATAAAAAAGAATCACTGTAAAACAATATCATTGCTGTTACAGTTCTTTTTTCTAACCAGCTAAGGGTGTTGTATGGTGACTGTGATATTTAATTTAGTCTTGAAGACAACCCCAGGGATAACCATGAATTTTCTCTGACAGAGGTTGTAAATGTTTTACATGGCTCAGAAAACACAACTGTTTTTATGGAAACAAGTAAGAAGTATTTCACAGTATCACTTGCCATATTGATTACATCTCCATAATACACTCTCAATGAAATAGCCTTTAGGACTGTGTGAATGAAAGTTTCTAGTTGTAACGGGGAACCTCTGTGTGCCTGCATCTGAAGTGCCTCTGTACATTGATTTGTGGGGCAAATAAACAATATTCTAGCCTCAATTTTCCTTTCAGTATCATGGGATAAAGCTTAACAACATCAGTAGCAGATACTAACTTCATGACTTTTGATATGAATTATTATTTTTGCTGTTCTCCAGGGTTGTAATGCTGATCTGGGGACTGCATTTTCTTGAGATAAATCCCTCAAAGCTGTATGCCGCAATGGATATATATGGAGAAGAAAGTAGATGTGAATCACAAATAGGCATGTAACAATAGAGAATTATCTCAGGCTAAAATCAGAAGTTATAGTAAACAGCAATATAAGGTGCAGATAAGTAAATCAGGCTGAAGTGCAGATGAGTAAAATGTTGTCAGCAGAGAAAAGGAGGTAGAAGTCTGACACTTTTACAGAGCAATCAAAACCAAAGTGCAGCTGGCCTCTGATACACATTTATAAGTCCTGTGAGGAGCAGCTGAGGGAGCTGGGAAAGGGGCTCAGGCTGGAGAAAAGGAGGCTCAGGGGGGACCTTGTGGCTCTGCACAACTCCCTGACAGGAGCGGGCAGCCGGGGTGGGGTCGGGCTCTGATGTAAGGGACCAGGGACAGGAGGAGAGGAAATGGCCTCAAGTTGTGCCAGGGGAACTTCAGGTTGGACATCAGAAAAAATTTCCTCGCAGTAAAGGTTGCTAAGCATTGGCAGCGGCTGCCCAGGGAGTGGTGGAGTCACCATCACTGGAGGTCTTTAAGAACTGACTGGATGTGGCACTCAGTGCTCTGGTCTGGGGGACAAGGTGGGGATCAGTCACAGGTTGAACACGATGATCTCGGAGATCTTTTCCAACCTAAATGATTCTGTGATTTGTGTTGGTTGTTTTTCGCCTTACTCCCTCAGTGAAAGCAATATACCCTTGTTTCAGCCTGCTTTGGTACCCACTGTGTTCACTGTGTGTGGCTGCTGTTGCCTTTCCTTTGAACAAAGGCTGCAAGGGTTGAGTATTGCACTTCTTTATATGCACAATAATTGCCTAAAGAACTGTCAAGGTTTCACTGTTAAGAAGTGCTGGGCCAAGGCTGCTGCTGTCAGGTCTGGACTGATACAGGAAGTTCTGTTTGTCTCAGATGCTCCTCTAGAATCCAGGAGAAGCCCTTTTCCTTCATTCCTTATTAGGAGACTCAAAGAGGGAAATTTTGACCAGGAGTATGTTCAGAACAAATGGTTTGGTTTACTGCTTTACTCCAGGCTTTTTGAATCACTGCATTACTTGCTACTTTTTTTAGTAGCTACTAGAGCTACCTTAGTTTTGCTGCCTTGATCTTTCCTTTTCATAGGTGTGAACTGATCAAGAGCAGCCCTGCTCTTGAGGGACTTGGGGTGCTGGTGGATGAGAGGCTGGACCTGCTCTGGCCATGTGCACTCACAGCCCAGAAAATCATATCCCAGGCTGCATCCAAAGATGCATGGGCAACAGGTCGAGGGAGGTGATTTTGTCTCTCTGCTTTCATGAGACCCCACCTTGAATGCTGCATCCAGGTCTGGGGTTCTCAGCATACGAAACACATCAAACTGTTGGACTGAGTCCAGAGAAAAGCCATCAGGATGATCAGAGAGATGGAGTACCTTTGCTTTGGGGAAAGGCTGAGAAAAATGGGATTGTTCAGCCTGGCTTTGGGGTGACCTAATTGAAGCCTTTCAGTACCTGAAGAGAGCCTAAAAGAAAGTTAAAGAGAGACTATTTACAGAGTAATGTAGTGAAAGCACAAGAGTGAATGGTTTTAAACTGAAATAGAGCAGGTTTAGTTTCATATTAGGAAAAAAATTCTTTACTGTGAGGGTGCTGAGGCTGTGGCAAAGGCTGGCCATGGAAACTGTGGCAGCTCCATCTCTGGAAGTGTTCAAGGCCAGGCTGGATGAAGATCTGAGCAATCTTGTGTAGAGGAAGGTGTCCCTGCCCATGACAGCAGAGTAGAAATGAGATGATCTTTAAAGTCCCTTCCAACCCACACATTTCATTATTCACCCAAACAGACAACCTATGTTTGTTACTCCCCCTGCACCCATTTCCAATAGTCATGGTTCTGCTACATCCATAGCCAAATTTTGAATTTCTGATACAGTTACCTAGGTAACCACATCCTCACAGGCTTTCATTGAGACTTTTTCTTGGACACTGCCAACTTGACTCTCACAAAAGTCTCCAGTGCTTCTCTCTGTGAAAGTATGCCTTTTCTGGCTGTGATTGTCCCTTAATCATTTGTGATATCCAGCCCTCCCCCATAACACTTTCTGGGACTTTTTTGCATCTTCTTACGTTACAATTGGTCACACCGAGCAATTTCTTTAATCAGGTTCAGTAGTTTTCTTGTTAAAAACTGTTTCTGGCTAAACTTCAGGCCGATGCCTGGTCACTGGTTAATTATTTGTCTGTGGTCTAACATTTACTGCCATGTTCCACACATGTTCCTGTGCTTTTGTGGGATAGAAACTAAGCCTCAAGAATTAGGCTTGGATTGCTGATGTCCAATATATCTGTGTTAAAAGAGTAGTTAATTTGTTTTGCCTTTGTATCATTGGACAACATTTTAGCTCTGGCCTAAATCATCAAGATGTGGAACACTGTGATGCCTCTTAACACTTCATTTAAGTGAGTCAAACCGTGCCTGTCTTGAACCTTTCTTAAGCCTTTCCTTGTTGAATTATGTGTGTTCCTTTATTGCTAATTTGGATTAACTCTGCTGCGTCACATTTAATGCACAGATTCTGAAAAAAATACATCCCTTACTGTAATACAGTCAACAGAAAACTTCTCTTTCCTCCCTCTCTCCCTACAGCCAACATTACAAAGCCAGAAATTCAGATAGAAATGATCCTTAAATGCTGAGAGGAAAACTCTGATGCACAAAGCTGGGGCAGCTCTGAGGTTTCACAAACTGAAGTTTATCCATCTCTGGTAAAAAATAAATAGATGCAATTTAGGTGAAAGTAAATTTGTGCCTAAACTCAAAGTAAGGTAGCTTTAACTGACCCCTGAATAATAATATAAGACTATTCTTTATGGAGAGGCACTACCTTGCCCATCAGTTTTGCTGTGGACTTAATGTTTTAATTGATATTTTTTTTATTATTCACATTTACACAGGATACAAGGATCTTGTCGCACATTGTCCCTCTAGGACCTGCCTCTCTCCCAAGGGGTTGTGTTCTTTGCCCACGGAGGCAAGCTTCACACAGCATTCCACTGGAGGCAATCTTCTGAGTGGAAATTGTTACCAAAACTGTATGGAGCTCAGAAAATATCTTCTATGGACAGAAATTTTATTGAGTTACTTTCCTGTTTAGAAGATCAGTATAAATTTTGGAAAGGAAAAAGCTTTCACAGACTTTTCATGGTCTATAGCAGATAGTTATTTAGAAAAAAATTGAAGCTGTAAAGTTAGTATTTTAAGTAAGTAATTAATGTAAGTCTGTTACATTAATTGAGTCATTAATGCATTTATGACTTGAAGAATGTTCGTTCTAGCAATTGAGCCTTGTTACTCTGCCTTAATTTCAGGTAAATATTCTACCTCTGAGATCATTGCATACTTGAAGAGGCCTCTCTTTCCATCACCCCCTTTTTTAAGTCTAATAGTAATTGATAAGCATTAGAAGCAGGCATAGATATGACTCTTAGGGAGAATGTTTAGTTGAGGACTTGACAGTCCTGGGGTAATGGTTAGACCTGATGATCTTAAAGGCCTTTTCCAAGCTAAATGATTCTATGATTATGAAATTAATGTTTTGGTGCAGAAAAGCAATATAGTTGCTGTGAGCTAAGAAAATAGTTAATTCACAGCAAGTAAAAAAACCAAAAAACAAACAACCCAAACCAAAAAAATGCCATAAACAAACAGACAAACAAACCCCCCCAGAAATAAAACCTATGAAAAAAACCCCAAACAAAGTGAAAAAAAACCAAAACACACAGAAAAGAAATAGTCCCACAACCCAAAACATTTAAGCAACTTTCTTAGTTCAGAATGGAAAGTAAAATCAGATTATGTTCAAGACTGTCACTACACTCTTTAGAAATCAGAGCAACAAAAACATCACTATGGCTTTGGAGTTTCTTCTTCAGAAAACTGAATATATGAGCTTTTGAAGGTAGAGGTGACATAAAGAGGCTGTCATAAACATGTTATACAATGTGTAAATTAACAGATGACACATCTGCACGGTCAAGAATTGTACTGATCCAAAATACCTTAGTATTTTATCCTTGTTTATGTTTGGGTGTATGCTTAATCCTTAGGGAAAAGAGCACAAGCAAATGGTGGGGACTTATCCACAGCACTCACATATGGGCAGAGTACATGCTTCTGGTTATTTCTGTTTTACTCTGACTGTAACAGACAGTTTTCCAGAGGGATGATGGGTCAATATGCTCTCAATAGGAAGAAGCTGTTAATGCTTTATACTTCTCAGGGTGATTTTAAACCTCAGCAAAAGCACGTTTGCAAACCCTGTGTAGATGAGTATCGCTAAGAATTGTTGTGAGAGTGATCAAATCGGAGCTTGTGCTTGCCTGGCATTTTTTGCCCTCTCGACGATAATTTGCAACTCAGAAATGTAAGAGAGTTATGATACCCAGAGCTAAGAAATATCTGCAAAAAGATTATACTGTCAGCCAACATCAATTATTATGATTAAAATCTGATGCAATAATAATGCCTGTCCTAGAATCCCCTTGACAATAACTTTGTTATATATACATGGCACTGCAAAATAGCATTCACACAGACACTTAACTGAATTTGCCCTTTGCATAAATCTACAATATATAGTACCTACATAAAGCAGGCAATGTTTGATATGAATCCTCTCTGAAATATGGTCCATAAAACTGATACAAAACAGGAACAAAGTCAATGTAACTAAAATACTTACAGTAAGTTATTTAGGTCTATAATATGAATTTCCTAATTTTTTTCCCCTCATACTTTTGTGTTAAATGCCAAAACTGGCCTGTAATGGTGAATGAATAGGAGAGTTATGATACGGTGTACAGCAATCATGTCCCTTTTATTCTGTGCAATAAATTTAAATGAAATACACATTGTCTGAAGTGGTGTTTGCTATCTGAGCTGAAAACAGACATGTTCTCCGGCAATCTTCATGTTATATTTCTCCAATTGTGCTTCACACTTGTAATTTTTTTCCTCACTTCTGATTAAAAACGTCTAAAAATTTTATTTTCCACAACCTCCTCTGGAACCACATCAATCAGCCTGTATTCCTAATTCCTGATGGCTTCAGGGTACAGGAATTGCTCTGAACTCAAGAAAACTTGGTGAGAGGTAATTCCCTATAAAGCAGCCATGTAGATGTCAGACTCTGAATGGGGCAGTTAACTTTTGCCCATTGCAAGCAGTTCCCAGGCCAGGTGCTGTTACCAGGGTCTTTTCCTGAAGGAACACAGGAAGAGTCGTGCTCAGCCAGACCACACAGTCAGCAACAGCTGAAGAGACTGGAGCACAAGTCTGTTGAGGAGATCTGGGGGGGCTCAGCCTGGAGAAAAGGAGGCTCAGGGGGGACCTTGTGGCTCTGCACAACTCCCTGACAGGAGGGGGCAGCCAGGGTTTGGCAGGCTCTGCTCCCAGGAAACAAGGGACAGGACAAGAGGATTTAGCCTGTCTATGCCAGGGGAAGTTCAGACTGGACACCAGGAAGAATTTCTTTACTGGAAGAGTGGTCAAGCACTAGAAGAGGCTACCCAGGAAAGTGGTGGAATCACCATCGTGGAAGATTTCAAGAGAGGACTGAATGTGGCACCTAAGTGCTGTGGTTCAGTTGACAAGGTGCTGATGATCAGTCAAAGGTTGGACTCTATGAACCTGGAAGCCTTTTCCGACCTAATTGATTCTATTGTCCTCCTTTAACAATGTGTGTGTCCATCTTTGGGTCATCACTTCTGCCTGTGTTGTAGCAATATCCCCGAGCAGTGCAGCAAACCCATATCCTGTTACATGTCATTGCAATGTGATTGTGGAGTGCTCACCCCTGTGGTTTGTTAGTTTCGGCCATTGGTTTTGCTAACAAATCAAAGTTTGTTTCCTGCATACAGCTGTTCTCATGCACCTCCAAGACAGCCTTCTCCAGTGATTCGCAGGTGATCTGTGTTCAGAGAGTGCTGAGCAGCTCTGAATAATGTCAGAGAAGGGAAGAGATCCCACGTTAGCATTGTGGTGTGAGAGAGAGTGGGGTTTTTTTCCTGAAAAGCTGAATTACACCAGAATCCATCTATGGAGCTAGTCAAAACAAATAGTCATGAGATTCTGTCAGGTGAAAAGGAAAAAGAAATCATTTTTGAGGAACAATTCATTCTCTTATGAAGACATTTTCGAAAGTGGATTTTTTTTTTAAAGTATTGTTGAAATTATTTAATTTGTCAAAAATGAGGATTGTCTGAGGCAGTATTGGTGTTTGACTACAGCTTTGTTACTTTGATTCATTTATTAAAGTTTTACAACATTTTCCACGTTGCATTTGCATACCGCAGTAAGTAGGAAATAAACCTTGATATATTGTCACTATAAAAACACTGGTTCAGAGATTCTGAATGAAATTACTACATATTTATCTTAACAATGATGCAGATGTAAAGATTTGAAAATTTGGATGGTTTTCTAGTTTCAAATTATAACAGTTTTGAAATAGTGTTTTTCCTGTAATATTGAAGTTATATTTTCTGAATAACTTTGTTGTTAGGAATTTGATTCTGCAGCTTTAACACACTTAAAGCGAGACAGATTAACTGCAACCTGCAGGAACAAAGAAGCCTGAAGGAATCTTTTCGTTTCCAGGGCTTTTTCAAGAGCATTTTTTTCATGTTAATGCATTCTACCGTGTTGTAGAAGGGAACAAAACAGCATCCAAATCAAAGCCTTTTTATCTGTTGTAGTAAAGAGAGTAATAGAGAATTTGTGGGTAAGTTCAAGTTTTTTTAGGGTGGTTACAGCCCTATCCTTCATAGACCACTCTTCTAATGGATGTGCTTCCTAGGGGCACACAGAGATCTCTTACAGGGTTTGGAGATGGAACTCCTCCATTTATTTTTGTCTTTGAACTCAGGATTGGTTTGCTACTGTGGTTAAGAAACTTAACTGTGCCTCTATCTTCTCCTTAAAGGCAAAGGGGATTGAGACATGAAGTATTCCTCAAAGTTTTCAGGGAGGCCTGAACACAAGCTATGCTCTGTTTGAAGTCCAATGGTTTAACAAAGAGATTTACGCTGTTCTTGTGTTCAGCCCAGTGATGAAATAGGACTCTGAGCCTCAGGGGCTGCAAGGTAAGAGTTAACATGAAATTTTTACACAACTTTCCTCGATATAATAGAGCTGTAATACATGTCCATTTCCAGTAATATATCATGAAGGAGACGATTAGAAGCCAGCAGAGCTATACCAGATAGGTATCCAAAAAATTAGCTGCAAACTTTCCAGCTGATGCTGTTGGATTTTCAGGAGTGTTCCACATTTTAGAGCCCAAAATGAAGGACTGTGGTTCATTTTCTCAGAATTGCACTTTAACAATGTAGTGTGTGTTATCACCAGTTGCCAGGAAGAAACATTGTGTAGACGGGGTTAAGCTGTTGCTTCTGATAAAACTGGATTCCCAGATTGATGCATCAACGTTTTTGATTTTGACACAATATTCCAAACTTTACACAAGGAAGAAAATGTAAGGACTCTTGATTGCCAGGCTCAAGGATTTAATAACTTGAGCTGAATAGAAAAAAGGAGATGTCCTTCAGAACAAGCTAAGCAATGTAAGCAATGTTTTTACCTGGACTTTCTGCCTGAAAATTTTAAACTTTATTAGCCCTTATTTACTAAAAGGCAACATGAGTGCATTTTACCACAAATAAATGGACACTGCTCTCTCTTACTATCGTCAGAACGGATCCTCGGAAAGAATAATGCATTAGCCTGAAAGTTGCTGCATATTAGACGCAAATAGTGTAGGAAACCTCCTATTTTTATGAACTTTAAAAAATGATCCTAATACCCTTACTCACCCTCTTAGCTCATTATCACTTAAGCACAAATACAGTATTGAAAAGAATTTGCAAATTCCTCAACTTCCTCTGCTGGTTTTCTTCCTGAATTTATCAGAGTCTCTGTTTCAAGTGTTCCCAGTAGTCACAAAGGACTAGGCCAGTGCCTATGTGGAAATGAAGTTCTCTTTATAAACTCATTCATTCTTTTCTCCCTTCTCAGAGAAGGAATTTGGCTATCACCCAGTCTCCAACATCAGACAGAATAGTCAGGGTACTTGTTTACCTAATGAATTGGAAAAGACAAAATCTGGTCACTTTTTCGTCATGGATAAAACTTCTTTCTCCTTTGCTATGCAGATTACAGATAAATTGGGTGTTCTTCAGTATGAAAAACAGCTATTGATATCTTAATTAAATAGAAAACAACATTTTCCTGACTTTAAAATATAGCTATTGATAATATCTGAAAACAATATTACATTAAATTTCCGGAATAATATATTGAAAAGGAAATTAAGGACAGCATTGAAAAAGACAGAAAGCAATAAAAGGATTATATTCTGAGTTATCATTACTTTTAAGAACAGATCAATTTTTTCTACCAGATAAAAACAATTATGTAGAAAAAGAAGTCTGTTTGGAATGGTATTCTGATGGAAGAGAAGGCTGGAAGGACAAACATGTTATTGATATTATTATCATTGTGGTCAAGTGAATTCTCCATAAAAATGCCCAAAACATATAATTGTTAATTCAGTGAAAATATAGGAGCCAGAGAAGTTATTTTTGAAAATATCAAATAAGTACAATATAGGAGTATTACAGACTATAGGAACATTATACAATATTATAGAGTGATAATTTGCATCTTAAAATTAATATACCAGATTATTGGTATTAAAAGAGTTAAAAATTTCATTTGAACAGCCAGATTCAAATGGAAACATATTTTGATCAAGGATGTTTCAGAATAAAGGGAAGGGCCTTATCTAGAGGTTTTTACTTTCCTTTTAATGAGTGTGTGATCTGGATCCCCTTTAAGGATTACCTTTATCAAGATTCAGTTTTTTATAGAAGAGTCCTGAGAGATTTTACAAGGTCGTGCTTAACCAGCTTTCTCGTAGCAGGGAGGGGACATTACAGTCATTAATGAAATAGAGGCCTGGATTTCCTCGGGACTTTCCTTTCAGTGAGATTGTGGAACAAACACGTGTCTGACACTAGGAAACAAAAATATTGAGGATAATCTGACAAAGAAAATTTTTAATCAAAGAGGCATGTATCGCACTTTTTGTTCTTTCCTGTGGACTACCCAAGACAGCACTTTTCCAGGTCAGCTGTGTCCAACTTTCGTGGCATTGTTCGGTGAACTGGGAGAAGCAAGGTTAAAAAGCTCCTTGTTTTCCACTCTGGTTTTGCTGGAAAGGAAAAAAGGGTGCTGTAGTAGCAACAGTTTAGAGGTGTGAATCTGTCTGCCTTTTGTTAGCTAGAAAGCACATTGGCACAGAACAGTCTGTACTCTCCTAAGGATGAGTAGATGCTCTTTTTGCAAGTATAACTGGGATGAAAAAGGATAAGATGCAGTTCAAATGTTCCTCTAATATAACTGTCTGTCATTTTTTCCACTGGACAGGGTCGGTCTCTACCTCTAGCCTTGTGTTGCTCCCCTTCCACGTTGCACAAGCTAGACAAAATAGCAGTAAAAACAGAGCTTGAAGGTTTTCAGGCTTATAAGGAGGGGCATTCAGAAACAGTCGCAATAAAAGTTGTCTCATGTGTTCTCCAGATGTCTGACAGGCAATCAGGATTACAACAGATAAAGTAAGCTGTGTAAAGGTGATAACCTATATTTACCTATAACCTAAAATTATATTAGAGTTCCCTGCTTTGAACAGTTGTATTGGTTTGGCATGGCCTGGTTTTGGGTAGCAGTGAGGCCACAAAGATGGCTCCTGTGAGGAAGCTGGTGGAAGCTTCCCACCATGTCCAGCAGACCCAATGGCTGATGGCTCTAAAGATGGACATGCTGCTGGCCAAAACTGGGCCAATGAGAGAGGCTGGTAACGCCTCTGTGAAGACAGATTTAAGAAGAAAATCAAAACAAAGACAAGATTTTGGGATTCTAGTGAGAGAAGAGGAGGAGGTGAGAACATGTGAGGGAAAACAACATGGAGACAGCAAGGTCACTGGAGAAGGAGGGGCAGTACCTGCTCCAGGTGCTGGAGCCGAGGTTCCTCTGCAGGCCATGGTGATGACTATGGTGAAGCAGCTGTGCCCCTGCAGCCCGTGGGGATCCACGGGGGATGCAGAGATCCACCCACAGCCCATGGGGGCGGTGCCCACGCCGGAGCGGGTGGATGCCTAGAGGAGGCTGTGATCCAGTGGGAGACCCGGTGCAGAGAGGGGGCCCAGCTCCCAGGCTGGAGCAGCCTGTCCTTGGAGGACTGCACCCTGTGGAAAGAGAGACCCACGGTGCAGCAGGTTTGGGAGGGCTGTGTGCCCGTGGGAGGGGCTCACGCTGCAGCAGGTGCGGTGTGGCTGCTGCTCCTGAGAGTGGACCCATGCCTGGGATGCTCACGGAGAACTGTCTCCCATGGGAGGGACCCCACGGCCCCACAGGGGAAAACTCCTCTCCCGGAGCAGCGTAAGGAAATGAACTGACCAGAACCCCCATGTCCTGTCTCCCTGCGCTGTCGGTGGGAAGGAGGGAAAGGCTGGGGGGAGGGAAGGTGTTCTAAGGGCTTGTTTTGCTTCTCATTATCCTCCTCCGATTCTGTTAGTAATAAATTCACATTGCAACTTAAGTTGAGCCTGTTTCGCCTTTGAAGTGTTTCTCTCGGTCCTTATCTCATTCATGAACTGTTCATTAATTTTTTTTTTTCCTTTTTCTCTCCTCTGCCCAGCTGTGGCAGGGGAGGGTGAGCAAGAGGCTCTCATGGGTGCCTGGCTCTGGGCCAGTGTCAAACCATGACAACAGCCATTGAGCTTCCCACTTTCACTTCGTATTTAGTTGTGATAAAATTAAAGGAAACAGGCTGAAGAAGAAGGATGCCTTTGATGGGAAGTGATATTTAATGACCTGAGTCCTTTGTTACAGAGGAGATCAAAAAAGAAATAATTAAAGTATATTTTGGCTAGAGAAATTATTCTTGAAAATGAAGCAGAAAATTATTATTATTAATTTAATAATAATTTTATTACAATAGTCAATTTTACCTACATATATTTACCCACATGTATTATATTGGCACTAAAAAGGCATGCCAGTAATAAAATTAGGAAATCTGAATTAGCTGAATTTATATAAGTTCATTAAAAACAATAGGTTCACAATGGCTTAATTATAGCAGGAATTTGATGTGCAAGAAACTTACTTCAGAAGGTGGTAGCCAAAATGGATTTCTGTAACAAAATCGGGGTTCTAAGTCTTTACTTTACTTTACTTTACTTTACTTTACTTTACTTTACTTTACTTTATGAGTCTATGTTACCACCACCTTCCTGCAAAAAAAATAAAAAAAAAATCATTCCTTTGCTTGTAGTTACCAGACTGCAACAAAAGACATGAATGCAACCTGAAGAAAAGCTCAGTGATCTCTAGACAGAAATGGAATTGGTATTAGGATGACCTTTAGAGGGAAATCTGAGAGGCTGTATAATCTGATTGTTAGACTTTACTTCAAGATCAGAGGCTCACACTTATATGCTCAGGCAGGTGTTCTTGTAATGATCTGATGTATTCATCTGTGACACTGCTAAGAATTAATTGTAAAAATGAAAAAAATAAAAACAACCTATACTGGCAATGGGCAAAAGGAAAATACAGGACTGGAAAAGTCTATATTGTTCAAAAATTCATTTTAAGGTGCAGGGAGAAAATATTTCCGTCACTTTACGCATTGGTCCTAATTATTTCGTGATTTTTATAATGTACCATTATTCTATGTTCCAAGGTTAAAAAGCCCCACCAGTAACAAAAAGTCCATTCTGAAAAAAACATAATTGTGCATTTTAAGAGCAGAGGTGAATATCAAAGTTGTATAGAGAAATATTTTCTCTCCTAATTAACTACATTGAGATTAACATTTTTGGTTTTAACTCTCACAGAGCTATAATGTTTCTCTGCATAACAGCCAAGCAAATCATTGGAATGGCAAAGAGCAGCTATGTTAAATTCAAATGGAACTATAAACTGTAAAATGACTTAAACTGTGCCTGGCATCAAATGAGCACATTATGGATTATGTGTTTGGCCCGATGCCATCCTCTCCACTTGGATAGATGAACAAACACAGGAAGAGTTTCAGTAAAGGATGTTTCTGAATGGTTTCAATGGTTTTAATGTTTGTAAATAAAGAACTTTGAAAGCCACAATCCTACACAACTGATTGGGAAAAAGGTTCCACAAATGTGTCCCTTGCAGCTGGATAGACGCTGCTGACAAAGCTGTTCTCAACAATTCCACTGCAACTTTCTGAGTAAAAAGCCACAAACCCAGTGTTGTGGCTGAGAGGTTATGTCTTTGTTGCTCTTCTCAGCTAGGCTGCTTGCTGAATCAACAAAGACCTCAGGAGAGACCTACGAGTTTCCCAGTCCAGTGTCTCACACATTGGCCAAGCGAGGTGGTGTTCCTGCTTTAGTGCAGCCTCATTAAAGCGTTTGATGTTTTCTCTAACTGTGTTGAATTGCACAGAATAACCATATCTTTGGAGAAAACAGCGATTCAGAGCTTCCAGCAGTTTCGTAGTCAAATCTCTGTTTTCTCCATAGAATTGATCAATAGTCCAAGTTTAATGAGTTTAGTCACACTCAAACAACCTTTCACTAGAGAGAATACATCTGAATATTTCTTAGTGTCCCTTTAGTCCATCAGTCCTCTTAAGAGCAGTCCATTTCTTTTCCCCCATTTTTATTTCGAGTCAGTGAAAGAATGTTGAGTACACACTTTTTAATTCTCTTAAGAGGACTTGCACTGTAGCCTTGCCTACCTGGTTGCAATAATCTTTTTATTAACCACAAAAACAATTTGTGTTCAAAAAGTTGAACACAAATTGTTTTTGTGGTAAATAAAAAAAGAAGAATGGGAATCTTCTGTACAAGGAAGTAGGTCATAGTTTTCCTTTTTTGTCTTTGTCTCACATCTGCTGTAGTAGAGGAACTCATGCAGAGAAAACTGGCATTTCCATCCTTTGTACAAAAAACAACACTACTCTTGTAAACTCAAATGACTTCCAGGTTTCTGAGTGGTCAAGAGTTTATATTAAAACTTAATTTTTTTTCTCATATTGAAGCATCAGACAGTCTCAATGTGTTCAATTGTCTATAAATAATAAAAACCATGAGAAACAGAGACCATCTTGACAAGCTTCTTGTTTAGAAATCAAAGAAAAGAAATGCACAACAAAGTGACTGAAAATCACTACTCACAGCCTACAGGCTTCAACAGGCAGACAAAAAAACAGCACCAAATTTAGCAGTTTACTGGCTTTCAATATATAACCTATAGGTGTGTTGAGGAGAAATGGACAATATAAAATAAGAAAGGGACGTAAGTTACTTTCTGTTTCTTTCCTTCACCTTAGTTCCTGCAATAACTTTTTCCAGAGGAAGAAATACAAATCATACTGTTCCAGGTAAGCATCGCAGCTGGAGAGCCAACAAAAGCTACACTTACTCAGTTGTTCATAACTTCATGAAACTTTCAGGCTTCAGGCTACAATTTTATAGCCTTAGCTTAACCCTTCTGTATTTTATATCAAAAGCTAAACATAGCGAACAAAAGTTTCTCCCACTTTCACCATTTTGACATAAAGAGGAGCCCCTGAACACTGTGAACACTTTCATTCCTAGAAGAAGAGTTATGTTAATGGATCACGGAAGTGATCTGCATCATACCTATCCCCCCAAATCAGGAACCCGTTGTGTGTGTACACATCACACATCAGACACAGCCACACAGCCACAGACAACAGCTGCATACAGCGGGACACATATGTCCTTGATTCCTTCTTTGACTCTTGATGATCATTTTCTCTCTGAAAGAAATTTTTTGCCATTTTTAAAATTAAAAATTATATATGCAGCTGACAAGGTAAAATCAATGCAAACCAGTGCCCTGTAATACTTTTGGCTCAGAAAAAAACCGATATTTTTCTTCCTCTTTTACTTCTTCGTGGTTTCCCAGAATTTTTTCACAGTGTATATGCACCTATTTGTCATCATTAAAATGAAGTGGCCAGGGCAGGGGGATTGGAACTAGATGATATTTAAGGTCCCTTCCAACAAAAACCATACTGCTATTCTAGATTCTGTGATTTTAAAATTGCCTATACAAGGTCATTAACACTTCCAAGAAGCATAATGACTCTTTCCTACATAGCAGAAATGTAATAATTTCACAAAAGCACTTTTTCCCCCACCTTATAAACGAGGATTTATATGGTGTGTACTTATATTGAACTATAAATTCTTTACTCTAGGAGCTATAACAACCTGTAATCTGCTGGCACACCTTAAAGCCTGTTAAGATATTTATTAGTATATTCAAGGACAGTGGTAAGAAATAAGTCATACATGTCATTAATATGTAATTATTAGTGATCATTTGAATACCAGAAGGTTTACCAGGCTGAACAAGTAGAGGAAATTTAATCCAAGCCAAGAAATTAGGAGTACAGAATACAAGACCTATTAATGTTGTCCAGTCAAATGAACTAAATGGAACGACACGCGGCTTTCCTTGAAATTATAACTTAATAGTTCTATCTCTCTCTTTGCAAGGGCCTGATCCCACAAGTAGGTCTTTATTACAACATTCCTACAATGATGGGAAGCGTAATCTTCACTTATTCACTTAAATACCAGCAGAACATGAACAGATATTTTATTTGTTAGGCTGAGCTCCTGCTTCCCCTCTGTAGAAATTAGCACAGCAGGCTCTGAGTCACCAGAATGCCATGATCTACAGTCAGAAATGGGGCTGTGATTCCTCTCTAATGATAGAGCTTAAGAATGTGGAATACCTAGTGACAGCTGCTATGTGAAAATAATCAGCCTTAAATCAGTGGGAATGATCTCACAGCAGGCTTCTATTGTTCGATAGCAAATGTTTAGAATAGCAATTTTATTGCTGCAGAAAGGAAAAAGAATTAAGCAATAAATAGTTTGTCAGCAACCCCACAGCAACTTTGATTAGGGTTACACTATTACAAACATACCCTAGGGACAGAGAACAATATTTTGGATTTTTTTCATCCAGCACTGGAACATGTTGCTGTTCCTGTTGATTTCATTTCTCTTTCTTTCTTTGTAAATGCTTAATAATAGGAAATGAATTATTTATGAAAATACAGACTTGAAATACTGACCTGCAACTTCAATGTAGCATTAAAAATCAGCAATTTTACCACTCACAACAAAGAAGATCTTGTGGTTTCACCAAAAGTCACAGAGTTCTCCTTCTGAGAGTTGTTCATGCCTCTGCATCAAACCTTAGCCACTGCAGTGGGTTCAATAGAGGCCATACCAATAAGCTCAACAAAACAACTGATGGTACAGATCTGGACGTTTTCAACACATGCATTTGCAATAGGTTTATAGTATAGTCATCCTAAACTAAGATTGTCATCATAGTGATAATAATGCATTTTAAGTCCCTGAAAAAACCACAGAAAAGAAGTTAGATTCAATGGTACTGCTCTCTGAGCTTGTGATATAATCTTAGAAGAATAACATTTTAATAGATGGGGAGGAAGAATTCCAACCTTATCTAAAAATGAGAAGGAAATTAATACCTTAGTGCATGTGATGTACTTTTATTGTTCATTTGCCCAGGTAGTTGGCATGGAAAGGGTGAGTGTGAAAGCATAAATTCACTGCATTCCTTACTACTATTTCAAACTGTGATTGGATTAACACTGGCAAACAGTGAATCAACAAATTGAAAGAAAGATTTCTCCCACCTTCTTTCAGTTCTCTTTTAGTAACCCTCTAGAAGTGTTAGTTTAGACACAACTCTCTAATTTCTATGGTCCCAGGACACAGGGAGGCCTCCGTTCTCTGCACTGAAGAGACCTGCCACTTATAAACACTAAAATATATTTTGGGAAAACAAGGCACTGATTTAAAAGTCCTGGTTTGGGGAACCCCACTGAACACTTTGGTAGAACTGAGATTAGATGAGATCCAATGGATTTTTCTGGAACATATCCCATATTCATATGACACATACATATAGATTTAAATATATGTGGACTAAAGACACAGTGGCTTTGATTTTTTTTTTTTTAAGAAAGAAGAAAATCCTTCAAAACACAGATTTTTTTTTTTCACAGTATACACTATTTTGGAGTTTTTCTCATTCACACTTTGTCTTATGTCAGCAAGAAACCAATCCTTTGAAAATTGCATGGGAGGCTTTTGTCTGGATTGACTCTAGGCAAAAACAAATGTAGTCAAGTTCAAACCCAGGGACTGATTTTGAAGTTAGATGATGTTTAGTGAATCACTTTGTTGCAGGTATGAAATTTAACAAAAATAGAGTTGAAAAAGAAAGTTTTTGCCTTCATAACCTTTACAAATTCTCTTTTACAAAAGCTATCCAAACCTAGCTTTATTTCAGGTGAGAAAAGACTGTATTTGTGATACTGTTCTAAATGTTTCACAAACTTCTTTTTTTTATTTAACTCTGCTAATTTTTTATCTATAGTGATTGCTCAAGTGGAGTGGATTTGGATGCCACTCAGGAAAGACATGTCCCAGAGCATTTGGTTACAAAACACATTAGTACATCATTCTGTTCCTTATTTCACATGATGAGCTGCCTGAAGGAGGATAAATGGCTCATAAAGTTCTCAATGGCCTAAAAGCAGGACCATCTGCTGAAGTCATCAGTGACTTTGTGTCTGAGCTTAGCAGCTGGGAAGCCTTCAATTCATCAGCTCTTCTTTAATCCGCTAGGTATCTCTGAAGTCAGTGGGAGTTATTGTAATAGATTCTGGAAGAGCTGAGACAATGGTAAGAGCTGTCCCCATTTTGAGATGATAGCCATATTTCAACTCATTTCAATACACAGATTTTTGGCTGTTCAGGTACCTGGCCCTCTCATGCTAAAAATGCTCCACATCTGTTCATATTGCTCAGAGAGATTTGTCAGAATAATAGAAAGTGATAAAGATCTACTGGACCCTTGCATCTTATACTGCTGGCAAATTTGAATACTCAAATTCACATGAATTCTTGCTTGTGTATGCCATCACACTTGGGAAGAGAAAGCATGAAATTCCAGTGTAAAGGAAAGAGGAACATGGTTTCCATGGCCTCTGAAAGATCAGAAAGTTCTGTTATCCTTTCCTGTTTAATCCATTTAATACATGTGTTCAAGTACAGGTAGATTAATACTTTTAAATTGAATTACAGACCTGAAGTAATATTTAAAGTCTACAGTCATTACTTGAGGAAAGGAAATCAAACACACAACAACGGATGATGAGGGTTGGTTTTTTAACTATTTTCTAGGGAAAAAATGGGGATAGGAGTGTGCCTTAAATCTACCTTCTCTGAGAGGAGTATTTCTTTGAATTGTGATGTTATATATTCCCAATGGAATTCTCCTCAAAATGTAGCCAAATTACCTTTGAAACTTATTCCAGGAAATGAGGGGAAATGAGGGAGGCTTGTCATTCTTGTAAAAGACCTCACCTGCTCTTTTCCCTGGCTTTAGAAATTAAATTACTAAAGTTGTTTAAAAATAATAACAAAAAAATAAAATCCAACCCTCCCCCTGACAGGATTTAAATATGGAAGTCATAGTTCCTAAACATCAGTGTTGTATACAATTGTAAATGACAACAATATTTGAATAATTTTCTCTTCATGTTTTTGTCTCTTCATTTTTGCCAAAATATATGGTAAATCAACTAAGAGTCTGTATGTACTTCACCTCTACATTACCTGTGTCTCATTTGCCAGGAACACTGCATGAATCCCCATCAAAGTATTGGCGCTGACGTTTCAGAAGTGTCATTAAGAGGGAAAATTTTAATACCCTCATGGACTGATAATGTAATTGTGTTCACCTAAGTGAAAGATCTTTATATAAATATTGGAGCGTAAAATGCTACTGAAACTTAAAAGTAATTTGCTTTTCATAACATGCAAATTCAAAACCTATTAATGGGAAATATCAAATCTTATCTATCAAAACTGAGAAAGATGAAATCTTGCAGAAGTTCTTTATCCTTTTGAAAAAAAAAAAAACAACCAAACTAGATCATAAATTTATTTGCACATCCAGAATAAGAGCTAATATTATTTAATACATGTTCATTGCAATGTTTTGTTAGATTACAATAGAGAGGGAATATCTATTAAATATGAAATATATCAAATGAAGTTTAGTGGGTTATTTTTCACTTCTCCTCTTATAATGCATCATTTCAGCCCAGGAAGGGTCAACAATTATGAGAAATAGATATATTTGTCTTTTGTTTTAACACGTGAATCAACATCTTTAACCCATCTATCTTAGGAAATGGAATATAATGCAAAAATAGTATAAAAATGTAACAACCTCATGCTACTTTTTTCTTCCTGAAGTTTCACAACTTGAGGATAGAAGTGTTCATGTGGATTACAAAAGCATTCTTTTCTGTATTATTAACTCAGGACGTATTTTTAACCTGTCAGCATGCAGAGAAGAACTTGAAAGGTATTGTAAGTGCACACTCTCATGATTAACACCCAGTGGGAGAGGGGGAAATAAGTAGAATTTAAATGATCTAATGATTTTAAGTGGCCTGTAATTGAAGTTTCCACATCCTTTATTTGCTAATAGTGGATAAATATCTCAAAGACCTGAACAAAGTGGTGGATGTCCTCTGGACAATAAGGAAGATTTTATTTTTGAGTGTCCTGTTGTGATTTCCATTATCAGAGTGAGATTTGTGTAATTTTCTTTGATGGTGCACATATAATCTTTTTCAACTTCTGCATGAAACCAACTAAATAAAGATGACATCTGTCGGTGAGTAAAATTATGTTATATGTTCAGCAGTAGCAGAAAACATATTAGAAGGTGCTGCATGCTTCAAACCCATCTAGTGGGATGTATTGATTTGATCATTCACAGATTGAGACTAAAAAGTCACAAAATATTTTAGTACGTACAGACAGTCAACGTATCTCACTGCCCAGCTGGTGGGAATATCCTACTATCTACAGAGAACCTGAAAAATTAGCCTTAGGGAGGGATTTTTTCTCCACTTTTTCCCTTCTACTGAGAAACTTAGAAGTTATTGGTTGTCCTTGTCAACTGCTGGGTTTTTTTGGTTTTTTTTGGTTTTTTTTTTTTGTTTTTTTGTTTGTTTTTTGTTTTTTGTTTTTTGGTGATTGTTTGGTTGAAAGAAGCCTTGAGGCTAAAATCCTAAAAGAATTCCCCTTGCAGTCAGCCATGTCACACATAACTGGAGGGTTAACTGAGTATTGTAGCTGTCAGGGTGAGTCACTGATGATTTCAGCTTTCTTCCCCTTCTCACTCAAAAAGAGCAACCTCCTGTTGAGGGATGGACTGGACACACTGTGGTTTGTGAACAAGGAAAATTATCGAGGCTGCGCAAAAAGGGTTGGGAGAGTCACAGTTCACAGGGATACAGAAGTTTACACCCAGCCCCTGGAGTATGGAAGCACTCCCCATTGAAGAGGCCACTAGCCACTACCTTATATAAAAATCACAATGTATTGTACATTTTCAAGGTGTCAGTCACTGAGTTTTGAGATGCCTGTGCAGTTGCACGTGGCAGAAGTCCCTCAGAAATGAGTCAAATGAATGCAGCAAATGCAGCAACAGTTAAGCAGCTGTTTTGGAGTTGTTATTCTGACATGCATTAATATATTACCCACCCATTGTTGTAGGACTCTTGTGTTATAACTTCAGTGAAAGAATGGTGAGAATTAGTCAAAAGAACACAGTTTAGTATGCCCCTCTCTCCGACAGGTTGCTTGACGTCAATATTCCTCTGCCTTCTAAACTCAGAGCTCTCCACACTGGCAGACCTCCAAAATGCCCCTCTTTCTTTTCCTATACAGTATTCCCTCCTGCCCAAGACATATTTTCTCTTCTGACAGCAGTACCCAATCTTTCTCCTCTGCACTTTCAATTCTTACAATAAGTCTCAGGAATTGCTCTATACAGTGTGCCAGTCAGTCAGAGAGTCACGGAGTCAGGCTTTCCTGTTAGTCACTGCTGTGTGGTCCAATTCCCCGCTGCATGACTGGGTCCTGTTAGCTGTGACCCTCGGCTGCTGATTGTTTAACCAAGATGTAGGAGCCGGGGTACCATGGCAAACTGCCCAGCCTGCCAGCAAAGATGTGATTTTTGGTGGCAGTTAAACTGCATTGTTGGACTGGACTTTTTAAATCATCCTGCATAGAGATGGCATTGAATTATCAGAGGATAACTCCCAGTGGATTGCTTAGAAGACCATCTAGCACATCAAGAAGCAGCAGAATACAATCACTTCAGGAAACAGAATTGTGGTTTTGGCTTTTATTTCAAAGTAGAACTACTTTTGATAGTCTTGCAATTGAAAAATTGCTCTTCAGCTGACAAAGTTTATGAAATTTTAAGCAATCAATGTGCCCAAGGCAAAGACTGGCTTGGCCACTCTAGATTTAGCAAAAAAACACTTTCCAGAAAGTGACATTTTTGTATTGGGTCCATGTATAAACACTGTATGAGTGTTTTGGGGAATTTTTTTTTGGAAAAAGTGTCCTGTGGAGCTTTTTGAACTCACATCTCTGTCTGTAGAAAACTTGCTTCGCAGGAAGAAAGAGGTGACTGTAAGTATCAGGGCATTTAGAAATGTCTGGGTGTGACCTGGGACTTGAAGCTTTTTTGTCTTTTCCTAAAGGCAGAAGCAAAGAGGAAGAAAGAGACACTCCTAGAGGCACAGTTTGGAGGATAAGCTAGAAGCTGTACGGATTCTATAGCACAGATAATTGTTCAAGGATCTGTTTGGTATGACAATGCATCTTTTTCCCTCGAGGTGTTTCAGAGCTTCTTGTTGGTTGAGGTGAATAAACTGGGTTTATTTCAAATGATTTGTGTCTATTCCAGATGATTAAGCTCTGTAGCTGCTTGAAATGAGTGATATTCTATGTTGCGACATTTGGAAGTGCCAGCTCCCCATAAAAGAGAAGGGGAAAAAATCAGTATTATGGCATGGTTTAGAAAAGACATTGTTTTTTCTTTATGGCAGAAGAGGATGTCAGTGTAACTTCGTGAAGTGAGATGGTATCTTGACTTACCAAGCTAGGTGCTTGCTTGTTTATGACAGCTCTTTCTCCCTTTTCCTAGCAACCAAGGAACACTATGTTATCAGGCTAAGTGGAGTAGGCTCTACTCAACAGGACTTAATCTCCCCTTGCAATACAGAAACATGTTTTCTGAAATCTTTGTGTTTCTTAGGTCCACTTACACCCACAAAGACACCTACAAGCCTTGGGGCATGGATGAGGCTGTTTTAAGTATCCTACTTTAAAATCAAACCCTTAGGGATTAGCAGAAGAAAGCTGGTGCAAAATGGGAACACTTTCTTATCTCTTCAGAATTCTGTGCATTTTTTTCCCCCAAGCCATACATCTTTCTTTCTCCTTGATATTTTTATTCCTTTCCTGCTGTCCACATTTCAGCATAATTTTGAAGTTTAGACGCTTAAGGAAATAATATTTTTTTTGCATTGTACTCTAGGAGGGCTGTGACAACAAATCTATTTCTGCATTTTCTTTCAAAATACCTGTTTAAAATAACTTTGAGAACCCTAGTAACACCAATCATGTTCTCAGGTACTGCACTAGGATACAGTCTTCTTAGTTTTATTCTGAAATCAAGGATTTATCTTTCCTAGATAAATTAAATATTACCTATTATAATGAAGATATGGATTTTCACATGGATATTGTGCCTACTCTGTGTTAATATCAAAGGGTACATTTGCTTTTGCATCTTCATGTAAATGGCTTCACACCAGGAAACATTTGTGGATTTGGATAAGTTTTAAAAGTGTTATTCTTAGCAAGATATTATTAATCATTCTGTAGAGTACAGGACAAATTCCTCATGGCTTTCAGGCTGAAGTAAATTGTCACATTTTATACTGTATCCTTATAAACAAAGAATGTTCAAGCAATTAACTATTTTCCCTGTGTTTCCCACTCTGGATTTTTAATGAGTCTTAGTAACAAGATTTTTGAACAGGACTTTATCAGTTCTCATTGGGTTGTGGAGCTCAGTTCATCTTCCTAAAAACAGACTTTCGATAGAGGATCAACCATGGCTTAGCAGGTAGATGAATTCTGATCTCTTTCTGCCTGTGTTTTTGAAATGACTTAATCAGCAGGTAGGTTCTAACTTCAGCTATGCATGAATGCATGAACAGAGGGCTAAAAATACCTTTTTTTTTTTTTTGGACCTTCTGTTGAGTGGAGAAAATGCACAAAGCTACCAAATGTTCCCAGCTTTCAATTGCATTTAAAGTTTCTTAAAGTCTGAAGATGGAAAAATAGCTCATACAGAGATCATCCAAAAGGTAGAAAGAACTGCTGCCATGCAAAATGAGGAAGAAGACCAACCCTACTTTCTACCCCCTCACAAAATTGTCTTCCCTATTGTTATTGATACCGTGAGTGTTTTAACCTAACTCGATCAATTCTGAGCAATCTGGGAGTCATACAGAGAACTGTATTTCACTTAAAAGAGTATCAGGGAGGAAAATATACAGCTGGGATTTTTCCAAATCAAAAGGAAGGAGATGTGTTTCTGATATCAGAAAGCACCTACAAGCCTTATTTTACAGATGATATAATATCTGGGACATGTCATATTTTTTTTTGTTGAACATGCTTCTCCATGTGAGAAGTAATGGTGTGACTAATACCAAAAGATGTGTAATATCATAACACGATGTGTCAGGAAAAAAAAAAGTCCAAAATATATCCCCCAACATCTTTAACACATCCCTTGCTGTGCAACAGAGTGCAACCTGTCATTTCAGAAATTTTTATGTTTTGCATCCGTTATTATGGGTAAATTCTAAGGAATTATTTGCGTATTATCAGAGGAATTATTAACTCTACTAAATATCAGAGGCTTATTAACTCCTCCTGTCACTAACACATGACACAAATTTTTGTTTCAGCATCTGGCTTCTAATGCAGTAGTGACACTGACAGGATTCATATTTGTGTTTTTGCCAATGAGCAACACCTTCCTGGCTGAAATATCTGAACTTGGATGTGTAAAGTAAAGCATTCAGAGTGTCAAGACTGAAGAAACTGAGCTTTTTGGTATCTTACTAATAAGGTTAGACTATAAAAAATGCTTCTTTGGATACAATATTTAAACAGAACACAGAACAAACCAATTTAAAAGTATTTAAATTCCTCAGGTTTCTGTGCTGATAGGTCACGGGTACAACTTAAATGACAGCAAAAGACATGGTAATGAAAAAGATAAAATATAATGATTATGAAAACTTCTGTACCTGAGTAGAACCACAGAAAAGAAAAAAAAAAAATTATGACCAAAGGAAAATCTTGAAGGAGCTCTTCTTCTGACTCTTGAAGCCATTTCTTTGAGTTTGCCGGCAGTAAAGGACCAGAGTAGTGTTAGCCAAGGTGTTAATTGTGGCATTATATGAATGGAAACTATCTTATAAATGCCTATGGCAGTTTTAAAACCTTCTAAACAAATGAGTGTGCACAAGAGGAGTTGTAGCCATTTTAAACTTCAGGCCAAAAAATTTTAGATTGCATCTTGAATGGGTTTGTGTGAGATAGAAAAAAAAGTCTCAATAGACATCAGGGAAAAAAGTTTAATAACTGTGTGATGTCGATGATAGCATTGATCTGTCAGTCTGAGGAAAGACTGAGGACTGGTGAAGACTCTGGATCCAGGTATACAAGAAATTTTTCTCTTTTTTTTTCCAGAAATACAGAATTTCACTCAAAGTTAAGTTCTACTCTGTTTATATGTCAAGCAGTAGGAAAAGCTTTGGCTAGAAAAAAGTCCTCCTCAGAGGCTGAGGTTGCAGGGTAAGAGCTGGAATTCAGCTTGCTTAAATTTAGCAGTTTAAATAATGATTTTGTTTCTCACACTGTGATCAGGGAGAACAGATGGATATCTGATCTATCTGATCCATTCAGTCTTGAAGTGGAAGGGATGAGACTTCAGCACTTGTCCGTCGACCAGAAAAGACAAAGAATGATTCAGTCAGGGAACAAGAGGTTGATCGCTTTCATCTCTGATCCTGGGAACAAATTTCCAGGCACATGAAGGACAGGAAAGTGACTGAGAACAGCTACCATGGATTTACTAAGGTTAAATTGTGCTAGACAAATGTCATGGAAATTATTAGATCCGTGGAAAGCAGGAAGACCGAGAAAGTGGCTCACCTTGGCACCAGCAAGGCTTCTGGTAGTTTGACACAGTATCTTTCTACTTGGAATTCCAAGACATGGATTGGTGGGTTGGGAACTGGCAGGACTGTCGAGCCCAAAGGGTTGGTGTCATTGGTTGAGCCTGGCTGTTGGGTGTGAGCAACATTCCTCAGGGGATGAGGATCAGGAGGATGGCCAAAGGGAGTTCAGCTGACTGAAGGAGGGGGCTGATAGCAAACTCAGAAATTTCAACCCTGAAAGTCCTCTGTTGGTTACAGAAATAACAACACGGCAGTCATACATCTCCCTCCCTATGTCTTGATGCGAAGTTTGACAAGATGCTCCTTGTTACGAGAGGTGAGGAGGAGGGAGGAAGAGACAGCTGATCTTTGTGTAATATAAAAAAAAAAAATTTAAAAAAGCAAAGCAGATAATCAACGTCTGAGACTGTTTTTTAGAAAAAAAGACAAGTTTATTTCTCTTGCATTTACTGATATTTATAAGGCTAAAGAGTATTGGCAGGCGGCTCTGAAATCCTTGACTCTCAGCTACTTCTAAGCAAAAATACAATGCATTTCTGAATAATTATTTGTCATCCACAAGCATATAGATGACTAAGTGGTTCCTGAAAAGGTTTTCAGGGCTAGAGGGTTTGGCAAATTTCAGGTTATTTGCTGCTCCAGTGGTTGATGTCAGGAGCATTTTAATACTACAGACAGAATTTTGTGATTCTTAGCAGGATTGCTATCCATGCAAGCGAAGAATAGTCCATTCATGAGCTTTGGCAATGAAGTCTAGAAAAGGATTGTTTCTAGGATTTAAATTACTGGAAAGGACCCTTGGCTGTTAGAACTCTAATCGTGCTATCAGTGTGAAGCATATTTTATTTCAGATTATAAATAAAACAGGAAGACATTCTAACCCATTGTAAGAATGCATTGCAAGACTTTGTAGATGTGAAACACTGGTCTGTTAAATCTGCTCTTGTATTAACAGTTACCGTAACAATCTTTCCTTTATCACTGAGGTGGTAAAGTTACATAAATATTTGAACAGGCATTTCTGTTATGGTGCTTGGAGAAATTGCTCATTGAAATGCCTGAAGTGAACTTGTGGGGAGTCCATCAAACTGAATGTAATACATAGTGGTTTGAATCACAAGAATAAGAAACAATAAAAGTTTGGTAGAGCTATTCTAAGAGGTGAAAATACAGCTTTAAACAGTTTTTCACTGTGGCTTGCTGTAGAGCTACTTGACAAAGGAATGTTTATTAGAATTTTATACATAGAGATATAATGTGCAAGGATTTATAAGGCTCTGAGAGTCTTAACAGGAGCTGTTGGAGCTCATGACATCACATAGCTAATTTTTGACAATTCAACAGCTTTAGATGACTTAAATGAGCCTAGTTACACTATCATGTCAATATATAAATGTGATACTGAGATTTAAGACCTCAGGTAGTCATGTAGCAAACACAAAATTATTATGGGCCAGATTAAAGTCAAATAAATATTTGAAAAAGGACAATTTTTGTGTTGTGGGTGTGATGTCCAATCATGTTATATTTAGTGTTGGAGAAGAGCAGCAGTGACATTAAGATGCTATGCAGGAAGTGTGTGACAGAAACACAGATTTTGAGTGTCAGATCAGTACTTCAAACATCCTTCAGCAGGTACCATAAATGCTGTTTAGTTGTGCTGACAGCAAAGGTTCACAGGTCTCTTAACCTTAGCTGGACATTTCTGATTAGAGCTACTCATAGGGACTGTTAAAGTTCAAAACACTTTCTTTTTAAGGTAACTTGTTTTTGTTTTACACTTAAATGATACATTATCACAGTTGTCCTTCAAGGGATGATATAAAAGAGAAGACATAAACTGTAAAAAAGACAAAATACCAGGTGTATTAGAACCTTATACAGAGAAAATGAGCTTTCTCAGAAATGTCTAACATAGCTTAAATGAGAAAAAGTAATCGTGGAAGAACAATGACACAAGATGGCTGATCAATTTCCATGTTAGCAATGAAGCTGTACTTTACCTTTGAAAGTAAAGGAAAAATAGGAAAAATAGGAGAAATTGGAAAATTATTCAGTATGTTGACTAACAAATTGGGAAGCCAGAATAAAAATTGATTTCTGCGATATTTTAATAAATTCCACCCCCACATTCCTTTTCTTCTTTTTTTATTGGATGTATTTGTCACCTTAGAACTGTTCAATTTTTGATCTACTTTCTTTAAATATTTAAGTCTATTTGGATGAGAGATATATTTCCCCTTAAAAAAAAAGAAAAATCATGTAAAAGACAATTTTTACTTACAAAAATCCCATCATCAACAGCAAAAAAACAAGTATAGAACAAAAAAAACCCAAACAAAATCAATGGAAATTCAAGGAAATTTAATCCTTACTTTGGACCATGTGTTTTTGAAACCAGGCTGTAAATTGCAATAGATGTCATTGCTTGCTAAAATGTTATTCTGTTTTGAGGTATGATAATTTCCAAATAATTGCATTGCCTAGGCAAAAATGTTTTTTGAAAACCCCAGACATATCATTATTGCATTAACCAGATAAAAGAAACTTGCTTAATATATAGAGAGCTTTCTCAGAATTAAGCGTACAGTAGGGAAGAAACCATGGAAAAAAAAAATAGCTGGGTGTCGATAGACAACAATAACTGCTGCAATAAAACATGAGTTCAATTTTGTCTTGCACCTTGGCAAAGCTAGCTCTTCAGTGTTTTCACACTTTTATAAGAAAACTCTTCAAAATAGTTGTGTTCATGCATATGATTTAGAATGACCCGTAAAAGCGCTGGGCTACTCAGGTAGAAATAAACACAAGAATAAAATTAGCCAAATCAAATTTTGCTAATTTAAATTTAAATGTTACAAAGTTTATATGAAAATGAAATAATGTGGAAACATCTCAAGGCTCCAGCCTTAGTTGCCAGTGGAATATCAATGAAACCTCTAGAGAAATTCAAATTTGAATTCGATTCCAAGCCAGCAGTACTGTACCAACTTAAGATAAAACTGAGAGAGAACAGTTTGAAAGTTTGGGGTTGATTTCTGCGCTTAAAAGTAAGGTATGAACTTTTTTTGTTTTTACTTTTTAACTGGTGTTTGTGGTCTGATTGAAGTGATACATGGAAGATATAAGTTAAATAGTTAGACAGAAGTTTGTTTTTTATTTTTTTAAAAGCTGTATGAGAATTATTTTTAAAAGTTTAGCTGCCATTGATTCTTATCAAAATACAGTAAGGCCCCTATTTATTAACTGAATCTATTTAAAATAAATGGCAGAACATTCAGCCAATATCATATTTAGTGATTTTTTTTTGCAACAAAATGCAGTAGAATAAAATTAGAAGGTAGTTATTGGAGTTTAGCAAAGGTAGAGTGAGTTTACCACAACAGGAGGGAAGAGGTTAATCCGTGTTTAAGAGGAAAACCTGACAAGTAGAGAGAGCAGCATTTTCAGTGTAAAGAAAGGTAGACATTCTATGATTTGCTATGAACCACCGAACAGCAGATTAATCTATGTCCATCTCTTAGGAAGACTGATGGTGCCCTGCTGCTCGTTAATACCAAGTCCTTTTTCACCCACAGAGTTGTCTTTGTGATGGCTCTACAACTTTCCAAGGTTACTGTATGATAGGTAATAATTTGCCAATCCTGCTTCTGTTGCTTGAAGTAACAGTCTTTCTACCCTAAATTGCAAATTAATGGCCATCAGTGTTTACTGGGGATACTTCCAACTCGTGGAAGGAGACTGGGAGCAGGTGATTCTTCCAAAGGTAACTTTAATTTGATAATTTGGTATCAGCAGACTCCCAAACAGCTGGCAAATAAGAATGTGAAAAATAGGCTTATCAGAGAAACAATTTTCAAATGCTTTCAAAATTTAAACAGAAAGCTGGAAACAAAAAATGCCTCACAAAAATCAAGCCTTGACTCTTCTCGTTTCTGTATTCAGCCTGTTGTAACAATATGGTCTGTATTTTTGTCGTTAGCCACCTAGAGAGTGTGCTGTAGCTAAATCTGGTTTTGACAAGTATTTGATCATGAGCCAACTGAAGCTAGTACGAAATTATTCATTATTGTCATCTGTTTTCCAAGGTAGAGAGATTATATAGAAGCCTGGAAAGGATGAAGCACCAATAGCCAGATAGCTGCTGAGCCAGCTATGGATGGCTGCTAACAACCTGCTGTGAGAGAGGACAGGATGTGGCTGGAGAAGGAACCATACAGAACTAGGACATCATTTCTCTGGGACAAACATCCTTCTTCTGGCTCCTGGAGATAAACACAACACAGTACAGTGCCAGTGCAGGAATGAGATCAAGAAGTAGGCATGCACTGTAGGGATCAAGGCCACCAAAGACCCCCAAACCCCACTGACCCATTTCCAGAAAGGTCTAGAGCAAAGGACTGTGCAGGATAACTAATTTGCATAGAAATCAAGAAAATTATCTTCAGGGCAGTACTTTCTATGAAAAGTACCCCCACCAAGCCCTGGTGCACGTGGCCCAGGACCCTGGACATTCCATCAGCTGGATTGATGCTGGACCCAGGAGTGGTGGCCTCTTCATTTCTTTTCTCTCTCTCTCCCCCTCTTTACCCCATCCCCCTCCCTCTCCCCTTTCACCCTATAATTTTATCCAAACCCACTGCTGTGCACTTATACTGGAGGTCAGGGACTGTCACACTAATTTCAGTGCCAAGTGTGGAATTTATTAATAAAACCCTTTTAAGGTTTTGTGGACCCTCTGACTTTTGTCATTCCTTTCATCCATGAGCATCTACAAATCTTGTCTGCTTCCTTCCCCTTAAGGGCAAGGTGTCACAGATTATAAGGTCATCTGAACAAAATATCTTGATAGGAATGTTGATCAAAGTTTATAGTTATCCTTCTCTGTTTCTGGGGGTCAACCTTACTTAATCCGTGGAAGATCAAAGGCTTTGATGATTAGAAGGCAGCAATTTTGTTGCTGATCTATAACTACTAAGTTAGAATTGTTCTCCCCAGAATTTTTTTAATTTTTTTTTTATCTATCTATCTATCTATCTACCTATCTAATCTATCGTCTATCTACCTATCTACCTATCATCTATCTATCTACATATCTACCTATTTGTTTTCAGCAATGCTGTGCCAGAACCCCTGACACAGTTATCCATCTCTCATGTAAAATACTGTAAATCATTTCAGCATCCAAGTTATTTATTTTTATTTTTAACCAGAGGATGATAACTGCATTTTGGGCACAAGTACTGCCAGTGGCTTTAGTTCATCTCGTTACAAGTGGATTTTGAATCTAAGGCAAAATTATTTTATGACTAGGGCTCATATTTGCAAAATTTATATCCAGAGATTTCATTGTCTATCCAGTTTTACATAGAATATTATTAAAAAAACTCTTCCAAGTAGTAATTTCATATAGGACATTACAAAATTATGTTCTGTAAATATTCCACTTGTCAAAAAGATGTCTTTTTATATAAGTCTTAAGAGTAGAATGCAAATACTAGCTGACTTGTGAACCAGAATTTTTCTTTTAGGAGGAGAGAGGAGTTTGATTATCAAAGTAAATAAGTATAGCATTATTTTCTAATTGTGAAACATTGCACAAAAATGCTAGAAACTGCCACCAATGCTATTAAAGTTAATAGTTGAATTTTTCATTAGTAATCCACTAAAGTAAAACAGGACTCTTTTCTCCCTCAATTTAAACCAGTAGTATCATTCAGGTTTTGATACTCAGCTCACTTTGAACTGATGCTTTACATCCTCTTTTTTTTTTTCAAATCTCAGTTAAACTTGAAAAAGCAAAAAAGTCTGGAATTAACATATACTTGTTAGATTTTAATTATTTTTAGTGGCCTGAGGGAATATAAATGAACACAAGGTAAGTGGTAGAAGGCTAAAATCACTGGTTGGGCAATTATTCTATCCATAGTCTTCCTTTTTTAATTTTTTGTATAGTTTTTAAAGACTGAAAACACTTAATGACCTGTGATTCGTCCCCTCTGTTTTGCTGAGAATATCTTTATACTTGAATTGTGTTTGTCAATGTTATCAGTGATGCACTTAAGCATTTTGTAAAGATTTTGCTTCCATATCCAGAAGACACCAAAAGCAATCCATACTTCAGCTTTGTCAAATATATATTTTAAAGCAAAGCTAACTGATAATCTTCCTAACAAAAAGCTGAACAAACAAAAAATTAAATCCTTTATGTCAGATGCACTGATAATGGGATGAAGTCATATAAGGTTACCATAAAGATGTTAACTAGGGCTGAATGCATGACTTTGGGATATATTTTGCTTCTGGTAGACTAAAAATGTTCATGACGGTGTCATTTGTCATAGGAAAAATATTAGTTTTGGACAGTCTGAAGGTATTTATGGTTCTAAACAGAATTCAGCTGTTCTTACATGAGTACTGTTTTAAAAATTGTACCGTTCCTGTGATTTGTGGATTTGGCCACCAAACTCAAAAACCCCAGTTATTCATACAGACCTGTTTTTTGACACTACTGAGAGGTAGATGTTGTAAGGTAAGAAAGCACTGGAACTGTGGTCAGTATTTTACAAATTTATTTTTCTGTTATCGATAGTTTGGTTTTTTTTTTTATTTAGAGTAAGTTTGTGAATGAACACAGCCTTCCCTCAGTGCCACAGCTTTCTGTGTTGTAATGCTTGGGAAGAGTGGGCTGTTTTCTTTGCAGCATCCACTGCTGCTAGGCTTCAGTTGCTTCTGTGTTTATTAATGTATGGGATTATTCTCCTGATAGTTTACATCATTATCAACCCCTCTGTGAAGAATATACCTGGGCTATAGGGATCCTTTGACTGAATATCAGATTTAAATATGCCAATCATTTTTCATTAAAAATCTCCTCGGTTTCAGAGATTTTAATGAACTGGACTTGGGTGAAATTTGGGCTGTTTTCATCATACTTTTGTTTACCCAGAGAAACAGACAAAAAAATAAAATAAGAAAGAAATAAATATGGAGTGATTGATAATTTCAAACTATAAAAATTCTTATACAGTTTAAATTAAGTAGAATGTTTTCTGTCTGCTGTCTAGAACAAAATAAAAATGCTTGGGGATTCGTAAGTGCAGTTTGCAGATGATTCTGGACTGAGGTTCAGCAAATACAGGTGCTTTGTCTGGGCAAAGGTTATCTTGCCTAAGCTCATCCGTTCAGAGCAAGGAGGTTATTGACATTTTTAAGAAAATCTATAGCAAGCTGAAGTCCCTGAGGGAATCATAGCTTTAATTTGAAGCAGCTGGATAGCCAGAAAAAAAAAAAATCTATTTGATTTAACAAAGGACGGAAAAATATGCTAATACTAAGGCATAAGGCTTGACATGGGGTACTGAAATCCTACAGCAGTTTATAATCCAAGCTTGCTGCAAAAAATCAATTACTTAGTCCTAAGTGTTCAAGTCAGTGTATATGGGTATTAGTCACATGAATCCTAGCAGTCAATAAGATTTCCATATATCTCCAAACCCTGCTTTGAGAATGCAGTTCTTACCCAGAAGTCTGAAGCTGATGGGAGAAATAAAAATTCCTCTTGACTTCACCATGCAGTGAATAGGCCATTTGTGAAGAGCGTATCTTTCCCTAAAAAATCCATTTTAGGACAGAGACACACACATTTTACTAAGGAAAGAAGTGTTAGAGAGTTTGAAAGTAAAGAGACAGGTGTTTTTTCCTTTAGAAACAAGGAAGAGTTTTGTAAATGAAAGTGTGTTTCCTAAGCCAATGCAAAAGTTGTAATGAGTGTTTATGAGTAACAAGTACAGTACATAAGGCAACTTAATCATAATATATTAATTATTACATTATAAAAAACTTCTATTATTTTATTAGCTATCAAGAAAAAGAACTAGTGATTTCCATTTATGACAATACAGAATTCCTTTATGAACGGAAATCTCTGTTTGGGCAAATTGAATCCTGCCAGTGTGGTTTTTTTTTTTTATTTCTGTTGTTAGTCTAGGAAAAAAAAAAACCACCATTTTTTTTCTTTTTTTTTTTTTGTAGCTTGAGTTTCCTGTTTAAAAAAAACCCCACAAAACAAAACAAAATTTTTAAAAAAAACCAAATCACCCAAATTTTCAAACACCCCTCTCAAATTTGCATGACAATACTTTGTTCCTACAGGTGTTTAATGGGTTTCGATTCCATTTACAGTATGACAGTTCTTAGCAGTTCATTGGATGATTCCTTGGGAGAGTTAGTAGGAAGGTAGTGTGTGTGAAGGATGTTTCTGTAAACATTATTCAGGGAAGCTGACAAAAGATTTGCCACGCTTCTGTGCTTGTCCTACATGTATCGTAATTGCAACCTACCCCAGCTCTGTAGATTTGTAATTCTTAAGTCAGCATTCAAAAATAAAAATCAAAATCAGCTGCTCAATCGCTAAACACCTGAACATGTGATTTAGCGAATCAGGCTGATTTATTTTTCATTGACCAATTATTGCCCTGCTAAACATGACCAGGATTGTTCAATAAGTTGAATGCAACATCATCACTAGATAGGTTACAGTTTCCTCCACCAGCATTTGGAACCCCTGTAGATTTGTTCCTTCTGACTGAAACAGCTGCAGATTCCACTAGAATAGCAAGAAACAATTTGAAATTTAAGGACACTCCCAGTGAGTGCCACTGGTTAAGAGTGAATAAATTCTCAAATAAGATTAAGTATTAACCACCAGAGATGTATTGGCCTCCATTTGGAAAAGATGCATTCACGGTCACTGGGAAAACAAAAAAAAAGACTGAGAATCTTAAAATAAGGCATAGAGAGATGTTTCTTCTATTGTGTAAATATCTAAAGGAGTTAATCACCTGATCTACTTTTATAATATAACATTCGTTAAAAGGAATCATGCCTTGTGCTCCTAAAGTTGTGTTTCAGAGCGCTGCTGTCCATGTGGCAACCATCTCTAGATTTTCCTTATTCCTTTTCCTTAATAAATCTATTTTGTTATGGAATACAGTACAAAAGTGTAAGTAAATGCATGTTCTCTGTTACTTCTCACCTTTGCTTTGCCTGCTTTGTCTTCTGGAAGGAAAGGCCGTGAAACTATCTCACCTCTAAATGAAATTAGGCCTCTAAATCTGTGCAGTTATTGTTTATAGTGGATGCTGCTGTAAAGAAAATAAGTGTGTTTGTCAGGCACTGAAAGATGCTGCCATGATGGTTTACAAGTACGAACTCAGGATTCTGCTGGGCTTTTAGTTTGTATTAATTAGGAATTCAGATTTACAGGAGAAAGTAAAGATCCATTTCCACTAACATTTAGTACCAGTCATGTCTCTTGGGCAATAACAGTCATTACTTGCTTTATGTCCATTTTGTTGTGCTCTGCTATGGGACATTTTTCTTCATTTGTACACTTTGAAGCTAATTCTCTCTACAATTCCCATGGTAAACTGTCAGCTTTCCACCTATACAAGGAGCAGTATTTTATTCTTATCTTTTAAGCAGCTGGGTTCTTTATAGAACCCACATTTCTTGTAGATGTACTTTTCCAAGGGTATAAAATTCAACAATAGTAGTGAGTAACCACTTACAGGTCTTGCAAAGCATTTTGTGTTCCATTTCTGCTGTTTAGATTTTTGAGTGGGTAATCTAAGAATGCTAGAATACCTGTGTGGCATTGAACTGAGAATTTTGCAGTGATCATTTCCCTATGTACATTCTTTACCATTTGCAATTCTTTAAACACAAAGGCACAGTAAAAAGAGATCTGTGCATTGAAGGATTGGGGCAGGGCGGGGGAGACCATTTATATACCTGCACCCTAAATAGAGTTTTATAGGCTATTTGCATCTTAGTTTAAGACACAACGGAATGAACGTGCCCAGAGCAAGCATGAATGGGCATGGTAAGAGCATGCAAGAGGAACTGGGAAGATAAAGACAGGAGTTATCCATCCTGCAAAGCTTTTTGCATCTTCTGGTTTAGATTGTGGTGGTTGTGTTGTGTGAACACCCAGGCAAGATTCTGGTGTGCTGAAATACTAATTCACTACCAGAGTAAATTTGGATAAGAGTAGGAGATGGGAGAAGAGCCCATCATGTTATTGATTCTGTTATTTGCTCAGAGCTGCAGTAAGAATTTATTGCCTAAGTATCTGCTGAAGTGCATGTTGTTGTCTTGGCTTGTTTTAGCTTCATGCTACTAAAAATGATACATAGGGAGAACTGGAAGTCACAGGAATGAATGCTGACCCAGGCATCAGTGGATGCCAACAATCTGGGAACTCACAATTTTTGATATTTTATGCCTGAGCTGAGACCTGAATTCCTGAAAAAGTTTCTGTACCAAATCACAAACTGTTAGATGAGGTGCAGTAAGCTACTGAATATTCACTTTATATTTCATAGAATCATAGAATGGTTTGGGTTGGAAAGGGCCTTAAAGATCACCTATTTCCAACCCCCTGCCATGGTGAGTGATATCTTCCACAAGACCGAGTTGCTCAGAGCCCCATCTAACCTGGCCTAGAACACAATATGTTAAGAAATAATTTTATTTTCTTAAATAACTACAGCGATTCAGTAATCTTTGACGAGCTTGTTTCCTTCATGACCGGAAGAATGCTCTCTGTCTCTCAGCTGGTTAAGTGTAATCCATTTATTTTGCTGAAATGCCAATCATCAAACCATTGTTGCCACAACTGCACCTCGGGTTTTGCGCCTTCTATCATCATGTTATTTAATGTATGTTATCTACTCTAGGAAATGATGCTGAACATGATGTCCAGCTTATCACACCTGTATCACTCATATCCATGCTACTAGTGATAATAAAAATCTAAACTTCCTGACAAATGTATGATATCTCAGGAAAATAAGGGATGAGGAGCAGGAAACGAGTGCACAGAGGATTTAAGAAGTGCAGTTTCTTTATGCTTATCTGAAATGCTTATAGTGAGAGTAAATGCAGTTTTTGATGCAATTCAGGTGGAAAGGCACAAATCTGTAGCTAGAGCTACATAAACCCAGTAGAATACTGTGTTCTGAAGTGGTTATTATTCCTACAGAAGTTACAGAAATATTCAATGTACATGGGGTATGATTACTGGGTGAAGATTTTGGAGATTTGCTGAAATGAGAATGACTTTGCATGCTTCCAAGGTTAGATGGCAGATGGCTGAAGTATTACCCCATTTTGACGGACATTCTGTTTCTCGTTCTGCCAGTTCAGGGCAAGATACTGTAACTTCTAATACTACTAACATGAATTCTTTAGAAACTGGAACCCAGGGCTCATTCTTAGCTGAAGGTCCCAACAAGCAGGCTGAAAGCATATTCTTAAGGATATTATCTTATTAGTGCCATTTGTCTGCATAGTGCTGAAGTCACAGCAGGACAAATGGAACCTTTCTGGGCAGCCAATAGTCAGTATTTTAATATGTTCCACTGCAAGATATGAGTTACATGATTACATTCCTCAATGCTTTAAAGAGATCTATGCAGCTGGAATAGCACTCCTGGTTCTTCTTCTGCATTTTTGGTGGTTTATGTTCGCTGGCACAATAAGTGGAAGTGCCTCTTTTCTGTGAAACAGGCTGAAAGTAAAGGGTTTCTTCTATGGTACAGGAAATGTGATTTCAGAAAGGTTCAAAACTATAATGGAAAAAAAGGTTCTTTAGGTAAAATGAGTTTTAGCTATAATGACATTTTTCACTCCTTCTTTTGTGTTATAGGCCAGTTTTAAGGGCACCGATTGAATGGAGAATCTGAAGAGTAATACCTGGTGGAACAAAAATGTGGAGGTTTCAGATTGTCTTGTTGTCCATACCATGGCATTTATGGGCATGATAAGTACCATGGGAAACATCTGAATGGATCATGGCAGAAATTACTTTTCATTTGCCTGGGAAAGGTAGTGTTGGGTACCAATTTTCAGGCACATGTGCAAGTGTGGCATTTAGACAATCTGGATTTTTAGCTACAAGGAATCTAAATCAACCCTTTCTCCCTCCTGCTCTATGTATTTAGCTGTCTTTATGTCGTTCTTTGTCTTTTTCTTCCTTTCTTCTTTGTTTCCTCTCTTTTACTTTATTCTGTCTCCATCTATGCCTTTTCATTAATAAACCTATTCTGTTAGGTAGTGCTGGAATTGGGTTATTTCTGAGATATTATTTGGAGAATCTGTTGCCACTCACACTGCAGCAGGTTAGGAAGCACGGTGTTAACTCTGGTATCTTTTACCGTAGTGTTTCTTCCGCAAGGAGCTCCCAAATTCCATTGCAAATTCTAGTTCTTATTGCAATCACTGTTGTGCTGATTAATGGACATAAATGTAGGCTTGTGTGCCCAACCAGAGTGGCAGTGAAACATTATAAGAGTGCTGCTATAGGGCCCTCTTCTTGGCCCTTGAGGGTTGTTATTTAAAATCAGGGCTTGTCATACATTATGTTAGGCCATATGCTCTGACTGCTCTGCGGGTACTGCTCAGCACTGGTGCATAGCCTCCAGTGTCAGACGTAAAATGAAACTCCAGTTTGAAATCTATACCTGTCATGTTCTCATATTTTTGGGTCCCTGAGCACTTCAGGTAATTCCACAGACACCTGTTAGCTAGAAATCCTTAAAAACTGTTCAGACTTTGAAAGGATGACATGGCCATATGATTTATGGACTTGTCTGACTCTTGTCTTATTAGAAGTTTTTAATTACATGATGTACACATGATGTAAATTTGGAACTAAGTGTGTGGACACTGAGATGTAGTTTCATAAGAAGAATATGACTGGTAAGTGTTTGTACTTTCCTCCTGTAATAGTCAGTGGCTTGTATTGCTTATTCTGGTCTCATTCTACTACAAGATTAAAGGGTAAAAGTGGTTTTATGCTAGCTTAAGAGCTGTCCAGATTTCTCTGAGCTTTTCTGACTGGTTTCCTGAAGTAGATTTCTGTACTCTGAGGGTTTTACTGAAATAAAATACTTCTCAAAGACTTCTGATACAAGGTCAGGCAGCCATGAATCAGGGCAAGAATCAAGAAAAACCTACATGTTTTTTCCTCTCCTAAAGATCAAAAAACCATAGGTATTGCTAGAGGACTTGCTACCAATTTCTTGGTAGCGAAATGTTATTGGTGAAAGGTTTTCCACTGGGTTGATTTTATTGGGTTTGGACAGCTCTGGATGAGCTATCCAGATGTAAAAGATGCATTACAGGTTTAGTCTCAAAGCACATAGCAAATGGTGTTACTCAAATAGGCCATGTGACATTTCTGTGAAGTAGAAAGGGTCTTTCCCTTTGCACTCAACAAGGAACATGGGAAACCAGGTGTTAAAGTCTTAACCGGAAGCAAAAAGTAGGCGCTTTTTTTTTTTTGTGTTTGATAACATCAGACACCTTGCAGTTCTCTGTCCCTCTTTTTTCAGGAAGAATTCTTTTAATACTCCATATTTTAAGCCAATATTACAGAAAGTATTTTTGAAATTTCTATATTTTTCCTTTTTTTGTAGAATATTAAAGCCTTCTTTTTCTGGAGATGGAACTATACCTTTATCAACACTTTGCAAAGCTCTGGTGAAGCTCTTGTACCCAAAACTGACATTCCTACACATAGACTCAGTTTCATCTCAACATTTTTTTCCTGTTTTGTTCAATATTTGAGTCTGCTAGTTCTTTGAAAATTATGAAGTCAGATAATGCAAAAGTTGCAATGAGGAAAAAACAACAAACCCAAACTACCAATTATTGTTTACCTTCAGAAAACTCACTGCACTTCCGTGACCTTCCCTACTCCTTGTTTCTCAGCAGGCAGAAGTGACACTGGGCAGCAACATTGCTAATGTGTCCCAAAAGAATGGATCTGCAGAGCGAATCACTCCAAACATCCTTACTAATGTGTCACTGAGGCCAGTCAGGAAATTTTATTCAAAAACACATTCCTAGTCCAAACTAATACGTTAGCGCGGATTCACCTTTAAAGACTTTAGAATAGAAGAGACGATTTCAGCTGTAAGTAACCTACAGTGGTCATCCAGTCCAACTGTCTGACCGGTTCAGGGCTGACCAAAAGTTAAAGCATGTAGTTAAGAGTATTGTCCAAATGCCCTTAAACACCGACAGGTTTGACACACTGAGCACTTCTCTAGGCAGCCTGTCCCAGTGTTTGACCACCATCTTGAAGAAATGTCTCCTGACGTCCGATCTAAGTCTCCCCTGGTCGAGCTTTAATCTGTTACCACGTGTTATACCACAGGAAGAAGAGCTCAACACCTCCCTCTCCACTTCCCCTCCTCAGGAAGCTGCAAGGAGCAACGAGATCACTCCTCAGCCCCCTTTTCTGCACTCTAGACAAGTCCACAGTCCTCAGCCTCTCACTACACATGTTCATTCCAGCCCTTTCATCAGTTTTGTTTCCCTCCTCCTTCTCTTCATTGCAGTCAGAGTGGCAAAGGGAAAAATAACAGAAATTCAGAGTGGTGTGATGTTCGTAATAGGGGTGTCATTCAAACCTGACCATTGTAAGTAAAGAATTATTTCAGTTTGGGTATAAATAAACATTCAGAGGAATTAAAATTCTCAAAAGTACGATGCCTTTTCAGAAGACCTCTATCTAGTTAAGCAAATACCTTGAGGAACCACTTTCATCTTTTTTGCACACTAGGGATATATGCATGAACACAGAGGCACAAACAGACACACCCCTCACATAATAATGCTGTCAAAGAGCATAATGGGATAACATCAATGCAAAAGTCTCCTGTGGTTGTGAATGATTTTGAGGAAGCAATGTGACGCCAGTGATTGTTCTGGAGCTGATGAAATCATCAGACTTTTTTTATCTTTTACTACTTATCAATTTGAGCACGAGGAGGTAGATGGGAGAAGCCCATGTGGTTTGAAGAATTGCACAATTCAGACTTCACTTCAGTTTTCCCAGTTTATGATTATTCTTATCTCACATAAACCAAATACAAAGTTGAAGAAAAAAAAAAAAAGAAAAGAAGAAAATCTGCACGTTTATAACTGCAGTCTGTGTGACTGACTAATCCTGACAAAGATTTGGGGAAGCAATAAGGAACAGGCAAATTATCAGATATGCTTCTATTACCTGTTTCTGTGACTTATGTGTAAAGAAATAAAGGGGTAGTAGATGAAATAAAGATGTCATTTCAATCATGAGCTGGATAAGATTCTGTTCATGAAACATAAGAAATATTTCTCTAAGAAATTTATAATTATTATATATGTTATCCACATAAAGCACATTAAAATAAGAAAATATTAATAGCTGTAAAATTATACATTGATGAAAAAACATGGTAAGTCATAAGGTATTGCCAGAGGAATAGGAAAGAAAATGAAAGCCCACCTTTAAAATAAAATGTGGTAAGAAAATATCTATTTGACATTACTGTATTTGGTACAACAGGATGTGTGCATTGGTAAACAAATTGTGATTAATTGGACAGTCTTTGACAGTATCAGTCTTAATTGTCTGCCTTTAATTTGAGGTTTCCAAAAATTCAAAACTCTAAAAAATCAAATCTCCTTAAGTTCCAGTGGGCTGTCAATTAAATTTGACTGATTATTCTCACCATTATCCTATAAAAATAATCCACAATTAATTGCTGCACTGTGCAAATTGCAGCAGGACAAGAATAGTTTACAGGCTTAGGGAAATGTATGGTAATGTGCACCCATGCTCTCCAGACACCTGAATCTCAATTTTAATATTCCCAATGTCCTTCCAATGTCAGACTTAGTGATTTTTATGGGACTCATTATAGTGCATTTCTGCTGCAATTGGAGGATTCTTTAGCATGGTTCATGGCCCATACCTGCCAGATGAATCGCTATTGCATATACATGAGGAGAGAAAGAAATTCAGGCTGGCAAAGTCAGTATTCCAGATTTGCTTTGGGAATGTTTTCTCCAGGATTCTGAGGGCTCAGGGCAAGAACTTGCTCCGAAGGCCTTTCTCAACTCTCTATGCAAACCTGGCCATTAAAACTTCGGTTTTTTTAGAAAAAAGTTCTGTAGCACCTGTTTGAATAGGATTTACAGAAAGATTTAAATGAGATGATACTGTCATTTTTTTTTTCAGAGAAACGAATACTGACATTGAACACAAATAATGAAAAATAATAAAAAAAAAAAGAGCTGGTGAACATTCAGCAGTCAGCAGCAGTGACATTCTGCAGCAGTAAGTGTTAGAGAAAGTTCCACTGGAGGTTCCAAGAAATGGGTCAGAGAAGTCACCTTTTTCACTAAAAAGTTGGGAGAGTGAAGATGTTTAAAAAATCAAGGCCAAATTTGTGGTGATGCATTTTTCTAGAAGAATCTTCATTACTGTGAGTCAAAATTAACGTGAAGCAAAACAATCATCAAACATATTTTAACTCATTATTGTTTGATAATACAGCCACTGTCAGGGACATGTTCTACATGACCACATAGATGTTACTAATAACCAAATTAAAAGAAGTGTTTAAAGATAATTTAAAAATTGCTAAGCTATGTCACTTGTTATGGAGCAATAACCATAACTGTAAAGAAATACTCTTTCTTACTTACCTGTTACCATATTTACAGTCTCTCAAATCCATCTTTACAGTCAATGAATCCTTATCATAGTCTTTTGCTCTCCTTTTCTTTTCAGTTTTTGCTAACTTGCAGCATTTTTCCAAGTCAGTATTTCACAAAGAAATATCATTTAATACATGGAAGAATTTAACTGTATTTAATGAGGTGCGTGATAAATCTAGACACCATTTACTTCAGGCAAACTTGGAACTAGGCTGCCTGCTGAAAGAACAGAACATCATTTCCTTTATGTAAAAAAAGTAAGACACAGCTATGGTCTTCATCTCAAAAGAGGAGCTGATTTAATAAAGAATGTGAGAATATTCTCTTCAGGGCAGAGGATAATCTGTTTTCAGGATAATCAAATAGAGTGGTGTGGCACTAAAGAAGTTGCCTTTTTCACTTCTCTGTTAAAAAAAAAGACAAAAAAATGAAACAAGTAAACTGCTCAATTTAAATTTACATAATTATGCAGGTTTTCCTTTTAAAGACAATGTATCTCATAATCTTTCTGGAGCGTGAGGGGTTTAAATGCTGTGAAGAATTTTGACAACTGTCAGGCACCGGTTATATCAAAGCCATAGTCTGCTGCTCATCTGGTAGCTAAGATACTGAGCGAGATTTTTTGGCAACACTGATCCAAGAACAGGCATTTAGATGAGAGCAAGGGTTACTGTAGTGTTATTGAGGTATAAATGCTTGTTTTGTGTTTGTATGGCCAGGTTTTGGTAGCAAAGGGAGGGGGCAGGCGGGCGCTACAGGGGAGGCTTCTGTGAGAAATTGCTGGAAGATTCCCCCATGTCCTGCAGAGCCAATGCCAGCTGGATTCAGGATGGACCCTGCTGGCCAAGGACAAGCCCATCAGTGGTGGTGGTAACACCTCTGGGATAAGAGATATGAGAAGTGAAAAAAATGTTTTTGCATAGATTCAATTGCAGCCAGAGAAGAGTGGAGTGAGCACATGTGAGAGGAGCAGCCCTGCAGACACTCAGGGCAGTGCAGAAGGAGGGGCAGGAGCTGCTCCAGGCTCTGGAGCTCAGATTCCCCTGCAGCCCCTGGAGCAGCCCATGGTGAGGCAGCTGTGCCCCTGCAGCCCAGGGAGGGCACGGGGGAGCAGAGATCCACCTGCAGCCCCTGGAGGAGCCCAGGCTGGAGCAGGGGGATGCCCGAAGGAGGCTGTGACCCCATGGGAAGCGCGTGGTGGAGCACTTGTGGTGGAGCAGGATTCTGGCAGGACCTGTAGAGAGAGGAGCCCAGGCTGGAACAGGTTTCCTGGCAGGATTTGTGACACCATGGGGGGGACACTGTAGCAGGTTGTTCCTGAAGGACCAACCCTGTGGTGAAGTCACCCACTTTGGAGCAGCTTGTGGGTAACTGCTGCCCGTGGGATGGACTCACACTGGAGAAGTTCATGGGGAACTGTCTGCTGTGGGAAGGACCTCACGCTGGAGCAGGGGAAAGACTCCAACTCCTTTCCCTGAGCAGCAGCAGAAACAAAGTGTGATGAGCTGAGCATAACACCCATTCCCATCTCTCTGGGCTCCTGGGGGAGGAGGGAGAGCCTGGGAAGAAGGTGGGGGGGAGGTGTTTTTAAGATTTATTTTGTTGCTCATTATCCTCCTCTCGTTTTGATAGTAATACATTGAGTTCATATTCCCAAACTGAGTCAGTTTTGCCCATCTCAGTAATCGATTTTTGGTCTCTCCCTGTCCTATCTCAACTCATGAATCTTTTTTTATACTTTCTCTCCCATGTCCAAGTGAGAAAGGGAGTGAGAGAAAGGGAGTGTCACCATGTCCAGGTGAGAAAGGGAGTGAGAGGCACCCAGACAGGGTCAACCCCACTTAAATGTTCTACTAAAACCTTAAGCAATATAATTAGAAGCTGCTTGAGGAAAAAGAAATGTTTTTTCGGTATGTTTTTGAGGAACTTTCAGAAAAAATGAAGGCATATTGCAATGCAGAAAGAGAAGGACATTTCCAAGTCTGGTGGTAGAAAGGGGCAGTTAATTCTAATATATTAGAAGGTGCAAGTTTTAAAGTCATTTAAGTGTGAATGAAAAGACACACTTGAGGCCCTGAAAGACATATCTACAGGAGAAAAAAAATAAAAGTTCGGATTCATATGAAATACACACAAAATTCTAATTAAATCCATGTGGAAGTAAAGGATATCACAGAAAATAGTCAGAGTTTGATTTTCAAAATTAATTTTTTTATACTTCTTGTCCCAAAGATCAGAGGACAAATATAGAAAATAGAAACAAAACCCAGACTCAATATTTGTAAAATAAGGCTATTACAGGGGTTTCCCTAAGATGGTGCTCAGCTAATAAAAGATTCCTGAAATCAACTTAAGGTCCTGGAAGAGCTGTGTCTTTCATCTGGTGTGTATCAGGAGCTTGGCTGCTTGCCACTATCCAAGAATTCTTTACAGTTTATAGTTAATAGGAGGAACATAATTCATTTGATCTCTTTGTTGGCCTCTGCCTAACATGGTATTTGTGTGCCCCTTCCTATTAAAGATCCATTATTGTCTCAGCCTTTTCCTTTTGTTATACTGTCAAGCTCCATCAGCAAACAGCCACAGCAAAACTAAAGAGAGTAAATTCTGTAGTCTACCCCTCTTCATGTGCTTATGCCTTGCAGGTACATCAGTACCCAGAGACTGCAAAAAGTAACAAAAACCATCTTATAGCCACATACAAAATTATGTTGCTCTGCAAACTTGGGCCTAGCACAGGTGCTCTGATCCTCAGGGCTTTTTGTGGCAGAACTCTGAATCTTATCTTATGAAAGGAAAAAAAAATATCTTGGACTTGAGAGCTGACCAGATGTGCCCACCATTTGAGTTAGTCTGTTTGTTTGCTTGTTTGTCATAAGAAAATCATAAGATTTTAATAGGAAAATTTGTTCTCACTACTTTTTTTTTTTTTTTTCCTAACAGCCAGCAAATTAAAGCTAAATGATATCATTCTCACCTCCTGGAGCCCTAGAACAGCATAACCACTAAGAAAATGGTGAAACTTCACATCAGTGGAGTGCAGGTTTGAAAGTAAGGTTGCAGGGTAGTTGTTTAAGTTGTGTTTTAAATGTTGTTTTTTAAGTTGTGTTTTAAAATGTGCTGTTTAAGTTTTATTGTGAAGTAATATGTTAGAGTATATAAGTTTATACATATGTAGACATTTGACTACAAATTTAATAATCTTTAGAAGTAAAATATCTCAGCAGAGATTTGTGGACATAATAGAGTCAAATTTGGAAGGTGGGTGTATTTGTTAGCATTTCAATTGCACTTGGCATCAAGATCAGTACATAATATATATTTATTTTGTACAGAGAAATTTGGTTCTTAAGCCCCAAACTCTGAGATTTAAAGAATTTTGAAAACTCACTTCTTTTCAGAACAATAGAAACTACACTTGATAAGAAAACTGATACTAAAGCATGGAAACATAATGTTAATCTGATACACAATATTGCCTTGTAGGATTCTTTGACAAATTTGACTCCAGTAAGGCATATCAAGCTTTTCAATGCAAAGAACCAGGATTCTGATTTTGTTGGTTTTTTGTTGTGGTTTTGGGTTTTTTTTGGTTTTTTTTTTTTTTTTGGTGTTACTGTTTTTATGCTAAAGCTGAGCTTATTATGGTCAAACAACTAATGATACAATGAAGCCTACAGTGATGGATTTTTGCAATCATGGTTAATTAACAACATTATAAAATTACTGCACTGCTTTGCTTTTCATGCTATACAGAGGTTAGATTAGCACTTTTCCTAACACATAAGCTTATTGATCTTACAATATTTTGTAAGAATAGCATCTTTAAACTGATTAACAGACTAACTAGTGACAGACTGCAGTGTCTGGTGTCTTTGGTAGCAGCAGATCTCGAATAGATTGCAGTGGGAGTGACAAGTGGGATATTTGTAATCTTTTACAACACAGCTCTGTAGGAAATTTCCAAATAAATGCACTTCCATACTTGTCTAGCTCGCAATCCACTTGGCGGTGTTTAAATGAGAGAGTTTACTTCAGGTTTCTAAAACATAGTGATATCTTTCATAGAGGTTTCCCAGTGTTTCCAGTGCTGTTTTACATATGAAACTGGTTATTTTAAAGAGATTGAAAGCTGTCAAAATAAGTCGTTTGATTGGGAATCAAGCACAAGTAGGCACAGAATGCCAACAGAAACTTCTAGTCAAGAGGAGATTACTGTTCTGACAGCAGTATATTATATTCATTTTTGTGTTGCTTCTTGCAAACAATTGTTCAGCCCATCATGTAGATCAGTCCAAGACTCTTGTTACTCTAAAGGTTGCTAAATGTTTCTCTATTCAACATGGGAAGCAACATGCCAAGTGGGAGATTTACCTAGCCAAACCCCTGAATTTTCTCCACAAAACATTTCACTAATGGTTTTAAAGGAAATGGCTTTGTTTTCTTACCATTGTTGAGCAAAATTATGAACTTAGTTCTGATTATTTTTATTTGCAACAGATTTAAGGACTAAAGTACTCCCTTCTGTTCAAGCAGCAGAATACTAATAAACAACTTGATTTCTAGAAAAAACAATTTCATAATGGAAAATAATCCATGACACTAGAAAAGTTTAAAGCAGAGAAATTCAAATTTATTCTGTTTGGTGTTTCCCTGCTGAAGCTAAAGCTAATCTCAGTATTGACAGTGAAGTGGAAAGCATATGAATGACTGATCAAAGATGAAATTCAAGAGTCTGTCTTTCAAAAGTCTGTCTCCTCCTTTTTATCCTTTTTTTTTTTTTTTTTTTTACTGATACGCTGTTTGACATGGTTCGGAGTGAAAATCCACATGCTTAAAGTGAAGTTCAGGAAATTGTTTTCAAGTAGGGGATGCAGGCATTATCATCATCTATAAATTTTCAGGTAACAACCGAAATGCAAGAATGTTCTTGTGGGTTTTTTTTTTTTTAAGCAGTCAAAATTGAAATTGAAAGGATCATCTTTTTTTTTTCTTTTCTAGAAACCAATATTACAAGGATGACTTGAAAAGGAACAGAGTGGCAAAACACTAAAAGTCAGAAATTCTGACAACACCAGTAGATTGTGATCTGTCCCTGAGGGCATTCAAATATGGATCAGAAAATAAAAGAAAAAAATTGTGTCTCTGAATGTTGATTGCCTGTGTTTATTGTGACTATATTAGGCCTGACATGCACTGGTAGTAGGTGTAAATCCGTATTGTATGAAGTCTTGAAACAATAATGTGGACAGATTTGGGAACAACCCTTCAAGACAAGCAGAGTCTTTGGGAACACAAGAAGCATAAAAGGTCAATAAATGAATGACCTGTGGAGAATTGATAGAATAACCTTTCTGGTGAAAAATAGGAAGCCTGAAAGAAAAACAACAGAGACAGGAATGCTGGGAAGAACAACATTCTCCATACTTACAATGTTCCTTTGATTCACTAGCCAGATATTTAAATATGCGCTTGGTATGTTCACTATGTCTTTTCATAATAGCTGCAGTAAATAGGATGAAAAGTGATAATCTTACTGTGTAATAAGGATATTTGGGTTTCAGAGACATTTCTAATGGGATAGTGAGGCAATTTACTTCAGAAACTGAGTAATTTCTCACTCTGGAAGACTTTAATGAAAGGCTAAGTAAATATTGTTCAATTTACATGCATGGATTTGTGGCGTGGGGCAAGGATGAAAAAGATGACCTCTTCAGAGCTCTTCTAATTCTACTTATATGGTATTTCTTGTTATAGTCATGCTTATAATTTTCCTTCCTAACAAAAGAACTGGAAGGTGAATCAATTTAAAATAAACCTACATTCATTCTCACAGAAAATATGTTCATACGGAGTAAGGCTTTAAGATCTCTAAGATTTTCACAGTTTGAATTATCAGTCTTGCATTTGAAAGTGTAGAAGCATTATCTGTGGGTGTAATTAAAATTCAACAGAAATCCATAAATGGCCCAAAATCATTAGTATTTCTAGACAGTTAGGATCATAAATCATTTGTAAAACTTTATTGGAGACCCAGAGAAAATAGCTTTTCCCTCTGAAATAGTCTAAGACATGACCTTCAATGTTTCTGTTCTGTATGGAGTTAGAGTAATCACTTGTAGGAATTTCAAAGTTAATGTTATATGAGTGTTCTCAGGAATGTGACAAACTGCCCCTATTTCTCAAACCTTTGTACAGCAGGCACAGCATTAGTTGTGTTTAACCTGGGATAACCAAAGGGGAGCTGTTTTTCGTGACAAGACCAAAACCAAAATGCTGCTTTACTCTCTGGACTCTGAAGTAGTTTCAAATTTTCTGTTAACAGTCAGTCTTGCATCTTTCCTCCTTTCATTTGCTTTTCCTTCAAGACATACTGATAAGATTAGATTAGATTAAAATGCATTTCAGCAGGGGCAGGGGGTACTATTTTGCCTGACACGAGGGATGGCAACAGGAACTTCAGAACAAAAGGCATATATTAAACAGCTGAGGACCCAGCTTCAAGGTGTGAGGTTGTCAAGTGTCCAATCAACCACACCATGTGTGACACAATGAATCATCCCACAGATGAGTAATTTGAAGAATAGGAAAGGGATGGGGATTATTGAAGGAAGTCAGGGTGATTGTGGCAGGTGGGTGATTGAACCACTGGGTATTTCTAGCAGGAATCTGAATTCCAAAAACACAGATGCTTCTGTAGTGTGTTGGAGGTCCCTTAGCAACACAATTCAGAGGTGTTTGGCATATTTGAGATTGAATATATTAAACACGCTAATGTAAAATTTAAGTTTAGAATTTTTTTTAGGTCCCCTAGCAATTATGTTATTATGCTAGCTTTTGTCAGAATTGATCAAGTTAAGCTGGTGTGCCAAATGCATTTTTTTCTCAGGAGCAGGTTGAATCAGTTCTCCAGTGCTGTGCAATGATTTCTGCATTAGCACTCTTTCTTGTCAGAGCAGCACTTCAGCAATTCAGCAAGTTGGCTTTATATGCCTTTTTATGAAGGCAGTTTTTTTTACATTTCCTCCCTCTGCTGTATCTAATATGTAAACATGAGGGACAAAAGATTGGTCAGTGTTTCCATAATGGCATGGACCTCGGTGGGCTCATGCATATTCACTTATTATTAGATGGTTCATATGCCTTTAACCCATCACTTAATGGAGCACAAATCAGTCAAGATTTGCATTTTGCTTGCTATTCAAGTTTTCAAACTCATGAGCTCCCTGCCTAATGACAAGAATATTTATCCAGGTTAATTGATAAAATCTCCTCAACATAAAGTGCTCCAGGAAACAATTTCAGAACACTTACATGTTGTATTAACATCTCATTATTTTATTCAACAACCCCAGAGCAAGTGGGGATGTAGGATGAATGATACGTGTTTTTTAATGGCATTTTCTCCAGAAAAAAAATCCCATCTACATCTCTTCTAAGATATCTGTACGTTCTTTTTCTTAAGACCTAAGCATCCTTAAAGATCTTTTCAGCCTTCACCAACAAAATAGGGATTCAAACAAAGCAGTTGCTAGATTTTGAATACTGAATGGTTTAATTGTTTGTTGTATTTTACAGTGTTTTAACAGAAAATTAAAAAAAAAAAGAAGAGGAAAAATCAGCAGAATTGCCATAAAGTCATAAGCACTATGTAAAGAGCAATAGAACCAAATTTCTTGAATAAATGATTCATTATAAGTTGTACTCCAAGCTTTTTTCCCACCTTTGCAGTTACCCTTTTTTTTTGCCTAAGGACAGCTTTCTATGAATTTACATAGTGATAAATGTGTCTTTAAAGCAGTGACGCAGAGATAAAATAGATGGTTGGAATTTGCTGTGGAATGTCACATACTGTAAAAACTCCAGTATCTCAGGTTAAATAGTTGTATTTAGTACAGTTTGTTCCTTTTATCTGTAAAACATTTATGTTGGTGATTTTTTTCCCCTATATTAATAAGTGTTTCAAGCCGAATAATTTCAAATCATCTCAGTATTAATTCTTATTAGCAGACTGAAAGTAAACCGTTGTACTTTACTGCTCTGTTGGGAGAAGGAAGACTAACTGATGTTATTGTAAATGGGAATAAAGCTAAATACTTCTCCTCCACTGCTGAATTGAATGAAATTAGGGCAGAGAAGGCTGTTTGTCAATAGGAAGTTATGATGAAAACCAATTAGCACAAGTCCTGTGTTATAAATAGGAATGCAGTATCACTTTTTCAAGCTATGGACAAATTTCTGAAATTTAGGAGGATGTGTCTGTCCAATATGTTTATTACTATAATGCAATAATACTTAAAAACTGCTGAAGTTAAATAAACATGAGTGTGTCTTTAAAGCAAGATTTTAACTGTTTAATCCTCATCAACAAACAATTCTCCTCTTTCAGACAGAAAAGTGCTGTCAGTATTTTTCTTGTTTGTCTTAAAAGATGAGGAAGTGGCTTTCTATTTGGTTGTCTTACTCATTTTCTTCCTCTAACATAATTCCCTTTTGTAGCCTCTTCCATTTCATAAAGTCCTTCCCGATGTTCCAGCTCTAAACAAAAGAAAAAACAGACTTGCCACTTTACTGTGACAAACACAACAGCTGGAAAAAAAAAATCTGACTCATTCTTGTCTATCATGTATACATTATGTTCACTAATATTTTTACATATAAATATATTTTGCTTAGGTTGGCTTTTACGTCATCCCTGCAGCCACTCACCTTCCTGACATTTTAATGTCAGCTAAATGTTGCTGCCAAGTATGGAACAAAAGCTCTTCAGGAGAAGGTTGCTGTGTTGGTGGGAGATTACCAGAAAAACCCAGCTGTTTTAAGCAGTAGTTTTGATATCATTATTAGTTTCATCTACTGTATCAATAATGAACACGTGAGAATGGTTTTAATGAAAATTAAATCCTAATCGCAGCTGGGCTTCACTGACCTACCTGTCTGTTCCTGCTGAAATTCGATATTTAGGTACCATATTATTACATGCAGCATTTTCTGTTTGTGTCCTACTTCATGCCCTGATGAACAAACCCTTTTGAATTCTGAGGTTTCCATCCAGACATCCATACAGGCACCCTGCCCTGACACCACAGAGCTGCTCGCAGCAGGGCTGGCTCAGAAGTCCCCCAGGACAGTGGCAGATCCTGACTCTGGAGGACTTCTCAGACCACAGTGACTCTCTCTCTTTCTGCCCTCTTTTGCTGTGTAGCTGAAAACAGACATCATACTTGGATTTCTCAGTGTTTTCCCAGGACCTGCTCACGTGAGTATTCTTTAAGCAAGAGATGGTGTTTTTAGTAGTCCATGATGGATTTAGCATTACTCTGTATTTAAATTATTTTTCATTAAAAGATCAATTATACCGCCCACAATTTCAAGCATCAAAAATTTTCCTAACTTAGTCGCTACTTTTCTAAATATTGGGTTTTTTTGAACTGGTGTACTTTCTGTTCCATCCACTGTGCCCTAAGTTTTTATTAGGAGGGAAAATGAATATTCACAGTCTGTTCACCTTCTCCATTCTAGTTATTACTATAATCATATCTAGGTATCAGTTCTTTTTAATATTTTCTTAGCTCACCAAGCTACCTTTCTAAACTATATGTGACCTTCTACACCTTTTTGTCTCCTTAATTTTCTTTAAATCATGTCCTTCATCAGATTTTTTTCCTCTCTCTTTCAACTTTTAATTCTAAAGTACTCCTAAGTAATACTATATGTTTACTCTCTGTGAAATTATTGGAAGAGTGGACAGATGAAGGTGTCTGACTTCCAAAATACCTCATTAGTTGCTTGTCCGGCTTCCATTTCCATGCCTCCTTAATAGTTACCTCTGCCACGAAAGCCCAGCACTTTCCAAAGAAAAACAAGTTTTGCTCTCCACTCTTCTTGTGGTAGATTATTTTTGGTCCCCAAAAATATTGAATAAAACTAAGGCTGGGCAAGTAACTCATTACTTATCATGTCCTTTAAATAGACCAGATATTTTAAGAACAAAATCAGAAATTTATGAAGAGCTGCCGTGTTTTGTTGTAAGTTTTCACTGAATAATTTCAGTGTGAGATTTTCACGCTGAATGTCGTTCACCAGCTTGGTAAGATAAATCACTTGATATCAGTATTAAATATTTTAAAAAATTTGGTTTTCTTCCTTACATCTTTTCTGGATGAATAAATATTTCCCCCTCCCCTCAGTCCCTGTCTCCTTTCAAAATTGTGTGTGGAAAAAGATGGGAAAAAACAAAGTAATATTTTTTTTTTTCCCCAAAGTATCTGGTTTATTTCTGCAAATAATTGATGCAAAGTGAACTAAAATGAGTATTGATCTGAGGACAAATCTAGCTTTAGAAAACTTCTGTCTTTGCAGTAAGCATCCTAAAGAATAAAGAAGAATAAAGGCTCTTAAAAGTTACTTGTTTCACTTGTAATAGTATTAAGTGTAAAACTAGCAGACTTGATGAACACAGGATGCATATTTAACTCCAAGGTGAAAAGAAGGTTGTCTGGTTTGTTTTACCACTAAGATTCAAGCAAGTACTACATAGAATAACGAGCTCCATAATTAAGAAATTTGATCCATTTTATTTTGCTGGAGTATCTGATCTATTTGTTCAATGACACTGCAACCCCAGAGGTACCAGACCTCTTGAGCCTCACAAAACTGCTGCTGTCCAGGAAGGGAAACAGAGAATGATACAGAGCTGGGAGGGGGCAGAGAGAGATTTTTATTGGAAGCTGTTAAAGTGGTTGCTATGAGACCTTCTCCAGCTAACACAGGCACAGCAGTGAGTGTGAGGCTGATAAATCATAGCTCTTGCATTATACCTTCGCTTTCTGCCTTTTTTCCCCCTAACACAGCTTTTATAGTTGTTTAAGATCAGAGAAAACACCTGCCAGTTGCTTTTTCTTCTGTTTCGCTCCCTTCTGCTGCCTCGTGCAAGATGGAGCTAGAAAATGCAATGATCAGCTCCTCAAGCAGTTCTTCAGCAGGCTCCAGAGAGTACAAGGTGGTGATGCTGGGAGCAGGGGGAGTTGGCAAAAGCGGTAAGTTTCAGCAACAATATTTTGGGGGAGAAGGGGTGAATTGGGGGCATAAAGTTCACAGGACAGGGGCATTGTTTAAGGAAGGGTTTCGTTCCCCTTTCTCTTGCACATGGCTTGGATAAAAGACTATAGTTCGTGACTGGGGCAATGAGTCAGCTTAATTTGTTACAGACTGAAGCGCTGCAAGCCTTTTTAATTGGTTATTTGTGTAGAACTGACCTTGGGTCTGCTGTGTGTGAGGAGAGAGCAGTCAGGCTGCTGCTGTGAGTTTAACAGCAAGTGCCTGTGTCACTCTCCCACTCAGTGAGGGGTGGTGGTTTGCTGGACAGCGTGGATGTAACTTGTTGGCCTGATGGTCCTTGTGCTCAGGCAGAAATTGAACTAACTGCAAAGTACAGTGCAGAGTGTGGGGCATGCCTGCAGTGACTCTGTTTTCTTCTCCACGTATTTTGGGTGGGTTTTTTTTAATTTTTTTTTTTTTTTGCTGAGTGTCATTGTGGTTCAGCTGCTTTTAGTCTCCTCTCCAGTCCGGACAGGTACAGCATGCCTGCTTGAGACTCACTCCAGGCTATGAGGCAGATTTGCAGCATATTTTAATATCCCTGTCCATAGCTGGCAAGATACGCTAGTGTCTTACAATGATATCTCTTCAGAGGAGTCATTATTTTCTCTGGACAGTGTTTTCTTTTTCCCAGATATTATCAGCTTTGATTTATTCTCACTGAAACCAGCATTCTCTGTTCTTACAAAGACTTTGCTGAACACGCAGAGTTTGTCTCAGAAGTCAGTGTATTGAGCTGGCCACACAACAAGAATTTGATTACATCTTCTGGAAATTCAAAAGAAAAACAGAAAGAGAAACAAAATTACAAAAAGCAGGATAATGTAATATAGTACATCCAGGCTAGATTCCAAGGAATTTTCAGGAAAAATAGATGTGACACTAAACTATAATAACTGTGTAGATCAAACAAGTTTTATTTATATTCAAGCAATAAAATGAAGTATAGGTGCAAAAAGTTAAAAATCGTGAATGATCATAATTTTCTTTCTGTATCCATAATTTTTATGTTGTTGTTATATTTGGCTTCAACTTCAGTGGCACATCTTTCAGTGAAAACTATTTCCCATCAGTATTGCTTCACCAAGCAAACAATTCTTGCACAGATGTTACTATATAATCACTATGTAAAATGGAAAAGAACAAAATATTGGTAATCTTGGAGTAAATTTCTGCAATTTCAAATTATCTCTTCCATAGAAAAGCAGGTATTCAGGATGTGCCAGCTGGAACTTTCAGTAAAATATCACTTCTTTCTTCTTTTTTTTTTCCTTTTTTCCTTTCTTTTTCTTTTTTTTTTTTTTAATCTTTTTTCTTCTTCCCTGAGTGTGTCCAAAAGATAATAGCAATTCCACCCCCCCTGCCCCAAACATATGTTTGTAGGAATAATGTAATTTTGAAAACTTGTTCACCACAAAGTATTACAAACTATACTACTTTCACAGCATGAATGAATCATAATAGCTAAACTTTATATGTACATGGAGGAAATTTCCAAGTTTCCATTACTATTAGACAAGATTTGAAATCACAAATTTAGTTAATTTGAATATCTGTGTCCGGAAAACATTAGCTGTTAATTTAATGAGAATAAAGCCTTTAAATCTGTGGATTGCACAAGGTATGATACATCTCCAAAGCTGAGAACCACACAATTAACAACAAGAATTGTGTGGTCTAAAGAAGAAAAGATGGGATTAAGTGTATATTTATGAAATTCTATAAGATTAATGAAAACTTTCTGTTGTTATCACAAAAGTGAAAGTTCTGGGTGAAAAAAAATTCCCCAGCAACCGGGTATTTTTGAGTTTATAAGAAAGGAGGTGGGCAGTTCAGCATTTACTGGCTATGAACTTCTGATGTGTGATGGACCTGAAATACTTCAGTAGAATCCTGAGAGATAGTCCAACTGATAGAATTCAGATAGGGATAAGTAAAAATAGACGTCATTCCATAAATCATTAATTCATTCTGACTGTTACATAAACAGGATTAATTTACACTGGATTAAAAACAGAAAAAGGCCTTAATGACTACTTTAATTCCACATGATGAGCTCTGCTTTCCCCTAGTGACCTAGATTTGCTGTATCCAGGAAATTATCAATTTAACTATAAAAATGGATCACAGTAGAAAAAGGATGAAAGGCAAAAAAAAAATATAGTTGCATTTCCGATTTTGATTTTGACAAATCAGTGATATGTGGTTTAATGTATTGACAGCATCCCACCTTTTTTTTCACATCTTCTCCCTCCTTCTTTGCTTTAAAGTCATGATAAAAACAGTAACAGCTGGGGTTAAATTACTGAGTGGGAAACCTCTTTCGCATGAAAGCCTTTCCATTCCTCAATTCATTCAAATATTAAATAATTCAGGTTTGGAATGAATTTTCCATAGGAACTAAGCCTCAAATATGTTAGATTTCTTTTTACTCTGGATGTAGTTCACTTCTAGAGATCCCCTGGGCATTTTGATCTTGTATTTCCAACCCTCTCTTTCTCTCTTACTGTGCCACTCGTGCAAGGGGTGGAATGAGGAGGGAGACCAACAATGGATGTTGTTTTGGCATTGGTGTTTACAAAAAATTTTCTTTGGATTAGTCAAGCTTGTCCCTCTGCTCCAAGATGGCAGACTGTCCAGGAGGACAGCCAACATCCTTTTCTTAGGGCTATTCAGTGTGGTGTAATTTCACAGGAATTTGTTAAAAGAAGATTAATTCAGTGCATTCAAGTCCGACACCCACCACGTACAGAGTAATAATGTGTAAACTGTAAATGGTCTGAGAATTGTTCCTTAAACATTCTCACATTTCAAAATCAATTCTGGAAAAATAATAACAATTAAAAAAAAAAAAAAGTCTGCCACTATTTTATAGGAGGAAAAAGCACCACCGCAAAACCCAGCATTCGGAAGAAAGAGATAATAGTTGTGTATAATTAAAATGTACAAAGCTAGATGTAAATTTTTATAGGAGTTGATTTCTGTACTCTAATTGTGGAGTATAGATTCCCTAGAATGAGTTGTGCCGTCTAAGGCTTCTGAAAACAGAACTCTTTTTGTTTTCAGAGCAATATGTTAATTTATTGTGTTGCATAAGTTGTGTTTGTCACCAAGAACATCAAGTAGAGGCTGATGCAAGTTCAGACCAAAGCTATGCTAGAAATTAAACTGAAGTAAAGAAACTAAATTTTCTATTGACTCTCATTCAATTATAGTCCATATCAAAATGAAATATTTTTAATTATAGTTATATTTCAATTAGAAATGAGAAATTGACACTTGGGCTTCTCTGCTCTCGTGACAAGTATCAGACCACATCAGTAGTACTCAAACCTACCTCAAGTTGCCTGACATAGAGCTCAAACTCTAAGAACCTTAGTGATTTTGAAACCCATTTTGCTCACAAATACCTTCAGAGATCAGTAAACAAGGTGGTCTCACGGTCCTTGTCTGACGCAGACCAGACCTCTGGGTTTAGCTCTGTTTGTCAGTGTTGCGAAAAAAAAAACCAAACAAAACATGCACAAAAGAGCCTTTCGGTCCTGAAACCATCCATTTCTGCCTTATATTTAGCAAACCAATTACACGGATAACAATACTTAACTGCAGCACATTCTGCAAAACATTAGCGATGATTAACCCAGGGGTTGCGCAGTGATTACTAAAATGAGCAAATTGATGTACCTGTGCAACTGAATAAAATAAAAAACCTCCCTCTGATGAAAAATTATTACCTAAGTAATCTCCAAAGGTTGATCAGATTGCACCATAACCCACCTTTATATGCATCTTCTTGGCTGAATAAAAATATTATTTTAGAGTTTCCTTGTTTGTTTGTTTTTTCCTAACCCTAGTTAATGATGATTTATTTAAGGCTGAAGATGATCTACAGATATTCCAGGTAAATAAAATTACATGTTTATGCACAGCATAGGTGTATCATAGATGCAAAGTGAATTTCTTGTTAGCTGTCTTATGAAAGTTGTATTTCAGATGAGAAGAGGAATTCTTCAAAACTAATTAATATCTCTTCAAATTCTTCAAAACTAACTCATATCTCTTGCTAATAAGAAAGATTTTTATCTTGGAGAAAATGTTCCTTTTTCAATATTTATTTCTCAAACTAATTGCCAGAAAACCTGTTGCTACCCTACAAAATTTGAAGATATTTTAAAATAATTGTCCCTAGACTTTTGTGAAACTAATATATTTCCAGTTTTATTATATATTGGAAAGTATTTAGAAATGTATTTCCAGGCTTCACTCTTAAAAAGAATAAGAAAGAGGAAAAGAAGAAATTAAGAGAAGATTCTCTCAGGGATATTGGGGGAATAGCGTGAGGAAATGTATTCTCAGCCTGGGCTGGCTAAGGGAGACATTCTTACCCATTGATTTCCTTGATTTTTCTTTTTTTTTTCTTTTTGCCAGTGTGGCATAAAGGCTATGTTTCTATAGATGCAGGTGACCCATCCAACTAATTTCAAGATCATGTGTACACAATAACTTCTAAAATGTGTGAAAACAATTATGTTCTCTGTGATGTGGGAACTTCAGTATGAGGAATTGAATTAAATCTGCAATTTTCTTTCATTTGTGTGCTCAATTGCCCTTTTTTCTGGACTGGTTATACTCTTATTCTGCCTAGATAAAGCAAATTGTGTGCCTATTATTTCAAGCATGTCCTTATAACAAGAGTCCACAGTAAATAGAGTACCCTGGAGAGCTGGCCCACTCCAGCTGTTTGCAAACTCCCTGGAGATAAATTAATGTATGATCCAGGTTACCCTGAAAAGGATGAAGGGCAAAGGGAGAGATTCCACTGGTATCAAAAGTGCTGAGCTTGAGAAGCACCACTTGGGCCTGCTGATGCTGTTCTTACCCCATCACAGGGCTCGGTGTCACAGAGCACACTCCAGGCATTGATCAAACATCTCAGCAGTCATTTTTATTGGAGGGTGTGGGTTTTGATTTGGTTTCTTATTTTCCCCAGGAATATTTTCATGTACAGCTGTGCTTCCTGAAACGCCTGGTAGATGAATCAAAGAAAAGGCTCTGGCCTTCTATCATATCCTGAGGCAAGCCAATCACCAGGATGAAGGTGTTGGATTTAGTTACTGCTCAGTATGAGTCAAGGTGAAAAAAGGCCCCTTTCAAGTTCTTGGGCATGCTGTAGATTACAGTTAAGGCAATCTAAGTCGCTTTTTTCCCCCTCAAAGTCAGTATAAGCATAGTTTTTGGTGTCTTAATTTTTCCTGCTTCTCCTCTAACTGCAAAAAATGCCGTTTTTTATTTAACTGGAGAAGAAATTGAGATACCTAATTAACAAAGACACACATCTGTATGCCATCTGAAAAGAATTGCTTGTTCCCTCATCATTCTCTGTCTGAAAAAAAAAGGTAATCCAGTGTGCCGGTTTGGCTAAAATTTAGCAATATATCCTCTGAGAGAAAGCCAGGTTACAACTACCTTTCCCCCCACAGGGTTCGGGAAAAAAAATATTTTCCTCGAAGGAAAGTGAATGAGATAAGAACTATTTATTTAACAAACACACAGGAAAAGGATAATAATGCTAAATAATKAAATGAAATCTCTCGCTATAGAGAGAAACCTGGGAAGATTTCAGAGTCCTTCTGTAGGTGTGGTCTCTCTCCTCCTCGGAGCTGGGTCGCCGAGGGGCCCACCCCCGGGCCTCGGGGAGGAAATTCTCTTGAATGTGTTCTGATGTTGTTGAACATCCCAGAGGAGAAGAAGGGAAAAACTAAAGTCCCAGGAAACAAAATTAAGCTTTCCGTCTCACGCCGGGAAGAGAAGACAAAAAAAAAACCCCTGAAACCGCTGGCTGAAGAAAGCAAGCCGGGTGCTCCCTCCTGCTCCTGCAGCCAGAGAACGCAGAGGAGTGTGTCTCTGTGTCCTTGAGAAACTGTTTTGAAAAGTTCGTTTGTTTATTTTTTTTTCAAGCTCAGTTTAAAGGCACAGAAAAGGCACAATATTACTTTTTGGGCATAGAGCATGATAGGAGATACACATAATAGAGTCACCCCAAGACATCCAGATTTTTAATTCCTTGTGTGTTTCAGGGAAATTATTCTACTTATTCAGATTAAAAAAAAAAACAACAAAACAAACCAACAACAAAAAAGGAAGGATGAAAGACTATATATTTTTTGACTACAGGCAAACTTCCTTGCTTGGCAACAGTTCTGAAAGGGTGAGGGTACTGACCATTCAAAATGACATATAAATTCCCTTGGTCAGTTCATAGAACTGCCTGCAACCTCTGGTTAGCTGTGACCTGGTGCAGAAGTGACAGCGTGAGGCTGGGGAAGGAAGGGAGGAGACAGAAGAACTGACAGTGGTGCAGACCAAATGCACATGGTAATGCTTCTTGACAATTATATATCCATGGAGAAAAAGTCCTAACTGAACGCTCTAAGCCACCAGCTATGTCGTGTCTGGGATGCTGTAAACTGAACAGCACTCACGGTTCTGATGCAGAATTGCAGGTGTTTCGTGCAAAATAATGGTGGCGCACGTTGTATTTTTTCCATGCAAAAGTAAACAAACACCTTGTAGAGAAGGGCCACCAATGCCAGACAATCACATCCCTGGTTTTGGGTAAATTCCAGTTTTCCCATAAACGAGATTAAGCTCTGGATATTGTATAAAGGCAGAGGTCCTGGTAGGTTTGTGATCTTTGATAACAAAACTGTCCATGTGTTTTAGGTTCCTTCACAGGTAGGCAATTGGATTTGTTTCAAGCTCAATTTTGTGTAATTCCAACTTCTAGACGTTTTATCTTATCAGTTTGTTAACAATTTTAAGGAAAATCCATGTTTTCTCTCAATACTTGTAGACAATGATGAGTTCACACCTTGATCTTCTTTCACTGCAATACACTCAGTATCAGAAACCTCACTTGTAGGACCTTATTTTCCTGCTCAGAGCATCTTGTATGCTTAATTAGAAAGCCCTAATATTTCCACATAATTTTCTGAGTACGAATTCCAAAAATTCACATTCTCTTCTATTAGTGGCCTTACTAGAAGCAAGAATGCCTACTGGTTTCCTCTGTAGAGTTAATTTTTGTTCCTCAGAGAATAATGCATTCTTTTATTCAGGTGTAGTTCATAGAGGTCATGTACAGAGAAATATCTGTAGTAACTTGAAGCTATTTTCTCTTTCCCCCAGTGCAGTCACCTGTGCTATCACACCTCTCATGATGACCTAAATCCTGCATTTTCATGTGTGTTATCTTATTTGGGATCACTGAATCTGAGAATTCAAATAATTCTGAACCCCTTTCTGATATTCTTCATTTATCTTTAGTGTGTATGTTATCCACTTAAAAGGATTAAATACATTATTTATTAATCAATTTCTTTTGCCTATGGGCAGACCTTGTGGACAGAGCTGTTTGCCTCAGGGAAATGAGTTAAAGATGTTTTCATTATTTTGGCAGTTCACATAATTTAATGGTTAGAGGGGTGGAGGATTCAATTATGCCCTCTGTATTTAGTGGGGGGGGCGGGTGGGTTCTGCATGTGAGATACCAACTCAGTGCTGAGAAATCTGTCTGGAGTCCTGGATTCTTCAGCACTAGAAGATGTCTGATAAATAGGACAGAGTTCAAAGGAAACCAACAGAGATGATAAAAGGAGTGACACAGTATGATTTATGATGACAAATGACTACGACTATATTGAAATAGCTGCTGTAGACAGTAATTCATGACTCCTTATTGTGCAACTTGCGTATGTATACAGTGATTCAAGGTAAATGGATGCGGCTGTGATGTTGTGTTGGTTTAACACAGCCTGGTTCTTGGTGGGTGTCCCAGTTTGAGACAAATTAAGGCAAACGCTCTGGGAGGAACGTCTCCTCCAAAGAAGGCAGGTTACAGCCACCCCTCCCCCACCAGGTTTGGGAAGAAATTCCTTGGAGGCAAGTGAAAAAGGAAAAAAAAAACCTATTTATTTAACAAACAGAATGCACAATGGGAAAAGAATAATGCTAAATAACAAAACCTCTCACTGTGGAGAGAACCCGGGTAGATTTCAGAGTCTTTTGTGGGTGTGGGTTTCTCCTCTCCAAAGCTGGAGTTCGGGGAGGGCCCCTCCAGGCCGGTGTAAGGTCTCCTGTTGTGTTCTGGTGTTGTTGAACAGTCCGGAAGAGAAGAAGAAACTGAAGTCCCAGGGAAACAAAGGAGTTTAACTCCATCTCTCTCTTCCGAGAAAAAGAGTCAAGAGCCGGGAAAAGCAGGAAGGTGATTGTCTCCACTCTGCAGCAGCAGCAGCTATCTCTGTGTCCTTGAACACAAAACCACTTTGAGAAGTTCGCCTGGCTTTTTTTCTTTCTCTCGGACCCAGTTTTAAAGATACAGAAAGGCACAGGATTCATGTCCAGGCATAGAGCAGGCGATAGGGGATACACATCATAAAGTCACTCCAAGAGAGTGGGGGTGGGAGAAAAGCTGCTTGAAACTTCTACGTCCAGCACAGAGCCAATCGCTGGAGGTTCTTACAATGGTCAGGTTACTAGCCCAATTAGACAAGTTGGTAATGCCTCTGCAATGACATATTTAAGAAAGGAAAAAACGTGGGAAGCTCCCTCTCTTCTTCTCCCAAGGGGTGGTGAGGTGGCTGCCAGGGCCTATCCTGGCTGATGCCTTCCTGAGGCTGGGACCGCGTGGCCGGGGCCGCCCACACAGTGCCGGCAGGGACCACGTGGCCAGCAATGAAAACATGATGAACAATTCCCCCACATGGAGCCCAGACGAAATCGACCTTTTTAGCTCAGTGAAGCTCTATAAGAACTTTTCAATTGATGGAACTTGAGAACAAATGAACCTACAGACACCAACTTTATCCTGAGTCAAAGAAAAGGAAAAAGTCGGGACATGTGAGGAGAACCAACATGGCAGCACCAAGGCCAGTGAAGAGGAGAGGGAGGAGGTGCTACAGGTGTCAGAGCCGAGATTCTTTTTTTCTACAAGCCGTGCTGAAGACTGTGAGACAACAAATGGTTTCCCTGTGATTCATAAGTGCATGGGGGGATGCAGGGATCCACTTGCAGCCCATGAGAAAGAGTGTCCATGCTGGAGTGAGGGGATGTGGAAAAGCTGTAATCTAATAAGGAACTCGAACAGAGAGAGAGGACCTTTGTTTCCAGAGATAGAGAATTATTGCTTCCAAACTAGAACAGCTCGTCCTTAAAAGACTAAACCCCATGATCTACAATGACCCATACTAGGCAGCTGTGGGAAGACTGCTTGGCCTGTGGGAGTGACTCACGTTGCAGCAGGTTTGGGCAGGACTGCTACATGTGAAAGTTGAAACCACACTGGAAAGGTTTGCAGAGAACTATCTCCCATGGGAAGAATGGCACAGCAGAAGAAGGAAACTCTTTTACTTAAGCATACTGAAGAAAGATTTTTAAGAAGTGAAAGGCTGACCAAAACCCCATGTTTTGTTTGCTTGCATGGTCAGTAGAAAGAGGAAGGGACTGGGAAGGAAAGGTGTTCTAGAGGTTTATTTTAGTCCTCATTATCCTTTCTACTTTTAATTCTGTTAATACATTTTCTTTATAGTGTTTAAGTTTTGAACCAGTTTTGCCTTAAAGTGTTTTTCCCCCAGTCCTTATCTCAACTCATGAAGTTTTTGTTTTAATTCCCCCTCCTCTGCTCAGCTATAGCAGAGAAAAATGAGTGAATAGTTTTTTTCATGGGTGCCTGGCGCTTGGCCGGCGCCAATCCCCGACAGATGTGAATGGGTTGATCTATCCAGCTTCTCCCATCATAACACCCAGATGATGTTATATAAATACCCACCTGGATAAGGCCAGCAAATTAGCTGGTCACTTCCATGCCCCTTTGGAACAGGGGATGGAGAATTCGCAATATTTAAAAGTAATGAATGTCAAGAGAAGAACACATATATCCCAAAATTTGAGGAGGAAAGTGGCCAGAATTCCTTAATGGACAGTAAAGAGTTAAGAGCTGAAATTAGAATTAGAACACGTATAATTAGAGGATGAGATCTTCAAGACAAACTTTCTTTGGTCAATAAGGGAGGCATATGTTCTTAATGATTTGCTTAAAAGCAAGACGGAACAGACTGTGGAAGAGTCTTTGAAAGGAAGAGGCTGGTGAAAGTTTTGTTAGTCTAAGTGCTTTACACTAAGACAGAACAAATTACAGAGATTGAGCATTAAAGAGCAAATGTACCTGAACAGGAAAAGCACTTACAGTTTTCAAATTCTCTTATAGAAGAGAAGGACTACTGTCATCCTCAAAATTATGAGATGTGTTAAAAGTCATCAGGACTTTTGGCTGATGTGGCACTAATAATGTACATAGCCAGCAGTTTTCTTTGTGTTCAGGCTGCTAAACAGAGATCCTTAGGCTGGTCTCAAGATTGGATTTGTTTGTTCTGTACAAAAAAAAAAGTCATTTATGTTGCCTCAAACAGAACTAAAATGTGCCCTTTAGTGTATAAATGCTCCTATAGAACTGGAAATGTGCTGAGGTAGCACCCATAAAGTACTGGCCACCTCACGTGTGTGTTGGGTGGTGGTGGTGCAGATGGAAGGCAAACAGATCTGTTAGCTCACCTCTTGCTGTTCTCTGTTCCAGGGGTGAAATGGAATTTACTGCTTCAGGGTCTTCACCCACACTCCTTCTATGCAAACAATTATGTGTAGGACCCAAGGAAATGTCATGAAGCTGAGCTGGGGGAGGTTTAGTTTGGATATCAGGAGAAGGTTCTGCCCCCAGAGGGTGGTTGAGCCCTGAACAGGCTCCACTGTTATGTTATAACATGGAATGGTCACAGAACCAGACTGAGAGAGATCAAGAAACATTTGGACAATGCTCTCAGGCACAGAGTGGGATTCTTAGGGACAGTCCCGTGAAGGGCCAGGAGTCGGATTTGATGATCCTTGTAAGCCCCTTCCAACTCAGGGTATTCTATCACTCTAAGTGATCAGTACTCACAGAGGGTTATATTAATGTGTCTGCTTTTCATGGTGTGATTTATTAAAACAGAGCTTCACTTAGAGTGAAGACTTCAGTGACTTGTGCACTGTTCAGCTTTTCCCGTTCACACTGCTTGCTGTAAAGAGACAAGGCTATTCCTCAGAAATAGGAATCAAACTATCAAGGACTCTCCTAGTTTCAGCCGCACACAAATCTGCCGTTTGAAATGCCCAGATTGAAGTCTCAAACAAGGGAACAAGCACTGTTTCATGACAATGACTGGGCACTGTCGGTATCTTTGCTGTAAACAATCTGTTGAGGCAGCCACAGGAACCGTTTCCCTTCCAAGCCATCCCTGCTGCTGAGCCGAGCCATCTGCAGCATTTTTGGCACGTGCTATCTGCTAGAATTTGAAGGAGATTAATTCCATTAGGGACACTCTTGAAAACACAATTAAGATTTTTTTTTTTTTGTTGCTGCTTTCATCTCTTTTCTTTCCATACTTCCCATTTTATTCCCTTCCATTCCTCTGGTAATCCTTTTCCACTTTTAATTTGTTCTTTGACTTTAATTAGTCTCCCTTTATGCCTGCAAGACTGTCTAATTTTCTCTCCTAGAAGCTGGAAGTCTCATCATGCTCACACAGCTCCAATGACAGGAATTGGGTGTTTACCAGAGTGTTGTGCAGGGTCCTAGTTTCAGAAGAAGTGTCTTGGGAAGACACTTTTCCCAAAAGTGTCCCACTCTTCCCTAGAGATCTTCTAATGCATTACCTGCCCACTAGGCACTGGAGACACTGGCTAAAATCACTTTGTTTCAAGGCAGGTGGGGAACATCCAAAAGATGAGGGTGTGAATGTAAAAGACTGTCTCAGGAGATGCCAAGTTGGACTACGGTGAATTTGGTCTCCAAAAAAGTTATGTTTTCAACTCACACGGTCAGTGTTTTATCTTTTCAATAAAACCCTAGACCTAAACGAGATATTTCAGGGGTCCAAAAGGTGGGCTCACAAATGTTTATAAGATTTAAAAATTAATTTCATAAGCTTTGGCAAAGTAAAAAGCTGTAATCAGCTGAGAGACTGATGCACATATTTCTTCTTCAGCTTACACTGACTGCAGTTATGAGAGGAGCTGTTGTGTAATTTCTTTCCTTGCTATCTCCTTGAAGTGCTAATGTAATTCTGTAGTTCTTGTCCATTTTTACATGCCCGAAATAAAGGAGTCCTAGCTGAAATCCATAATCTCTGTCAGATCCTGTGATTCCTTTACTAACTTGATTGCTCTGCCAGATTCTGTGATTCCTGCAGTAACTTTACTAGCCTACTACCTGCATGACAGCTTGTTGTGTTACACTGAACTTTTCCTGATCGAACAGGATCTGCACTGTCTTTACAGAAATGTCTCTTTAGAAGCTTGCAAAATGTGTACTGTTGTTTTAGATTTTTATTCAGAATGTTCAAAACCAAACCCAAGTGTTGTCAAATTCTCAGTTGTTTCAAAAACAGCAGCTTCTTAAGCCATCCAGAATGCCTGGCAGGCTCTAAAATTCCCCATTCTCTAATTTTTTTCTGGACTTTCTTATATAGAAATGATGTTCTCAATTTGATTAAAAAGCAGTCATTAGACATTTTCTTCACAATGAATAATCTTACTTGGGCTGCCTGGTGACATGGTCACTTGATCACTCATCACACACAGTATGCCAGAGCTCTGCTCTGTGCAGTATCTGACACTGGGTACAGTCCAAGGACGTGCTCCTGGGCTTCATGGGGCCTCTTTATATTTGTAGATATGCTCTAGAAACACATTATTTCCCTCCTGGGATTAGAAGACTATTACAGTAATCAAGTAGCCCCCCATGAGCTCCAGAAACCAGCCTCTTGTGTCTTTCTTCCACTTAAAGAAGTTTCAATGGATTTCTCTGAGTAAAAAAAAAAGTGAATTTGCAACATAATCTCTCTCAGTGCACACTCTGCTTACTGTTCTGTTCATATAAAAGTGGAAGTCAAAAGACCCATTTTCCAAATCTTTCCCAAGATACTTAAAAGTTATTAAATGCCTGACATAACAAGGAGTGCATCACAGAAGTTCCCTTTTTTTTTTTTTTTTTTTTCCCCCCAGGTAACATGCTCAAAATGACAATTGGATACGGTATTTTATGGTGAGGAAGGGGTTAGGAAAAAGTCAAAAGAGAAGATATAAAAGAAACCATCCAAGCAGTTGGTATGGGAAATGTTAGCAGACATCAACAACCAAGAATAGAGAACAAGACAATGGAAAAATAAAAAAGAGACATAGAAAAAGACTGAGAAAAAAGAAAACTAGGAACAGATGAGTAAAGCAATGATAAGGGAGTAAAGAGACAGAAGGAAAATGCAGTAATCTGTACTTCTAAGAACATTGGTTTCAGATGATGTTTTTCCACTGCAGTAATCCTACCTGGTGGTAATAGTCCATGGTCATATCCCAACACCTGCTGCACGTACTGGTGGCTAAAATGTACACAGAGGTCACATTAGGGAATCATTCTCCTGCCTTTGTGACTTCTAATCCCATGTTTCTCACTCACTGGCTCTCTGGAATAGGAAGCTGGAGTGGCATCATCACAGCTGTAGACTGGTGTGGGTCGATTTTTTCTGTCAGGGAACAAGCCATAGGACTAGAGAAAATGGCCTCAAGTTGTGCCAGGGGAGTTTTAGGTTGAAAATTAGGAAATATTTCCTCAGTGAAAGGCTGTTCAGGCATTGCAACAGGCTGTCCAGGGCAGTGATGGATTCACCATCTCTGGAAGTATTAAAAGAACTTGTGCATGTGGAGGTTAGGGACATGGTTTTGTGGGGATCCTGTCAGTGTTGAGTTAATGGCTGATCCTGATGATCTTAGAGGTCTTTTCTAACCTTATTTTTCCTGTGATTCTAAATCTTCTCAGCACAGCCCTTTTTTGCTCTCCTCAGCCATGTACAAGGCTGTGTAAATCTAACATTAATATAAATTTATGGGGTGCTAGGCAAAGCGATGCTTCTCGTGTGTGGTTTTCTGACAACCATCAGGAACACAGAGGAGTCTGTGGGCCCCAGCCTTAGCAATATGTAACACCCTGTGAAATCAGTGGGAGGCACAGAATTTGTCAGACTCTTCTGTGTTCTCTGAAGAGCTACATTCCTCCACACACAAAAATCTTCAGTGGAATAATGAATCACAGTGATGCTAGAGGGATATCTCCTTTGGTACCAGGAGTTAAAATTCTGTTTTCCCCAATCTGGGAAAAAATGACAAGATGCAAAACAAATATATGTGTATTTCTATATGTTTTCTCTTATTCTTTGTGACCCAGCTCTTACCTTTGCTCTCACTCCCCAGCTTATCACTCATAATGATATAAACAAACCTCTACTTCACTACAATAAATTTTGAACAAATGGCAGTAGGAGGAAAAATCAAAACAAAAAACCAGCGACTATAAACAGATTTAAAGACACATATCCCTGAAATATGCTCATATAAAGTTTATTTAAGTGTAAAGTAACACACATTTTCACTCTTTAAGGAAAATAGTTGGTAGTGCCAATGTGTTATTCAAAGAATTTATAGAAAGCTGTGCAAAACCCAGTGAGATAACCACTTGTGCTGATTGGCAGTGACAGCATATTTAAAGAATAGGATTACTCGGTGTTTGAAAGCTTTTATTACTCAGTTTCATTTACCTAAAAATAACTATGGATCAAAATGGTTTGCGAAGCTGCCTTTTATGTTTCTAAAGCACCACTGTACATACTGGATGAGTATCAGTTCATTAAGTTTTAAACCAGTTTTGTGTGTTAGGATACTTAAGGGTGGTGTAATTCAAATACATTTTCAAGCTTGTGAATAAGACACATTTCTGATTGTCTATAGGTAGGAAAAATGCAGAAATTGAAATTTTTATTCCAATAAATTGCTAATTGTTCCCTTTCTGATTCTGAGCATCACAAATGAAGTTGGTAAAAATCGTAGGCAGTGAGTACTTTACAGGGCTGGAACTCTTGGGAATATCTTTAACACCACTGATGTTAATTTAGTCACAACAAAAAGCAGGATGTGGATTGGGAAGAGATGAGATATGCTGTAGTTGACATGATTACTCAGGAAATGACCTAGGTAGACAGAATAACCAGTTTTCACTGTGATGAAAGTTTCTGAGGGAATCAAATGTTTCCCTGGCTCACAGTCAAAGTTCAATGCCATAGACAAATACCATGAATAATTCTTTTCAGGTTTAGTGCATAACAAGCTGCTAAAAAATCATTAGAGAAGTTGGTGATAGAATTACTTGCCTCTGAGTACTAATTCCTTCCACCCACTTTTATCTCTTCTCTCCTTGCAGGCTCTCCCTTTAAATATATGGTAGAATTTATGAGAGAAGCAGGAAATGTAACATACCACCCCTTTATGTTAGTAAATGGTGTGGAGCCCATGCTATCTTTCAAAACTCCTTTTATTTTTCCCATAAACTTACTGTAAGTGTATTTCCTGCCAATAAAATATTTTACCAGGAATATGGCAATGTGGAAGGGGTGGATTTGAAATCTAATGTGAAAGGGTTTTCTGTTCCCATTTTATTTTATTTTATTTATATAAAATTTATTTTATTTCTATATTTATATTAATCTCAGGATGTCTAACATATGATGAATTTCTCACAATGGCACAGTGTTTAAAAGTTACCTATCTTCAGAACCCTCTCTAGTTAAGCTGACGACCAAATACATATTTGTTTACTTAGTGGAAAACCAAGAGAGGATGGGCCTTATTTGTTCTGTCAGTGTCTTATGTGTCATATCTGTTCAGCTCAGTGATTACTGTCAGTATTGTGGCATTTAAAAGAAGACCTGAAGAGAGTGGAAATGCAATTTGTGTTCTGTGCTGCCTCACGCATCACAAAGAAAACTGGCAGCTTGACCTTAGCAGTAGAGCAGAAAGAATACAGCTCTTTTTTTGTACACTGAGAGTTCCAGCCAAATGAATGCATTTTAATGGGGAAGTCACTCACTCCAGAGTAGGTGGGGAGGGGAGGGAGGAAAATATTGTGCAGCTGAACAAAAAAAAAATCTGTATTTGTTCCTGACTCTCTCTTTGAAATTACCATAGAATGCCTTGACCCTTATTTTCTGCCCTACCCACTGAAACATCTGAATTAAAATGGTTAAAGCAGTGCGTGGTTAAATGGAATGGAGCAGAGAGAGGGAAAGATGCAGGAATTGCCCCTGTAATTTCTGTAGATTTGGAGAAAAGCATCAAATAGTATTGTGTGCAGCTAATATTATAACAGTTTACAACGAAATTGAAAAGGCAATGAACCTCAAGAATGTTTCGTGTTTGATACATTATGGAAGAGAACAGCTAACTGGATTAATATTTCTGGGCTACAGGAGAGTTTCTAAAGTTTAAAACCTTAGCCTTTGGTTAAGCAAGTACAGTGGCTTGATCACAGCCAACATCCAACAGCAATTATAGTGGATTGATACAGCCACTTGGTCACTACCCAGTCCTACAGGAAAGAAAGAGAAGAGAAGAAAAAGAGAAGAGAGAAGAGAAGAGAAGAGAAGAGAAGAGAAGAGAAGAGAAGAGAAGAGAAGAGAAGAGAAGAGAAGAGAAGAGAAGAGAAGAGAAG
>RAHM01000429.1:128809-440522 GCA_003713295.1 Parotia lawesii
GAAAAGAAAAGAAAAGAAAAGAAAAGAAAAGAAAAGAAAAGAAAAGAAAAGAAAAGAAAAGAAAAGAAAAGAAAAGAAAAGAAAAGAAAAGAAAAAAGAAAAGAGAAAAGAAAAGAGAAAAGAGAAAGAAAAACTCGTGGCTTGAGATAACAGTTTAACAGCTGAAGCAAAAACTGTGAGTACAAGCAAAGTAAAATTAAGAATTTATTTACCAATTCCAACTGGCAGGCAGACTTTTAGCCAATTTCTGAAAAGCAGGGCCTCAGCACACATGATGGCTGCTCAGCCATCATACAGATGCCATAACCATGAATGATCCTGCTTCCTCCTGCTTTCCTTGAGCTTTTATTCCTGAGTATATCACATGATATGAATATCTCTCTGATCCGTTCAGATCAGCTGTCTCAGCTGTGTCTCCCCACAGGTTCTTGACTACTCCTGCTGGAGGCAGAGTGGGAAAAAGCCTTGATGTGGTGCAGAACAGTTCAGCAATGACCAAAACATTGGTGAATTATCAACACTGGTTAAGTCACAGAACGAAAACCTGCCACCACATGGGCTGCTGTGAAGAAAATTAGCTCCATTACAGTCACCTCCAGTACAGCAATTTATAGCATGAACAGGAGTGAAGGAGATATGGGGCTTTTTTGTAGTTTGTGTCTATAATATCACTGTATTAACTACACGTTGGTGCTGACATGATCTTCTGTTTTGCTGAAATGTTGGAGGCCACAAATCCTGTGGGAATCAGCATTATTTTCCTTCTCTTTCCTCCTTGTTTAAAATTTGACTTGACAGAATTACCTGGTTTTTATTTGTTTCTTTGCTTTTATTGTAGAAACATGATAGTTTGAAACTAACTGCTGTTGGCACAGAGGTATTTTTGCTCTACACCTTAAACATGTATGGTTTTCCTGAAGGCCATCTGAAATATTTACTGCCCAGCTGTGTTTCTGGAGAACACCATCACTGAACTCAGCTGAGCCTTATGGTCAGGTGCTGAGGTATTTACACAGGGCTTGAATTTTTTTCCACACAGGAGGAAGTCTATGACACAGTACTATTGCTGCAGCTGAAATGAGGATAGCACATTTCTAGCATAATTACATCGTCATTGGCAAGTGGTGGGTCAGCATCACCAACACTTTTTTTGCCGTAGTTCCAAGGAGAATTAAATCGCTTAGATGCCTTTCCTGGAAGGAATCTCTCCAAGCCCACAGTGGCCAGTATTGCAGTCATCCTCCACAGCAGGTCTTTAATTTCAGTTTCACTTTTTTCCGTACAGCAGAGTATTTCTAGGTCAGTCTGGGGAGCCAGGCTGCTTTGGAAGCCCAGGACTGTTGAATTCAGCTGTCCTATCACAGCTCAGCAAGTCTGAGCCAGCATCAACCATGTGCAGGAACCAGACACAAAGCAGCTGGGCCAGTGGAACGGGTCAGTAGCATTCCCCCTGTTGTGTTGGTGCCACGGGGGACAGATAACTCAGTGCTGTTCCCCTCATCACCTCTGCGACACTGGATGCAGTACTCATTGCCCAGGTGTTTTTTTTTTAAAGGCCTGGTTGTTTCTTGGCATTGTCAGGATTTTTGGCAAATTCTTAGGTCTGCTCAGTGGCAGGGAATGGTGATTCAGAACCCCAGTAATCAGTGTCGACGAATGCAGTGAACGAGACTGACAGATATTAAAGGCAGGCGAGGTTTTGTCCCTCTTTCCTTCAGTTAAAGTAATTTGGTAGACATAAATGCCACAAAATATATGTATAAAAATAAAAAAATAAAATTATCTTCTTCCCTATTTAATCTGATCTAATGTAGTGCTTAAGACTGTAGTTTCTGGGTGTGTATTTCTGTGTTGTTTCCCTGTCACCATCTTGGCTTATAGTTATTTTTGAAAAATACACATCTATTTGTTAGGTTTTGAGAGTGGAAAAGACACAGAAAACTCAAGTGAAGTCCTGTCTAATAGTCCCTAGACAGCCATTAATCCTTGCCTGGGTTTTAATTTTCAGTTTTTCAAGTCATAAATGTGCCTATTAACAATCTCATCATTTACTTATAAATAAAAAGAAACTTAAGCTACGTCATGTGTAGCAATCAAATCACTGGTCTTGCAGAAGCTGATGCATATGCTGGTTGAATTGAGAAAGATATTGCAAACATAATTTGTGAGTAAATGTAAATATCTTTCTGGTCTAAACTTCCCAGTCCCCTGACATTGTAACTTGGGGCCACAGTGCTCTGATTATCTGACGGCAAAAGTTGCATTGGAAGACAGAATCTTAACCTTTTCTATGATTTACATATTTTGTCTTATTTTGTGGTCTAGTGTCCATCTCTCTGCTCCTGTTTCCCACCAGTTAAATGAGACCAGAGGTATTTGCCAACCTTTGTATATAAGTTTTCTGAACTTCAAAAGCAAAATACCTTTTTAAAGCTGTTAAGTGATACATCTTTGCATATGCTTCAGCCACAACCTGTCATTATGAGCAGCACAGTTCCGTAACTGGTACCAGGTGACAAGTTCTTTGAACTCTATCCAGCAGTGCCATCTCAATAATCAAACTAAGATATGTGTGATAAACACTAAAATAAATTCTGTAAAGATGATACAACTAGGCATAATGGCTTAAGGTAAGAGAATCTACAACACATTATGGTAAATTAAACAATCAGTAAATTCAGTGTGTAAATTCAAAGTTCTTCAAAAAGAACTTTGAATACAGTACACAGGTTTAGATGAGATATTAGGAAGAAATTCTTGGCTGTGAGGGTGGTGAGGCCCTGGCACAGGGTGCCCAGAGAAGCTGTGGCTGCCCCATCCCTGGAAGTGTCCACAGCCAGGTTGGATGGGGCTTGGAGCAACGTGGGAGAGTGGAAGGTGTCCCTGCCCATGGCAGGGGGTGGAACTTTAAGGTCCCTTCCAACCCAGACTGTTCTATGATCCTATAATACTTACTTGCTACAACTACTGGATTGTTGAGCAGATGTGGAGGCACAACCAGTTCCTTCTTGTCCCTGTGTTGGGCAGGGCCCAGTATTGTTCCTCTTCCCTGGAATTTGCTCCCAAACAGGAACTTCAGGAGGCAAATAATAGTTTATTTCAAACCTTGATGTATTTAAATGTGACACACCTCTTTAGGTGTTCAAGACTCAGGCAGATCTGGGATTTGCCAGAAAGAAGCATTCAATAAATTCTGTGGGGAGAAATTTGGATACTAAAGCTAACTAATGTAGATAACATTCTGAATCTAGATGTCTAGGCTCTCTAAAGTTCATGGATTGAGGAGGACAGTATTAGACACTTAATGCTTTCTATCTGAGAGAAACCTAGATAAGTAAGCAACTGGGATGAAAAGTTGTCAGAGGGTAGGTAGGAATAGCCATAATTCAACTGTGGGCAATGGTGATTGAAGTAATTGATGCCAAGAGTTTCTGAAAACGATAAATTGTAGCATTCAGTAGCAGTTCATATTATTGCAAAATTTAACAGTGTTTCCTCTTATTTATATAAGATGTATATGATGGAATAACTCAAATTTGTTTTGAATATATCTCTCCTCTATTAAAACCATCCATAGCTGTGGTGAAAAGAATGGCCTTGTTTAAATTGAAAATGTAGAGAGTGCTCATCAGTGTGGTGTGTATCTTCCTCAGACCTTAATCCACTCAGTGAGATTTTTCAGTCCCTAGCCTAAAGACCTCGTTTTTTTAGCTCCTGCAGACTGATGAATTTAACTTTGGAGTTCCCTAACACAGTAGCCTTCAACATGCCCAGAGGCAAAGATTCCAGATACATTCCACTTTTATTAAAGCAAGTTAGATTTATGAATTTTTTATTTTCAGCGACGCAAACAGTAAGCACTCACTGGCTGTCCTACTGCAATCTTCTTTTCATCCATTTTGCAAGGGAAACAATTTAACTTCTACACATGAAAAAAACTGGGAATCAGTTATTTAGACAGTCTTAATTTTGTTTGCAGAAGGTACCTTAGATTTTTGTAGATATTTTACAAAATGTGTGCTACTGTAAATAGCTTTAAGGATCTCTTAAAAAAGAAGCTTCATCACAAAGTACAACTCTGCAAGGAATATTTTTGATCTTAGAGTGGCTAGGTCTTCCAGAAGTGCAGGATTGAAGGCAGCTGACAAGTTGCAAGATTTTGCTTTGCTTGCATTCAGGCAGACAATTCTTACTAGATAGTTACTCGATATTCATAGTTTCACTGAAGCAAGTTAAGTCAACAGTTTCAAAATGGTATCACCATATTTAGAGAGTTTGGTGAAGGATGAGTCAGAGCCTTGTGGAGCAGACATGTCTTCTGACATCGATATCACTTTGTCTGCTGTGCTTCTCACTTTCACTGGCACTTGCTCTTGATTGATCTCTTGTTCTGCACCACTTGATTCATCACGGTCAGCAATCCACGGGCATGAAAAATTCATCCTGAGACAACAAATACTTTGTAGCTTATGATATTTCTTTCCCTTGGGTTTCAAGACAATTAATTCCTCCAGAGAGCAGAAAACTTACGGATAATAACAATTTCTGGCGTTTCTGTGGTGAGAGCAAGCACAATTGGGTGTCTCCATTCTCTCATACAAGGATAAGATAACGTGTTACAAAGATGAATTACCTAAATAATCAAAAAGTAATTCATCTGAGTGGGTATGCAAAGGAATGTATTTCTTCCTTGATGCTAAGTACTACTTAATACTATGTACTAAATTTCCAGAAAGTTGTATAGATCTATATCAACTACTTTTTTTTTTTTTTTTTGTTAGGAGAGTTCTCTTTTTAAACTAATCTTACTTTGATAAATAAATTCCAACACGTCTTGGTGTCGCTATACCTTTATTTGTTATATGCCTACTTGTCTATGTCAAATTTGATCTCTCACAAGCATAATATCCCTGTAAAGTGTACTTATCTCTAAACTTGCAGTTGACATCAGCTCTTTCACCACAGCTTCCAACTAAAAGAACTGAGATAGTATTCTGCCTCTAGATACTATCGAAAATCTGAAATGAAAACTATGAAATCAGCCATTATTAGGTCCAAGAGATGAATATAAAGCTCTTAAGTCACAGGCCAAAGTCTTATCTCTGAGATTACCTTTCCTCTCTTAGAATGGGAGTCAAATTTGCACGTCATCAGACCTAGAAAATGTGATAGTTGATAAATGCTGCCTGATGTCTTTTATGTTATTTCCTGGAAGACAAAGTGGCATCTGAAACAATCAAAGAGACAAATGAAGTGAGAACTTTGCATAAGAGACAGATGATATGTAATTTAAACTATCTAGTGGCTGACTACAGTAATTGAGTTGAACAAATTGCTTTCCTCCACAAGCAATGGAGTTGTCTGGTGCAATACGTGTAAATAGCTTGTGCACATGTGATGGGGTTGGGCATGAGGTGCATAACTGAGGTGAGGGGGTCCAAATCATGCACCTGCTTGTGCCTAGGCTCTCATTACCTCACCCCTTCACTTGTGCTTCTCTCTGTTTCCGTATGTTCAGATTAAACAGATATATCTAGTCAATTTCTTTTTTCTATTGTGCAAAAAATAGGGATTTTCTCTTTATGTTTCAAATGCTACAATGCCTGTGTCACTGCAATATAGCATATCTCTTCTTATGTTCTTTTGCCTCATACTACACCTCTAATACTTCCTGAGAACTGACATAAGTCTGATGAGAGTAATTTATTGGGAAACAATCTTTACAGTTGCTTTGTGTGTGTTCAGGGATGCAGCAGCTCCATTAGTGAACACTATAAGTCAATTCCAGTGGCCCCTGACCAGTGCTGTGGTTGTAATGAGCTGTATTCCATTAAAATTTCAAAAAGACTTTGTGCAGGAACACATGTTTAGATGTAAGTGGATAATTCTTCAGGTGACTAGATCTCCAAAAGCAGAATGATAGCGTGTCACTCTCTTATATGTGGCAGTCTCCAGGAAAGGCATATCCTTAGCCATAACATTGAAATGGGTCATACAGATTGAGGTTTCTATCAGATGACCTATATTGGAAAGTCTGGCTGTGTCTGAATATACTCTTTCTCTGTTTGAGTTCTATCTTTGTCAGATCATTATTCGATAGTGTCAATTAATTTTCACAGTGTTTTTCATGCACCCCAGAACACGGTTTGTCCTCTTGGCTGCCAGGGCTCGCAGCTGGCTCATGCTGAACCTGTTTTTTCACCAGCACCCCAAGTTCCCTTTTGCCAGGGCTGTTACCTGGCCACTCCTCCCCAAGTTTATGCTTGTGTCCAGCATTATTCTGTCGTAGATACAGAATCTGGCATTTGCTTTTATTGAATTGCATGGCAGTGATATTTTACCAAAGCTCCTGTTTATGTAGATCCCTCTGCAAGGGCTCTTGTCCCTCAAGAAAGTCAGACAAGAGGGATCTTCTTACTGTGTCAAGAATTTAGTTTCTATTGCTCCTCTAGACCCCACCTTAACAGTAAATCATAAAAATTAAACGGATTTGAGCAGCAACTTGCTGAATATCTTGCTCTACATCAGCTGTTGGACAAACCACAGGGATTTCTCTGACTTTTTTTTTATATCTATTTCTGGCCAACTGTATCAGACCATTCAGTGATTAGCCAGACCTCAGGAGTAAACAAGGGAAAGCTGAGGCCGCATAGAATGGAAGTAGCATTGGGAAAAAGGTCAGCATTTCTGCTTGACCCTTGTCACCAAATAAAGCTACTCAGGAGAAAACATACCTGGAATGAGATCAGGTGTTCAACAGCTTCAATAAATGGCTTTCCAGAAGGCTCCAAAGAAGAGAAATGCAAACCACCTAGCCTTTGCCAGATTCAAAGCAGATGAAGCCTGTCTCAAATCCCATTTAATAGCACATTGATAGGGCTACAAAACTTGTGGAGAAGATTACAGTGAACAAGGTCCCTTTATGAGAGAGATTACTACTGTCAAGTGTCTTGAAATGTATAAAAATAAGCTAAAGCACAATTTCTGTTAAATATTGTATTTTTCAAAACTGATGTGCAGTTGCTCCAAAACCAGCTCTTTGCAAAAATCAATTCAGTAATTGCAAAATGTGTAAAAACACGCTGTGCACCTGCCTTCTCATTATCCACTTGAGAATAACAGACTGTCAAAGGACGGTAAAAAGAAACAAATTATTGGGCTTATTTTATTCAACAATAGTCTAAGGAACCGACAGTATAACATTCCATGTTAAAAATTAAAATAGAAAGGTGACTCTTCTCTTCCGGATATTCTGCGAGTGGCTGGATTAGTCTGACTGAATGTTTGGTTGATTTTCCTTTCTGTTACAAAATGTTGTGGTTAGCATGGTCCTTCAAAGCCAGCTGAAGATAGTGGCAAGATTTATGTTGACTTCACTGTGCTGAGATGTCATGCTCAGCTTCTCTGTATTTAGAAGTTTTACTGTATATTTATATACACAACTACCCTAAATCTTCCCTAAGGTCTCCAGGTTTTTCCCATGCAGTGATAAATACACAGAAGAAATTTTAAAGGATTTTGCTACCATCCTTCCTACACTGTTGGAGTCCAAAGTGCAGGGAGTGTTTCTCTGCCTGTTTTGGGGGATTTTGCCCCTCTGGACAACTCTGTTTTTGACCTTCGTCCATGGAGAGGGGTACCTACCCTCTGGGAGGAAGTAGAGTCTACACTGCTGTGAATTGGGTGATAGAACATTGTATGGGATTGTCACAGGGTGAAAATTTAGAGGTGTTGGGTTTGTTAATTTAGCAAAATAGATAAGAGGCAAAACCTTCAAAATGGAGGATTGTTGTTGTTTTGGGCCTTCTTTCTTCTTTCTCTACTCCATTTTCTGCGGCAGAGGTGGATTGGGAGGATTGGATGAAAAATGCCGCAGTTCCTTTCATGTGACAATACAATTTATTAGGTATTGGTAGAAAAGTAGAAATATCTTTCGTTTCGGGCTTTCATTGGTTAATTTACCTGTAAAAGGACACTGTAATCTTGATAACGCGCCTTCTTCCTCACACTTTCTAAGAGGAGTCATCTTGTTCCTTGGCTCCTCTTTCTGATAAGACTTAATAAACAACTATCTAAGAGCAAAGGCGTGGAAGAGTCCCGTTCGTCTGCGGAGCCCGGGTAAGGGCTCGGGGAATCCTCCCCCATCAGGGGAGGCTCAATTAAGACACGAAAAAGTGTCACTACACTGACATCAGATAGGAGTTGAGCTAAGGTTTTATGTGAAATGCAGTGTTCTTCCAAAATACTCATTTCTCCTTCTTTTCTTCTTGGTTATACAAAAATGCTGCAGGATCTCAGATTGGTATAAATATTTGGAAGCAATGAGACTACAATTTGTCCAGTTTGAGAATACAGAAACACAGCAAAATGCCAATTCTGTCACTGAGAATTAATTTTGATGTGTTACCTGAGGGAAGCTCACTTAATACTTTCAAAACATTTCAGGTTTAGATACAGAAATCTTTTCCTACTTAGAAAATGACAGATCTCTATCTTAGTATTCACACATCAAACTAACTTTTCACTTGTAATATTTAGAGGATAAGGAGGACAGAGCAATTGCTGCCATGCATGCAAGATCTTGGTTTTGGGTTTAGGTACAAAAAATATGCAGTTCACTTGAAAGAAGCACTTAAGGGTGCAATTGTGCAGTTCTTTTCTTGGCAGAAAGAGGTGATCCATGTCCAATAGGTAAATCAATGCTTGTCCTTGTATCAGGAAAAAAAAAAAAACAAACCCTGGAAAGCCACCTCTATTCTCAGCATAACCAAGGCCAGCAATTCCACGGAGAAAAAGAAATTAAATAGGAATTTAAACAGTATTTCAATGGATAAATTGTATTAAATTCTAATATCTGCTTTTTTTTAACCTTTCTATAGACTAACGAGCCTCATGTGTTCAAAAGAGCAATTAAGCTGCTCAGCTACAAAATAGTTTAATGACCTCCCACACTGAGAGGTTATTTAATATTAAATATTTTTTCTCCTTCATCTTAATATGCAGATTTATTTAATGGAGAATAGGGCTATTTACCAAAGTGCTGGAAAAATGTCTCTGGCAGCATATAAAGAGAACAGATCATATATGATACCATCTATTAAATTCTGATTTTGGCAGTTGACTATTTATCATACAGTAACAAAAAGTTAAACCACAGTGAGTATTTAAAAGAACAAAATGCCTAGATTATTTAGAGGAAACAAAACAGACCATTTTTCTAAAAGCTCTGGTCTTCTTTGGTATGAACATACACTTCTAATAACTTGCATAAATAAAAAAAAAGAGAGGCAGAGTGACTGGACTAAATGGCAGCAGTAAGGAATAGCATATGGAGGGCTCACTGCCATTTCTATTCCAGCTACATTTACGTGTATTTATTTGCAATATTTATTGACTGACCCCTGCACTTTTCATACATGGGTAAGCCAGGTAATGCATGAGAAAGAAAGGGACTAATGTACTTAAGGTTTCTGCTGACAAGAAGTAACTTCTCATGGTTCTCCTAAGTCCTAATCTACTCCTCTCTGCACAGAACTGTTCTTTGGAAGACATTTTCAAGTGACTTGACTCTGACAAAAAATGTACAAAGTTAGAACGCAAACACCTGAAGAGTCTGAGTTATTGGGGAATATCAAGACTGTCCTAGATGAAAAGACTCAGGTTGAGTAAATTTTATACATTTCATTCCCTGAATGTTCCTTGAGTGGTTCTTCAGTGTACACAGAGTGCAAATCCTGCATCTGACCCATTGTGAAGTAACGGAGAGGCACAAAAATAAAGATTCTCTAGAGGTATTTTTCTCAGGAAGAAACAGTACCTACTGTTGAATTCCCCACTTGAGAGGTCCAAATGAAAGAATTTGAAATCAGATGAAAAATTCCTTTATTTTCAAGGGGGTTCGTGACTGTTTAAAAGAGCACTACAGCACTGCTACATTCTTCTTATGCATTTGCAGTGTTGACAAAGTATGACTTCTAAAATCCTTCCTGAACAGCCCCTTTGCTAAGGTAGCCTGAGTTTATGAATCATCAAAAGACTTAGATGAGAGTAAATTTCAGATCCAGTTGCCTCAGAGAAGGTCCAGAAACAGATATTTGAACAGGTACCTTACAAGAGAAACTGAATAGAAAAATCTTCAGATGTTGGTAATGGATGTTTCTCCAGGGAAGTGAGATAGGGTTTGGAAAGCTATAGTTTGGGCACAGCAAAGGTGACATTCAGACCTAAATTCTCTGAAAATCAAGGTGATGACTCCTGTCTAAGTTTATACTCAAAGAGTACTTTATGGGAAAAAATGTGTGAGCCTTCACGTTCTTTCAGAACCATTCTCTCCATATGAAAACAGGTTCCTTCACAGCTTGTGCATATACTGAGAATTAATAATCAGACTGAGAACTCAAGAAAGCCAACGACTGAAATAATTAATTATTTATAGCACCTTTGATCTGATGCTCAATATAATAAGTGGAGGTGATTCCACAGACTTTAATGAATATGGAGCAGATACTATGTTAGCGAAGGGCTTCAGACAGGGAAGCCATCATTTAAAATGATGGGATTGGTGAAACCTTCTTTGTCAGATCAGCTCAGCATCTAAACCGAGAAAAAATGGAGCTCTGTGTTTAAATAAAATGCTGGTTGTGCAAGTACATATGATAGAAAGCAAAAAGGTGCTTCCCATAATGTACTCAACACAATAAATTAAAATAAAATCAAGCAAGAAAAACTTCAGCTTTGCTGGATGATAACCTCTTTTACAGAATATTCTATAGAGGAGTATTTGACAGCTGATTTTTACAAGAATATTTTGTCCTTATGTTGCAAGGTAGGGGATGCATTAGCTAATCAAAGCTATATTTAACAAGCAATTATTAAAAAAAATGAATACTATTTTTACAAATGAAATGGTCAGTGATAGCTATTACTGTGCTCTCAGGACCAGCCTGTCTTTCTTAAAAATGAATCTGCTCTTTGTGAGCCAGGAGCAATCATTATTTTCAGCTGATTTCAAGCCTCTGTTGGAGAGAGCACGCTTTTAACACTCCATAGAGACTTCGCAGAAGAAAAGGCTTTAATTAACAAAAAAACCTACAGCTAAACTGAAACTACATTAATTGACAGTGAGCAACCCTTGAAACATAGGAAAAACAGTAATTTCCTTTCTTATGATCTACTCAAGCTTTTCTTCCTAGTCAAATATGCCATGGTTGCATTCTCGTCCTTTGATTCACATTCATCAGAGATGCAAATAACTCCTGTAAAAATTAAGAATTTGCTAACTGCCTTTATCCAAATCATTTTCTTTTTTATTTTAGTAGAGTGGCAGAATCTCAGACCCACTGTAAAACTTAGATTTTTCATTAGGGACTTGAAAACATTTTTTTTTTTTCTTTGTTTTTTAGGAGCAAAGAGGATGACATTGCACTTTCCACTTGTTATTTTGTCTTCTCATTGATAATGTAGCTTGCTGACAGGAATGCATTATCTTCTGGCACGAGTAACTGGCACAGAGCTCATTAACCCAGTGCCTGGTATCTGGGACCCTCTGGCCCAGACCATAACTGTGGACAGCTGTGAGCTCTTGGTGTCTGAAAGCAGCTCTGCAAGACCTTGTTCTTTGCTGCTGAAGATTTCGGTGATGTGCTTTCAGTGTGAAGATCTACTGAAACAGTGCCTGAGCAGCATCTGTCATCTTCAGGAGCCTAAATTATTTATATGTCTTTTTAATTACACTTTTATTTTGAAATGTCTTTTATATATACATATACATGTATGTCTTATATATATGATGCAGATACACAGACGTGAGTATCTTTACCTGGGAACATTTAAATGCAGTTTTAATTTTCCCAGAGTAATCACTTCTCCAACTCTATTTTTAACTGTACCCTGTATAACTGCAAATCAATTGTAACAGGAATTATCACAATAATTGCTAAAAGGACACATCTATAAGACTCTAAAGCAATACCTGGGAATTAAACTTTATGATTTGCAATCTGCTGTCCATAAAAATAGTATAATTATAAAATGCCACTGTTTCGAGTAGTATTCTGATCTTGACTTCTTCTGACACATTTTCCAAAGAGAATAATGATAAGAATTCATAATTCTAAATATTTCCTGGCTAGGAAGTACAGAGCCACATATCTGATATATCATGTCCAAATACTGCCAAGGAATCTTCAGGAACTGAGTCTGTCTGCTGCTAGATGATCACAAAATCACAGAAGTTTAGAACCACAGAATGACCTGGGTGGGAAGAGATCTTAAAGATCATCTGGATCCAACTCCTCTGCCATGGGCAGGGACAGCTTCCACTAAACCAGGGTGCTCTCTTTAGATATTCTTCTTATAGTGAAGATTCTTAACACACATTAACAATAAAAAAAAATGCTACTCACTTACTTGTGGGAGAGAAAGCAAAACGAATGCATGAAAATTTGTTTGTTGGTTTTACAGCTCTCAAGAGAAATGTGCTGTTTATCTTCACGGTAGACTTTTAGGAAGGAACTGGGAAAAATCTTACAATAGTCTTTAAACGATCTTTTAAATCTCAACTATGCACTTAATAGCAAACATATATACATATAAAATAAAATACATCTTATATAAATTTTTTTTGAAGACTCATTTTTGAAAGACATGTACATTGTTAAAATTATATGATATTGCAGAGGAGTCAAAATCTCCCTGTTTTGAGTCATTTAACCTCTCATCCTCCTAACCAGCAATTTCTTTGTACTCCAGAAACTGGCCTTTTTTGGTATGCTATGATGGTTTTAGCCATCTTGTGGTGTGTATGGAGGTATTTGCTCCCATTTTCAAGCCTTGGCCACTAAAACTGCAATTATCCTCAGCCTGTGAAGCTCAGTGGTACTGAAGGTTTTACATCTTTGATGTTTCATAGTTTGCCTTGTAATAAAAATGGTCATGTAGTTTCTAATAGCACTGCACTTTGCAACAATCAGATCAAAACCTAGAAGGAGAAGGCAGGAATAATTTTGTAAAATTGTCTCTCTATAACCTCATGAATCTTTCACACTATTTTCTTCCTTCTGAGACATTCTGAAGGAGCATCACTAACCCAGACTAATAATGTGCTAAGATGGGGACAGACTGTAATTACAAAGTGAGGAACACCTGGGCAGAAAATGTAAAGTAAATCAGCTCACAGAGAGCAGCGTTCTTTGCTGAACACAGAAGGAATGTGTCTGTTTTGTTCACTCAGAAAGAGAAAATTCATCCATTCTCGAGGAAGAGGGAGGAAAGGAATCTCAGCTGTGTGCAGCACACTGAACAGGGCAGACATTCCCAAGACCAGATCCTGCTTTGCCTGATCTAGCAGCCAACAACATTGCCTTGTAACCTTTCCCAAACCGATCATTAGGAACAGTAACCATTATATGTGCTGGTGTGCATTTGGACTCCATAACTCTTATTTCTTCATTTACTACTTGCATTTCACTGTTTATGCTGTGAGAACTCCAGAGTGGCACATTTTCAGCTTGGGCACTTATCCAAGACACTTGCCATCTATCTTTGCATATGCTGAGCCACTAATACACATGGAAAGCATTCCCTTAGTTTGTTTGCGAATTTCTTTGTTTTCCAGTTTGGTCCTCTCCTCCCAGTACAGCACACCATGTTCTCTGTAATTCAGATGGCCCCGGGGTCCAATCACATTGATAGCACACACAATAAAAGTGACAGTCAGAGACAAATGCTGACCCATCAAACACAGCATGGCCAATGATTCTATATATGCCAATCAATTGGATCAATGTGAAATGGTTCTATATATCTTTTTTTTTATTATTATTTTCCATTGACTGATGTGCTACATTGTGAGAGAGTAATGATGGAGGGTAAAATGAATCGTCATTGGCATATGTCATCTTGCATTGCTATTTTAAATATTGAGGATATTCGTCAGAAGACATGCCATGTTGTCACATATTTTGTAATTTATTTATCGCTGATGATTTTAAAGGCATATTTGAAACGAACATAATTTTCACAATGAGGTTTATGGCCACAAGATCTTGCACACGAACTCTGATACATAAAACTCAGGGATACCCTGGATTTCTGATGTATGATATAATATTGTTGGCATTAAAAATATGTGATTTCCTCATTGTTTACACATGAAATCCAACTTATTTCTTACCATTCACTCTATGTTATCCTATTTTGGGGTGGTAGGCTTCTTGAAGAAGAAAGCAGGATTATTGTTCTTTGTTTCTAAAACTCTAGTTGAGTGGTCATCCGACAGATTTAGTCATCTAACTCCTTTCCTGGACAGCACATGTTTTTAATAAAGAAGGATCATATATATAGTATGCACATATTCACATATGCACCATCATGAAGTCAACAGGATGTGAAAAATGTGTATTTCACTGTACTGTTCATGAAGCCCACTGGAAAGGTGTCCTTGATATCTGGATGAACACAATCCCATGTATGTGCTGCATATGATGACATTCATCTACCATTTAAAGATTCCCATAAGTTCCTTGAGCCATCAGAAAAGACAGGTCCAGTCGTTCTGTTGAAATGATAAAGTGCTGGATGGTATTGAACAGGTAAATCACAATATTGCAGAGATCTGTGTACTCTGGAATGTATTTCCTAATAATATTAAGCCACCCCTCCAAGTTCACTGCCTGATCAAGTGGCCCATAAACCAAAAATATGTCTGTCTTCTTCTTCACCTGTGAAATTGTACACCAGGGAATCCAGTATTTCTGAAGGTGTTTTACCATGAAAATTATTATACACATGAGAGATATTAGTCTTATGAATATCCACATTATGATTACTTTAGAAATAAACACAAAACAATATGTAGAGATATAATTTCTTAATTTAGTGAGTTCTTTATTTTGAAATGTGTTTCAGCGTTGAAGGGAGCATGAATAAACTGAAGTAGGAAAAGCAATCACTCTCAAGATCATGCACCTATCTTCTTTAAATGCTTCAAGAGGCACAGTGCTATCAGATTTGATGATGCCAAGTATTCTTTCTGAAATTATATCTTGTTATTTAATTCCTATGTCACGCTGAATAAAATGGCATCATTCATTAATGGTAGCTAAGAAAAGATTTATMTACAAAATTAGTGCATTTTGCCTCAAAATGCTGCAGCAATGAAAAAAGAGAGCAATGTTTACCAGAAAAAAAAAAAAAAAATTAAATACCAAATTCACTCTAAAAGGCTGGATTATAATCTTCACTATACAGGTCTTCAAATCTTCCCCAGTCCACTATTTAAGACTTGAAAATTATGACCTTAAAATAAAAAAGCCTCTTATGATCTTTTGTCAGTGATTCAAAACAGTCTTGTACATTTTCTTGGGGGATGAATTCTCCACAACTCAGAGAAGACACTCCAAAACACATAAACACAGTCAACTATAACTGTATGTTTGAATCCTACTGAAAAAATTTCTTAAATGTATGCTTGAACACTTTCACAAATAAATTATTTAGCAGTTTTGTTGAATAACCTCCATACCAAAGATTCTTAGTAGGATTAGGTTTTGCCAGCATCCAGAATTGGTCCAAAATTTAGTGAGTTTTAAATTTTTACCGCAGGTTTATGCCAAAGTTGCTTAGGTCTGACGACTAGAGGACAAATCATTTAATTATTTCAGCAAGAATGAGAGAGACAAATACCTAAAATGTATTTTTTACCCAAAGTTTCAGTTTTGTGTTGACAGCTTTTAACTCATTTTTTCCATTAAAATTCTCTTCAGTTTTAACAGTTTTTGTCCTTTTCGTCTTAAACACATCCATTAGTGCTGGCAACAGCTGTACCTCTATTTTGCAGAAAATAATTTGATAGAGTTAAAATGTTGTCTCATTTCACTTCTATTAACTCTATAGCCTCCATCATAGCGTAGGACTGATAATTCTTTTAAATTCATACTTGTGGTTGCATATATATAACACAAATACATAGATTTCCTTCATTGGTTTCTTCGGGGTTTTGGATTTTTTTTTTGTTTCTCCTTTTTCAGTTTCCTCTGACAAGGAAAAGCCATTCTAAAGATAAATATCCACATGGTACTTATAACAAGATGTAGATAGGGTAAATCTTCCTAAATGGCCTAAATAATACAGAAGGTATAAAAAGTGGATTAGGGAGAAAAAAAGTCAAAAAGGAGAATTTAAGACTAAGCATAATAAACAGTGGTGATATTACAGCAGCTGTTTATCTGTTGTGCTCAGGCGATTTCTTGGGCTGACATTATGGGAATATTTAAAATATTAAGAATTGAAAGAAACAGGATATATAACTTTTTGCACAGGATTTTACCTATGTGAAGTTCACTCTACTTTAAACATGTAAAACATAGCTGTTTACAGCTAGTTTAATCTAAAGGCCTTTAAGCCCAGTAGAGAGGGTAGAAATTCCAGAATATGATTCAGCAGTTGTGGAACAATGTAACTATGGCATCTTCTATTTTGTGACAAATATAAAGATTGTTGTCAATTATTTGTAATATTTTTATATATGTCACTGCAACAGTAGTCTCCTCCAAGTTTGAGAAAATTTCTTCTGCCCATCTGTCTTGCATTATAAACTCAGCAGAGATTTCCAGAATGCTTCCTGATTGTTGGTGAATAAACCAAAGGGCTGGAGCACCTCTGCTATGGACAGAGGCTGAGAGTTGGGGTTCTTCAGCCTCAAGAGTAGAACGCTCTGGGGAGACATTTTTGAGGCGTTTCAGTAGCTAAAGGAGATTTACAGGAGAGATGGAGAGAGAATTTTGACTGAGCCTGTAACAATAAGATGAGAACTAAAAGTCTTTAACAGAAAGAGTTAATTCAGAGCAGTACTTTTAAATAATTCTTTTTATGATGAAAGTACTGAGGCCCTGGCACAGGTTACCCAGAGAAGCTGTGGCTGCCCCATCCCTGGCAGTGTCCAAGGCCAGGTTGGACAGGGCTTGGAGCAAGCTGGGATGGTGGAAGGTGTCCCTGACAGCGGCAGGGGGTGGAACTGTTGAGCTTTAAGGTTCCTTCTAATCCAAACCATTCCATGATGCTGTGAGTCTATGAAGGTTAATGGTGCACAAGCTGTGAAATCACAACCGCCGCTGTTTATAGCGATTAGTACCGTGAAACATCACTCAAAGAAAATAAATCTTATTGACTTAGAGGCCTATATTACTAACCATTAACAAACCACTCTGGCAAGTCCTGTAATTTCAGATTTATAAAAACGTCCCTTATTCTTTGGTTGCTGACACATACAGTTATATTGGTTTCACCATAATGGCCATTAAAACAAAGCAGAATTACAGACAACTCACCTGCACTGCGTCTGAGGATGGAATAAAAGTGGCACATAACTTTTCAAGGCCTGTAAAGTACTAAAAATATGTCTACTTTAAATACAAGATGTAGTTGTCTTGAAATCTTTTTAATTAGTTCCACAAAGGACTCATGAAGTAAGACTTCAGAGCATCTCTTGTATGAACAAATGGCATTCTGTGAACTGTGCAGAGGATATTTCATGTCAGCAGATGATATTTGAATGTCAGATTACATCCTTGTGTACGGTATGAAATTTTGGTGTTAACCCATATATTCTACTCAAAAGTCTGTAAATATTCCAAATACAAGAATCTTAAAGTTGATATAATTTACCATATTTTCAGGTTATATATTACGCTTCACAGTAATCAACATATTTCCTATATAAAGACCGCCAGAGGCTAAAATGTTAATTTTACACTTTCCCAGTTAATCAGGAAAAAAAAAAAAATCGTATTTCTACTTAATTTGTATTGAAATGTGACTTCATAGTATTTGTCTTTTTCTTAACATTTTCCCTCAAACCCTGTCCTTCTTTATCAGGAAATATAATAAGTAAATTAAATTGATTGCCTGTGAGATGCATGCTGCCTGCTTAACAGGAAAATATTGTGCCACACAAAATTATAATGGACTTGTGGTTGCTTTCTGTGCAAAATTTGTATATGTTCTGCAGAACCCTAAAGCAAGATGTGTTTGTTTACCTGTGGTGCCTCAAAAAGTGTATTTTAATACTCTTTTTAGGCACACAATATAGATTTTTGTATTGGCATTAGCACTAAAGGAAGACAAGTTTGTGTTTTTTAAGTTGTGCATGAATAGGTGTTCATTCTGTCCCTTTGATCCAGCCTGAATACCATATGTTACATGAGGTTAAGAGATAGTGGTTCAAATATGGCAGTGCAGAAATAAATGGTCCCTAGCTTTGGAATATAAATATATGTGTGTGTGTTTTTATGTTTGTATGTTCATGTGTGTCTCTACGAACAATTATGTGCATGATTGTGTATATAAGCATCATTTTTCATCCTGTGGTTAACATTTCTGTATGAAATGCAAAATTGGGCTGGTAAAACCACGATTTATTTTTGGACGATGCCACTAGCTGCTTATTCAGTTTTCATCATTACACACAGTGCAAATACAACCACAAGATTAATGTTAAAGAAAAACTTCATAAAACTAATGGAATGCCTAGTTTTGCTTACATTTCTCAAATGTACAAAAAAAAAAAAAGACAAAAGATAAACAGCAAATCTTGTCTTTGAGCTACTTACATGCAATGTTCCACTCAGAAAGTTATTTTAGCAATAGCTATTTTAAAAGTTGTTAAAATAAGTGACACTTTTGTCATTTGATGCTGGGAGAAACTCAAGACCTTGTTGCCCAAAGTTCCATGACAACTTCTAGGATGTATGGAGTTGTGGTGAGGGGTAAGAAATCAGGTTGTCTCCTGCTAGAAGTCCTCCTCTTGTGTCTAGACAGGTGTTTTATGTGCCTTGAGCATTACATTGGTAAAATTGAGGAAAAAGAACCTCTTCTGAAGAACCGTGAGATAATGTTAATTCCTAAGTAAGTGGTTGAAATTCAGCTCCTTGCTGGTGTCTAGGATGCAGTTCCTTTGTGACTTCAAGGCATTAAAGAAGTTGTAAATAATGTTCACACAAGAGAATGTTTTTGAAATTAAAGGGAACTGTGATGACGTCATTGAATAAAATGAGCAACAAAATTAGGAATTAAATTTTATCCACAGAAGAAGCAAAAATAGACTTTTGAGCAATTAGTTTGGGTAAAGGTGAGGATCAGTGCAGGATTGGTGGTTTAATGTTTTTGTAAGACCTGAGTCAGTGCACCCTCAGTGTAAGTCTATAATAATAAGAGACATGAAGTTTATCATCTGAGCTCAATCTGTAAATTGTTTCTTCCCAGAAATGGCCTGGCCACTGGTACTGGGCCAGATGGTGATTCTCAACTTTTGGCAGTGCTCTGAGCTTCAGAATGTTGCTATAATGTTTGTTGTGCTCAGTTGGCTCATGCAACTAAATTCTAAATATTGGATGTAAACTGCTGCACCTGTTCTAAAGGTGAACTCACCTGCTGCAGATCCTCCAGTCAAAACCTGGCAGCTGCAGGCAACTGTGACATTTGGGATGTTCATTCTGCCTAACTTAGGCACAAACATCTGTCTTATCAAATATCTGCACCCGAGCTGCTGAAATGAGTGTTCACTTCAGGGCTGTGGGTATGACCCAACGATCACTTTAAATTGGCTTCTGTGAACATCAGCTAGAGACTAGAAGACAGAAAACAAAGTTGAAAGTCATTCAGCTCTAGGACTGAACACAGATGTCTACATGCAGGCAAAGGCTTGAATTGCAGGGTCTCTCCCTAGTACAAACACAAATTTCAGTGTGACCATAAATACTAAAAAAAAAAAAAAAAGAAAAAAAGGACCATAAAGAACTCATAAAACTGAACTAACTCATCCATTGAAACATTTGCATTTGGATGTAATAGATTCATAAAATCACACTACATCACGATGTGTTTGAACTTTTGGCTGTTTTATGCAAACAGAACTCAAAAATCGTCTGAGATTTCCCCCTTACTAAGCCAAATGTCAGCGTCAAACTGCTATGCTGCACATATTTGACTGTACTGCATACAGGGCTTGGTTAATTTTGCTGTTATTTATAGCTGGTAAATTAGACTCAAGCTGTAGTTTAAAAAACAGGTAGGGTGGCAGCAGAGATACACCCACCTAAAACAAATAAATCCCCAGCTGTAGCTTGGAATATCGTTACTTCAGCATTTCAATGGCCTAAATGTCTTTATTAAAGAGTTTAGTCAGATCCTTCCCAGCTCCCCAAAACTCAGGGGTTTTATCATCAATACCAAGGAACACAGAATGAAAACCTCTTTTTCAGAGAAATAATTTCAAAATTCCTACTGGTTATTGTCGACCCTGCTGTTTATTAAGGGAACATGCCTTTGCTTACTGCCCCTAAATGATTTTCTATCTGACTAATAGCAGCTTCAGCATTTTAGAAAAAAAATTACTGTGGATGATAACGGGAAAGTGTGTAGGTCTATTAGGAAGGAAAATCCTGGAGGTAAAGGTGACAGCTTTACGACATCAGTCCCTGCCTTATTTACAGTAACTCATTTTGTATCTAGTGTTTCATATTGGTGAAGCCAAGGGCTGGAGCCGTTTCTTATTTACGCCAACCCCGTAAGGAGGATGGTAGTATCCAAGGGGGCGGAAAATAGGTCTGTTGATTAGAACAGTAAATTAGAGGGAGGCAGAAAGACAGAGAAGGATAACTGGATTCCACAGACATGCATAAACATTTCATGTTGTTTGCTACTCGTTACTTGGCTTCCCTATAAACCGTGCACCAGAAGTCTTTAAAGTAATAATAAAGCTTCCCTCCTCATCCCACTCCCTGGGTTATTTATCTCTTTGGTTTGTCAGACCTTCTGTTTGTCCGACCTTCGCTATGGTTAAAAAACAAGAAGTTGTTTAGTCCAGAGTGTTGAAACTGCCAAGGAGGCAAAACTATCCTCTGTACAGCTGCATAAGCACTTGTTTTTGACCTAGGTGAAAAGGAAACCTGTATGTGGGAGGTATATTTATCTTTTCCTTCTATCATACTGGATTTAGCTCTTCAAAAAATGCCCTGAGGGACCACTGGTCTCCATGCACCACTTCAGAGACCATCACAAAGCAGTCTTCCTGAGCTATAAGTTCTCGGGGGATTTTACAAAGTTCTGCTTCCTTTCATGAAGTATTTTATCTATATTGTTTCAGATCCAATAAAAAAGTTAAAAAACTGAGAGTTTCAGCTGTGCCAACGCATTAGCTATTTACCAAGATGACATACAAGACTTGTAGCGTATTAAGTTTTTTCAAAAGTTTTGTTTCTAAAAATATATATTTATTTCATATATAAATATTTTGAAAGTCACATGTGTATTGCACAGATTTCACTATTTATTTTTTAAATACGCAGATTTTATAGTAATGTCTCTAAATATCTGAATCTTTCCAGAACAGTGTCTGGTTCAGTTTGATTTGATTTTCAACCATGTACTTTTCTGCTAATTCAAAATTACAATACAAGACCTCACTGAGGATTGCTAAATTTTGCAAATTAGTAGATTATACCCGATTTTGGCAATTCACATGAGCATAATTTTGTCTTTAAACATACAAATAGCCTCATTGTCTTTAAAGTAAAGCAAGTGCTCCAGTTTCAACTTCAAAAGCATATATGATTAGAGGTGGCAATGAACATGCCTTATGAAATTATACATTTTGATATACTGATGGTAACTAGAATTTTGTTTAATTCACTTCTACTATTTGCTCTTTTTACATTATTTCTGCTTTCTTGACTTCTTGTGTCTGTTTTACAGACATCTTTGACGACTTTAAAAGCATTTGAAGGCCTTAAATGAAATAATTTTTCCAACGTTGTATCAGAATAAGGAGAAAACCTTTGCCAAATGCTTTTGAAAAGGTAAATTTATCACATAGAAAATAGCGTAAATTCACATGAACAGCCACTGGTCCTGTGACCAGTTGCCTCCTCAGCTCCTACAGGGTCAGGCATCTAATAAATTAGATCACTCTGATGAGAAACTGGAATGTGAAACCATTCTGTAGGTATTTTACTTTTCTTTTTTTCCTCCAGAAAATACTGGCACATCTCTCTCTCTTTCTCTCTCTCTCTCTCTCTGTATCTATCTAGCTATCTGTATTTATTTATTTGTTTGTTTGTTTATATATATTCCCCCATTGTTAGAAAACTTCTGAGAAAAAATAAAATCTACTGAATAAAATAACATAGCTAAAAATAAAGGTCTCCCAAATACTATTGGCAGCTCTTGCTCTGTTTGGTCATTAAGTGAAATCAGTCAATTTGCAATTGGCAGCAAATAATTTGAACATGGCTGATATACTCTATATTTGCTTGGGTTTCACTTATGCACAGATTTGATGATCCTATATAAATGTAACTCTTTTTTTTACGTCTTGGCTAAATGAGTTAGATGAGTTCTAGATATGAATGTTTATAAAATTTGCTTTCTTCGCAAGAAAAGACATTTTTCAATTAAATAATCAGGAGTCATTACTGTCTCAGTCCGGCTCTGTGGGGTTATACACACGGCTAGCTTCAGTATAAAGTCGGCGGCAAAAGAGGCAGGAAGGGTCTTTGCGTGTGTTCCAACAGGAGCATTTATTGCTTCTACACTGAAGGTTCAGAGGCAAAAGACAAGAACAATGGCAAACTCAGGGTTTTACCTGGGGGCGGGGAAAAGGCAGGACTAAGGAACGGGGACCAATGGGAAACCTCTGGGGGAGCAGCGAAGGGCAAGGGCCAACAGCCAACCGGGGAAGCAGAACTGGGGTAGATTACCCTAACAGAACAATGCATCCTGAGAGACGCCTTTCTGGTCACCCTAACCTAAAGAGGTTCTTGCGGTGCTAGGGACTTGTCTTACTGAGAACTCTCTTTGTAAGGTAGATTCGCCAGCCACCACAAGGAGTTGATTAATTGTTTTTACTCAAAAAATACAAACAGAAAGCTGTGTTTAATGTTTCTTCTTTTTTTTCCCCTCTATAAAAACAGTAAATTTTTAAGGCATGAAATTATATATGCACCAAAGGAAAGTTATAGGTAATAAGTGTATTCGTTTGCAAAATGTAAAGGCAAATAACCACAGTTATATATAGATATGAGAGAAGTTTAAACTTAAATAGAAAGGTTTACCACTTATTTCAGAGGAGTCACAATTTCACTCATGATTTCTTTTAGAGGATATTTAAATACTCCTGCTGAAGGTCATTGTGGAAAGAACACTGCACAAGTGAAAAATTATATGAAACTCCAGCTAATGTCAATGAAAAAGCTCCCAGTGATTTCTGTGTATGTTGGTTCATGTCCTTCAAAAAATTTCATGCAAGGATCTCTCAAAGGAAGAGGTTCCAAGCCCTATCATGCATGCCATATAAAATTGAAGCAAAATCTGTAGTGAAAGACATACTGCAGAAGAAAAAAATATTTTCACAAGAAAATGGACAGAAATTGTTCACTCTGTGCTTAAGTAAGTGCTACAGAATATGTATTTTCTGAATCAGAAACAGAGAGAAATGCAAAAAGCACATTGTTCAAGGGATTGGGCTTGGGCAGATACTGGCACTAAAATGGTGTTCAAGGCTGTGGATGTAATGACCTCATAGTTGGATGTTAGAAACCAGGCTTAATATCCAGATCRTTTTTGCTTACTTCCTTTTGATTGAGTGGCTTTATTTTATAGTTATAAATACTTGCCATTCAGCCAAAGACTTTGCTGACTAAAACACTGATGACAGATGAGTCATTCTGTCACATCTATATCACTGTACCTTTGAAAAAGACCTGATTCTCCCCTCTTCTGGTAACTGAGCTGAGTCATTTCTGAATCAGCATAGCACAATGTCATCACACTGTTAGCATGCAGAGGGCTTCAATATCCTCTTTCTCACTGAGCCCCTAGAAGTCCTCCTAAGTCCTTTTTTTTATATGTACATAAGGAAACATTTCCAATTGTCATAACCTAAAGATGCGTAGGATTTTGTGTTTAAGGTAGAAAGCTTATCAGGGTCTTAAAAAAGTTTTTCTATGGTTTTCAGCTGCCAAATCATGATTTTTAGAGAGCTGAGTTGTGATGATGCCTCTGCACCACCAAGAAAATTTTCAGTGTTATAATTACTGTAGGGATTGGGAAAACATAAATCCTAGTCCTACGATGGAGCGGATGGAGTAAATCTCCTGACCCTGAGGCAAAATTATTTTTGTTAAGGAGGTCTGATTATAGAACAAGTTTCCACAGTAATTAGGAAAATCCATAAATGGCTACATATATCCATGTCTTTTGTGGCCTTTTTTGAATAAGAAGTTAATTTTGATTCTAAAGTTTTTTTTCAAAGTTCGAAAACATTTTTTGTTCATCTGTCTCACCCCAATATATTGTGTTCCCAATAAGCTTCAGAAATCCTGAGAAGAATTTTGCCTCTAATATAAAGGAAGATTTCAAGACTTGTATAAGTACACTGTGGTTGTTTGGGGGAGAGTGGGAACTTTTGGAAGGTTGTTTCAGTTTGGTTTGGGCAGTCAGTTGTTTGGTTTGGGTTTTTTTACCTGCTGTTGGTTTTTCTTGGAAAGGTCTAGGGTCACCAAATAGGGCTTCTGTCAGCCACCAAGCGAAGGTGATACATAGCACCATAAACCCATGAGACAGCTGGTTCACACTAGAATAAATGACAAGTACATCAAGGGCAGAGAGTGCATTATGAAATACACAAAAGTAAGTTTACCCCAGAAGAATGAAAGAGTGAATCTCAGCCTATTCTAGGAACCTGAGTGTTCCTGGGTCATGAGTCATCTCCTTTCAACTGTAGGGAAAAAAAACCCAAAACATTGTCAAGTCTTTCCATGTTGCTGGTGTTGAGAGCTTTAACATTTCTTATTCACACTGAGGGTATAAGCCTGAATAGGCTAATGTAGGTTTTCTCTGTGACAATACAATCAGCCCTCTAGAACTTTTGTATGTGTTTTGCAGCTTTCTGACCTTTTCAGAGGCACACTAATGCTGTAATAAATCACCTCTTTTAGTGCCTGAAGTGCTACCTTTCACCCCCAAACATGTCTGGCAACTGTGCCTGCTGTCAATATATCACCATAATGTAGAGTGTACAAGTGTCAAGCAATGTGAATGTGCTTTTGGCAGATGTCAACTTCCAGCCAAGTTTGTACTGAGAGAGCAGGAAGAGGATGAGCGGCCTAATTTCACTTTTTCGTCCTTGTACTTTGTAGTCTTTTGATCTCAATCACTAACTCGAATGTCTCATGAAAAATGCTTGATCTTGTGCCTCCTGCCTCCTTTCATCCAGATAATTTCATGTTGAAAGGATGGCTTAAGTCTGTTCTTAAAAATTTCATGGTTTTACTAACTTGGTTTTAGATGAACAGTTAAGGAATGCATTCACAGCCAAATCTTATGTGGCTATCCCATAAATCTCAGAGCTCTCTGAGATTGCTGCTGCCTGGGTTTTCTTGGAGGTTTGGAAACTGAGGCAGAAAAGGTGTCAGTGATAATCAAAGGATAGAGAGTTGGTAGCAGAGTCAAAAGCTCAAAACACCTCTCCCCAGATTCACATAATCACATAAACCTTCTTCAGGAGTTTTTCAGTGATTGCTACGTAAAATGGAAGCAACAGAAAGTACAGGGTTGGTACTGTCCTCTGAGTTACCTCATTAGTTCCCATTGATTTGTCTCCAAATTACTTGCTGTTTTCTAGATCTAGAAACTTTTTTCCCAATTAATTCCAGCTTTAGAAGTATATAGATGTTAAGATACTATATTCCTTTTCACACCCTTAAAATGTTAAAACTACTCTTTAGAACTGTAGGATATCTATTCCAGCATGTCTAAAATTTCAGGGCCAGGCTGGAAGGGATTTTTAGCAACCTGATCTAGTGGGAGATGTCTCTGCCAACGGCAGGGTTTTTGTCTTTGAAGTCCCTTTAAACCCAAACTGTTCTCCGACTCTATGAACGTTGTTACCTTCGTGATTTTAATTTTCCCTGCACAGTCATGTTCTGAGTGGGTCTGGTACCAATACAGAGCTACTCGTCCATCCAGAAGACCTCATACCTCATTTTCCTCATTGCCAGGCTTTCTCAATGGCTTGATTTGCTTTTTGTGGATCAGGTCATAATTACCAGGCTTTTAGATTTGGGCGTGTTCATGCGTAGATGCAGGGGGAATAAACAACTGAAGAGCCTCCCCAGCCGAGGAGCCTCACCCTTCCTTAATCTTACAGAAATGCTTTTAGTATGGTAACAAAAAAATTAAGAACTCGTGTTGGTGTAAGAGATAATGTGGCAGGTTTGACTTTGTTGTGAATTGTTGCCTAATTAGCTGAGAGAGAAAACATCTGAGATATGACAAGGAAAACATCTTGAGTGCAAAGTCACCTCAATAGTGAGGAACACTTTTCCAGTCACGTAATGCAAATGATGTGGTATTTAGCTCCCCTGAGATAAATAACTCCACTAAGATAAATATGAACTGAAATATATGAGTAGGAAACAAATTGTAGAGGACTGCATTCTGAGAATTCCTCAAATGTTTTTGAGGAATGGAAATATTTATTGGGATTTTAGCAATATTCCGGTGTCAGTTTCCTGGATTTAGGTGTATCTTCAGAAATCCTTCCTTCTTTGTTAGTCTACTTCTTTTAAATAGGATTTGACCACAAAGGTTATTAACAAAAAAAAAAAAAGTGACATATGTTAAAAGAAAGGATGAGAGAATTTCTGAGAAAAAGACAACATTTTAGATTTTGTTTACATTTTCATTGAAAAGGAAAACCAGCATATTAAGCTGCCTTAATAAACAGAAATGGAAAAAAAATCATGAAAGAGATGAATAATTATCTATAAATCATGTAATTTATAGTAGAAGGGTAAATATATGTAATTTATTATAAAATATAAAACAGTACTGTTAGTAAATCAGTTTCATTCTTTCAAAAATGTCGATGCCATCAATCCAAACCAGTAAATCTGCTTTTATTTGGTCCAGTTTCCTGTCTTGAATTTCATCTAAACCAATTTTCTCACTGTGAAGTGTTTTAATTTCAATGGAAGTTATATCAGCAGCAGGAAATGAGATCATAACTTTAATCATCAACAACACTCATCACTCTCTACAACTGCCTTAGAAGAGGTTGCAGCCTGGTGGGGTTCAATATCTTCTCCCAGGTAACAAGTGGCAGGAGAGGAAGAAATGGCCTGAAGTTGTTCCAGAGAAGGCTTTGGTGGGTTATTAGGAAAAATTTCTTTACTGAAAGGGCTGTAAAGCATTTGCACAGCTGCCCAGGGCAGTGTTGGAGTCCCCATCCCTGGAGGGATTTAAAAGCCACGTGGATGTGGCACGTGGGGACATGGGTCAGTGGCAACCTTGGCAGTGCTGGGGGAATGGTTGAACTCAATGGCCTTGGAGGTCCTTTCCAACCTAAATGATTCTGTGGTTCTATAAACTCTCAAAAAGACATATGCATGTTTGAGAGAGGCACAAAAGATTATAGCTCAGATCACCAGGGACAGATAAGCACCTGAAGCCTGTTTAGTCAAAGGGATTTGGTTGCCAACGGTATCTGTGAATCTGGATGTTATCTTCTATTCACTATAACCTGGCACTGGTAAGGAAACAATGAATAAAAACCTCGGTTCTGTTTTAACCCTGAATAAGATTTCTGTGAGGATTTAAATGGAAGAGTTGTATCTTCCTCTTTGATGTGTCATCAATCTTCCAGACCATAGGTTTGATGCACAGAAAAGTTGGTACCACATTACAGAACAGTGGCTACTCTCTCCCACTCACAAGAAAATACAGCTGCTGTCACTGCCAATTCCTCACTGCTTGATGTATGGGGTGTAATTTCACGTGGAAGGTTCCACAGGAGCTAACCACTAGTTTATGTTAGGAAACCTGCAAAAAACCTCGATTTACCACTACCTGAAACAGCAGCAAACCAAGCTTGAGCATCTCAAGGTATCATTACAGGGAAACATGTCAGCAGTTAAAAAAAGAAAGGGAGAGAAATAAATGTGATTGCTGAGAGTTTTTTTTTCCCATTGAATGAAATGACTTTATCCTTTTTTGAAAGTGTTTTTCTCAGTGAAGTAATGGTACTTGAGGCTGGTAGCTGCAAGCCAGGGCCTGCTTGTATGAAGAACTACCCTATATTTCTCTCATTTGCTGTACTCCCTTTGTAAAAGTGAGATTTATACATTGACTTTAATTGAAACGTGTCTATCTGCAATGGTTCAAGATCAGCTCTATTCTTCTCTGAAATAATATGTGAAAATTGAGTCTTTCTAGCTTTATTTAATGTATTCTGTTTAAAAAATCACATTATCCTGGAGCCTGCTTTAAAACCTATTTATGTCATTATATTTTGGATTGCTCACTAATGGAAGGCTTAACTTGCCATTGGGTTTTATAACTGAAGAACAGTAGAAGACACATTAAGTTTTCTCCCTGATTTTAACTTGATGGAAGAAACACAGTGGGAAAATGCACTAATGGTAGCATTTACCAGCGGTAATTTCTGTTTATTAAGACATCTTGTCAAGTCAGATAAGCTGAGCAGGATAGGGAATGTTCAGTATTTTTGTGGGAGGATTTTTGGGAAGGGATCAGGGATACACTACGGAGGAAATGGTTTGTAAGTGGTAGCAATCTACCTTACCATTATCATTAATTTGTAGCACATTATGATGATATCTCTTATGTGGGCAATAAATTCAACTTTCATCTACTTCCTTGTTTCCTTAAACACTAAATGGAATTTTTAACGTGAATTTTACAGTGCAGTGTGTTCTGCCTTCTGACAATGCACCAGAAACTGAGTCTGGATGTAGATATTAATGGCAGTCAGAAGTTTTCAATACAGCCATTTTTTACTAGAACCTGCTGATTCAGAAGATATGGAGCTTTTCTGCCATGAGAGCACTTTTGCTGAATGACGTTTTCCTACAAGTTTCTCAGGTCTAGGATGAATTTTTTTCCAAATTTCTCTGTTCATCCTTCAGTCCACACTGGGAAACTGTAACCAGTGCCTAGTGTTTGTCTTTGTTCCACTAAAGACACCTTGAAGGAAAATAGTGAGAACTCGTATCTCTACATCTAATGATCATAGGAAAGAGCAGGGTGAGAACTGCTCTGTGATTAGGGATTTTTATTTATTCATTCAAGATCAGCCCCAAAACAAAATATTTTTTTCTACCTTTTCTTTCTGAGGGACCGATTCCACTCATCTGCTTCCTAATTCTTTCTTTTTACTCTTAGGGCACATATTGCTGCATCATACAGATTTCTGCATTAAGTCCTTTGTTTCATTCTGATGCAAGAGGAGGAATTATAAAACTGATTATTCTCCAAAGAATGCATCTGCCTTGCTCTGTTACCACTAACTCCACCTCAACACATTTTTATTACAGTCTGCTCTTACTTTACAGTGGTAAGGGTTACAGTGGATAAGGAAAACTTCCCTGTTTCTTTTCCAGCTGCCCTAATAACTTGATGGGTTTTTTCTGTTTAAAATTTACATGGGGTTTTGTGTGTTTAATTTTCATTGGAATAAGACAGATTTAATTTAAAAGACTTTTGTTTTTAAGACTATTCCTTTCTGATGCCTGATATTCTTTTCTGTGGACTTCAGCTTCTATAAGTGAACAAAACACCCACCAATTTAGCAAAAAAAAAGAGTATAAAAAACAATGCTGTACCAGCATCCAAACCTATGCAGGAGATTGTGTTATATACAGAAAGTTTCTGTATTTTTTTAGTACACCAGAATGTGTTTAACACAGGAATAAAATTTAGCTTGCCTTCATTTCAGAGCCAACACTCAATAAATAATACATTGTAACACCTAAAAAATTAATAATTGCAGCTCACAGATTTTGCAGCATTCACTCCTGAAACAAGTGGTAAAGCTTTTGGCCAATTCCTTAAAGGCTATGACAATGTAAAAATGACTGTATTGGGCCACAACAAAGGTGTCTTTAGGCTGATGTCCTGTCAGTGCATCTAGTCTGTAATGGTTGCTTGGGGAAGAACAAAATAGAAGACATTAAAACTTCTGCTTAGAAATCCTCACATCCTCTGGCAGCATGAAGAGTCCTTTTTTGTGAGGCCACATCTTTGAGTTTACTGCAACCAGTTTTAAAAAATCAAAAATTTTAATCTAGCTATGCGCTTTGCCATTTACCATGTCATGGGGCAATCATAAAAAAAACTATAATCAATGTGCAAAAATACCTTATTGCTAGATAGTTTGCCCTGTATCTCTAGGTACTTTCCCCGTACTCTTTAAATTTCATGAAGTACAGTAAAAAAATACCCTGCATTAGATATCAGTCTTCTTCTCATGTGTCTTTTTGGCCCAAATAAGTGCTCCTCAGACCCTACCACTCTCTTTGTTTGGTTCAGGTGGCTAAACCTATCAGCTATTTATTCTAAAACATACTGTAATCTACATGCACATGTGTAGATAAAATAAATACAAATAAAACAAAGGAAATGTCTTGCATGCTCCAATCACATAGTCCTTTGTGACCTGGAAAACTGCCACCTATCTGGTAGAGAAAAGTTTTCCTAGTAAATTGTAGGAAAACAAACTCAGAAACGCAAAGTATTTCTTTCAAAACTGTGAAGGCTGCAGATGAGTCGGCTGTGACTTCATGAATTGTATATGAAACTCCCTCAGGTTCTTCCCCTAACTCTCCCACCTGAAGCAGGTCATAAATATAGGACCATTTAAATTATCCTCGTGTTTTACAAAACAGTGTTTTCCATATGGAAGCTTCTTCCTGGAAAGCAAAAGGCTTTATAAAGTCTTTGAGGTCTAAAACATGTAATAGTTTAAGAAACTAAACCTTAATTTGCAGAACTGATATTAGTTGCATATCTGATTCTATGTTATCCTTATTAAAACATCACATATTAAATTAACATTTTGCCTACTTGAAATTGAGAATATAGGGAAAAAATCTCCAAAAGAACCTTACATTTCATTGATTCAACACTTTCACTTAAAAAACACTTTAAAATAAAAGAATTTTTCTGCATTTTCCGTGTTTGAATCTTGTTCCAGAAGATCCCTCATATGATGTCTAAAAATATTTTCTAGTCCATAGCCTAAATGAGTTCATAGCTAACAACTCTCATTTGTTTCACAGCAAAATTTTTGTTTAATTTTAATATCTTTTCCTTTCCTCATTCTTTCTGACCTTGAGTCATTAAACTTGCAGAAACTGAACACAGATGAAATCTTTCTCAGATTGCGTTTAGAGACGTTCTAAAATTTTTTTTCTTCTCCTAATAGTCTCCATAATTTTTGGTGTCTCCAACCATTCAAACTTGCTGTGAGTGTTAATGCAGTTCGGGGAGCTCATTAGATTTTTGAAAAAAACCCAAACCTGTCTTTGGCTCCTACTCTTCACAAGATGAAAGAACGAAAAAATATTCTGAGTTGGAAGGAACCCACAAGGATCTTTGAGTCCAGCTCCTGGTCCTGCACAGGACCCTCTCCAGCAATATCACCATGTATCTGAGAGCTTTGTCCAAACGCTTCTGAACTCTGTTAGGTTTGGTGCTGAACATTCCTTGGGGAACCTGTTCCAGTGCCCAGCCACCCTCTGGGGAAGAACCTCCTCCTTTTATCCACTTAAACCTCCCCTGACCCAACTTCAGGCCATTTCCTGGGTCCTGTCCCTGGTCACCAACAGGGCAGAGATCAGTGTCTCCCCCTGCTCTTCCCCTCACGAGGACGTTGTAACCGCAATGCGGTCTCCTCGCAGTCTCTTCTCCTGCTGTGCAGACCAAGTGCCCTCAGGCACTCCTCACACAGCTTCTCCTCAAGGCCCTTCACCCTCTTTGTTGCACTCTTTGTCTTCGGACACTGTCTAATAGTTTTATTTCTTTCTTATATTGAGTCACCCAACACTGTTCACGACATTCAGGGTGAGGCCACCCCGGCCCAGAGCAGAGTGGGACAATCCCCTCCCTTGCCCAGCTGGCGATGCTGGGCCTGATGATCCCCAGGACAGGGATGTCCCTCCTGGCTGCCAGGGCACTGCTGACTCACGTTCAACTTGCCAGGAGCCCCAGGTTCCTTTCCATGGCACTGCTTTCCAGGCTCTCATTCCCCACTCTGTCCATACATCCAGGGATGCCTTGTCCCAGGTGCAGAATCTGTCACTTTCCGTTGTTGGACTTCACATGGTTGGTGTCTGTTAGTTAAGATTCAATTGACAGAAAAATAATTGCAAATGATGATTTATTTGTCTGGCCAATCTAAAAATTCATAGTTAGTCATAAGGATGTTTGTCATTTTTCAAAGCTAATTAAATAGAAGTAAACACTCCAGTCTTCAGGCATGAATTTTTGGAAAGACAATACATTTTAGAAGACGACTCCCAAGGGCGTGTGAAAAACCCAGAAAGACCACCAGAAAGACCAGAACTGTTCAAACTCTTTAGTATTTCAGAAATAAAATAGTAGCAATATAGTGCTTGTCTAGTTATGGAAATAGTCTAATTTTGATACAATATCATTTGTATATATATATTAATATGCACATGCTTTATTAAATAATAAAATCAGACATGTTAAATATGCCCTGACCATGTTTTAGAAAGTTATTTAGTGTTATAAATAGATAGAGGCAAGGTTACCTGTTAAATTTTTAAATAAAGCATATTTATCTCTTTGTTTTCTGTGACAATGTCTCTTCGTGTGATGCACTTTTATTTTTTAGACTATGTACTTTCTTTGCCACCTTCTCTATGCTAATAATATTTATGTGCTTTCTTCTTTTTTTCATGAACTGCATGAACTAATCCTCAAATCCACTGGCTTTACGATATTATATTTTTTTAATGTCCATCTTCTGCACTGGTCTCATTGAAACCTCAAAGTATATAAAAAACACGAGTTAAGGATCCACTGAAAGGGTGGATCTAAATTAAAATTATGTGAATCAGCCCTATGGAATCACTGGTCTCTGAGTTACAACTACCATGGTAATTTTGTTGGAGTGCTTAAAGTGTAGGATTTTGTGAAGGGGGTAAATATTCTACGGGAAACAGATTTATTACACCTTCATGCCAGCATCCAGGAGAGTATGAATATGTGAAGTTCTTGGGTGAATAAAGAGGGGTAGGAAGTTCAGGATGAGATATTCACATCAGGGATACTATTAGCATAACAAATATTGTGTAAGCTTGCAATGTACTCTCCAACCTTGAAAAATAGGTATAGGACTGTTTTCAAAGTTTTTGATAAAAATAAAATTTAGAAAAAAACTAGGAGGAGAGTGGGATTCTAGTCTATCTGCTCTCACAGCTGCAGGAGTATCAAAACATTTTTCCTATTGGCTTGCGAACCCACTCACACATATGTGTTTTTAAGATTACTACTGTCTTTAGATTAAATTTAGATTAAATGCTGTACTGGTCAAAAGGATGCTTCAGAATAAATACAAGACCTCAGCCTTTTTTTCTAAGCATGGCATTTCCTACTCAGTGGTTAATAAAATATTATTAGGAGGGATTTAGGAATTATATTGAAAGTAGAAGCCAGGACTAAGTTTATTATTCAAAGAAAACATATATATTTCTATGCCAGCATAGGTATCATGTACACCTTTCTAGATAGTTTGTAAGTATTGGATAAGCATGTTTAGAAACAACATAAAATTAAGTGCAGTATCTGAACCCCCTTTTTGTTTTAAAAAGACAGGAGAACTTGAAAGTTGCATAGTTACTCATGCATATCAGGCTTACATTTGCTCAGCTGGGGCAACCTGCATTTGCTTAGCCACAGATGGATATAAAGAAGATGCTATTCATCTGAAACAGTGATCCTTTTACTTATCATAGCTGCTGTGTGATGTACATGTCCCATTTAAATGAAATGATCTTCACAGTGTCATAAAATATTCATTAAAAATTTTCAGGCAACTTGCAATTCAAAATGTTTCACAATATCTGCTATGGATTAAAAGGGTTTTGTTTGGTTTGATTTGGGTTTTTTTAACCATTTCTTAACTGACACTGTTTTCACATGTATATGTATTTATTCAAGTATCAGTCTTACCAATTTATTCTATTTTCACATCCTGCCTTAAAGCCACACTTCATGTTTTCTATGTGGCATAAATTAGAGTCAAGGGTCCCCAATTTATAGACCTGTAAAAATTTGCTGTACTATAATTTGGATATCCAAAGGAAAAAAGTCACAAAAGTATTCAATGACAGTTTGGGTTTGTCAGGTGTGAGTGCTAATTTATATGGAAAAAAAGTAATGGATGGGAAAAACCATGGGACCAAGGAGAATATTTTCAACACACAGCGTGAAATACCAATACCATTTTTGTGTTAGTTTTCAAAATTAATTCACTCTGGAAAATGACTTTGGAGCTGATGTTAGTAGCAATGAAGAAGTCAGCATATTCCAGCTGAGGTAGCTCTCCTGCTGGGGAGCCCAGATAGGGTTGGTTATAGACAGGTCTAATTCCCAAGGCTCCAGCTGCGCTACATGGTTTCATGCCAGTGATGACTGAATGTCCTTTTCCTCTGGGAAGCATTCCACCAACTTTCAATCATCATTCAGAACTAATTTCTGCACATCCAGCAGCCAAGTCTGTGGAATACGTGGTAAAACTGGACAAAACTGTTGTTGCACATCAGGTGTTTGGAGACTTCTTTGTTCTTTATCCTCCTGATATAAGGAGCCACAAATCAGTTATTCCTTTGGGTTGCGATTCCAATTTCCTTATCTTGCATTGTAATTCAGTGATTAAAAAGATCAGTGTACCTCAATTCCTTGTGTACCCTGTGCCGGGGAGAGGGTGCTAAATCCCCGTGTCAGAGGTGACAAAGACTAAAGAGGCCAAAGAAGTTCCTTCCCCTGGTGATTAGGAGGAGTCTGTGACAAAGAGCTGTCAGGGATGAAATTGTGGGACAAAATGTGTAGAGAAGGAAGCTTTTATTCACCATTTCCCCAACAAGATGAATGTAAGGCATTCTCACTTCATTACTTTGAGTGTTCTCTTGACACCTTTCTCAAATTCTATGCCCCTCCACATTCATTTTATAAATAATCATAGAAACATAGAACCATTCAGATTGGAAAAGATCTCTAAGATCATCAAGTCCAGCCACTAACCCAGGACTGCAAAGGCCTCCGCCAAACCATGTCCCCACACTCACATTCCTTTGGAACACTTCCACTTTTGCATGCTGCAATAGAAAACATGATGTTTAATACAATATGAAGCTTTCAAATTATGTCAGTCCTCTTGGATACTGTGGATTTGATGAGGATATAAATGATGTGTTGACTTGTGGCTGTCTCAGGCGAGAGGAAAAACATTTACCATGAGTTCTGCCTGTCCTCTGAGAATTTTTGTTTCAGTTCTAACTACAGATTTTGTGATACAGGCATAGCTCCAAAATGAAACAGAATTAGATCAGATGCAGAATAGTTTGGGGTGTTTTTTAAAGAAAAAAAATGCTTGGCAAGAGAAAGCAGCAGGTAGTGAAGCAAATTGAATTAATTTGTGGTACAGGGCCTCAGAAAGCTGGAAATGTGTAGGCATAAGCAGTATGAACAGCATCTCTGCTAGCTGCCTCAGCTTCTAAGAACAAACTAGGCAGATCACATCAGGCATCAATTTATATTTCATAAACTGCTAACAGTAATCAGATGGAGGTGGCTAAAATCTGTCAAAATTTAAAAAAAACCCAACCATACAAACAAAAAAAACCCCAACACAACCAAAAAACCAAACCAAATCAAACCAAAAAACCCCAAAACCAAACAGATGTCTGTCCTGGAAATAAAAGTGTCCAAACATGGATGGTACTTAAAAGTAATGCATCTGAAAACAGATATTGTAGAAGACATGAGTGTGACTGCACATAGATTTATTGCCCTATAATATATATAGACTGAATGAGCTTTTTCTTACAGTTACCCTCTCTGCTATCTATGAATTTATAATGCTGCTTCTTAGCATTTATATTTGTCTACACTAAAGATGCAATAATTTATTAACATGGTAATAAATGTTTAATACTTCTTCTCTTTATCGTTTTATAAAACTATCTCCCTAGCCTCTGTTTCTTGAAAATATGAGAAGGACAAACATTAAACTAAAACAATGCTTTTTGAAAAATGGATGTATTTATATGCAGGTTTTTAAAAATGTCTCACATATTGTTCATAACCTCTAGTTGTGGATGTTGTTGAAAGCAGCTGAGATGCTCAATGTTGGATTTCATGTATTGTGACTGATAATTGTGTTTCAGGTCAGGTACTTTTTAGAACAAATATCTATATAGTAGCTATAGATGAATGTTAATGCCAGAAAAAAAAAAAAGTGAAAGAAAATGGCTTAAAAATCAAGCAGTATTTTAAAAATTCTGTTTGACCCTTTTTTTTTTCCTTCTTTTTAATTAGAATTCACATGTGCTGCTTTTCAAAGGCTTTCATTCACAACTCTCATTGTTTGGTAGATACATTTACTTTTCAAATGACTTGAAATTCAAACGTCTGAGGAAAAACAACAAAGAAAATGTAACTTCCCATATTCTTCTGATTGCTGATGATATCACTGTGGGCACTGAATATCCAAGTTTACTTTTGTGGTTATTCACGGCGAATGAAGTTCAGATGTCATGTTGGACAGGATGCGAAAGTTTGTGCCTTTCTACATAAATTGGAATTGCACTTCCAGCTTGCCACCTGTTCCAAATGATAGAATGCAGTTTTCCTGAAGTCTCATGCAACTTTCCAAAAATTTCTGAAGGCAGTTAATATTCAGTCATAACACAGTCTGTTCAGAAGAAAGGTGCTCCAGGTGGTTAAGAGAAGCCTTCTTCTGTTGCATCAAGTTTAATGATTTGGATACTCCTAAGCACATCAGAAATCAAATTAGGCACTCCAGTTAGTGGCATATTGTAGCACCATGAAAACTTTTATGAATCAGTCTTGTAAATCACGTTTTATGTTTTTTGTCATGGTAATTTTCATCTGTATGCAATATCAGATTAACAGTATTTACCAAGTGTTAAAAACATGTAAGATTTTAATACAAGAATTGATACAATGAATTTTAAAAATTAAGAAGTGAAGACAAGGAAGGAGGTTTAATTAATATTTTTCTTCATTTATCAGTTCTGAGTTATCAATGTAGTGCCAATGCATTGTTGCAGAAGCAGACATTAAACTAACTTTGTGCTCACATTCTGAGCTGATATTTGAATGAGCGATTTATTCATGTGTTCTTCTTCCTGTTTCTATTTAATGGTGGTGATATAATTCTTTTTTCTTCTCTCCCTCTCTCTTTCTCCTCTCCAGCAATGACAATGCAGTTCATTAGCCATCGGTTCCCTGACTACCATGATCCAACTATAGGTGAGTGCAGATTATTCTCCCGTTCATCCCTTTCAGTCTCTGCCTGTGTGAGATTGTGAGACAGTGAGAAGCTACTTTTAAAAGGCACTCAGACAGAAGCAGGAATTGCAAACTTTAGATTGCACCTTAATTTTGTGCTGAAAATTTGGTTGTGCCATGGTCTTACCATAGGAACTTCTTCCTGAAGTGCTTTATACAAAAATCTCTTTCAAAAAGAGGATTCTGCATTCATGCACTGTAACTATTAACATCGTGCATTTATAACTGCAGAATATGAAACAAAATTACTAAAGAATGTCAAAACTCCAGTCTGGAGTGGAGTTTGTTTCTTTCTTTGTTTGTTTTTTAAGTTATGTTATTTTAGTACTCTTTTCCACTGTTAAAGTCTTAGCTGGTCTTCTCTAGAAGCATCAAGTGTCTACTCAATTTAATAGAGTTGTGCTCTGGGATTACACACTCTGCTAACATCACTGAGTTTCCCTACTTTATAAATTTTGGTAGTAACAGAAATTCACACATATCTGCTTTACACTTTATTACAATACACTTTTTTATCTGAAATAAACTTTAAATGCTGACTGACTGTCAGAACTGCATGTTTATTCATTTAAGAGTGCCTTTATTGCTTAGTAATAAAGTAAAATTATACAAATTATGCAAATTGTACTTGCATTTATAAACACTATCCGTGTGCCATACTTAATTATAACAAGGAAAAGGTGGCAGAATCTGGGTCCAATAAGTAGAAAAGGCACTTGAACGATCCACATTTACAAAGATTTCTTTGGGGAAAGAAGAAGAAATTAACCCTCCTCAGCCAAAAACTTTTTGTTTTCTTTGAAATTTTGGTATATTTCAAACTCACCTTTAGCTTCTATAACATTACTGTACTGCTAAATAAAGCAGGTAATGACAGTTTTTCTTTTTATTAGTTATCTCTATAGTATTCCACATTTCCTGGATGCTAAGTCTTGGCAAATGGTCATAATTTTGAAATTCATAATAATGAAAAAATGTATAAACTCTTCATGTCACTAGTAATTCTATAACTGTTAAAAAAATTGCAAAATAGCAATGGGATGTGTCAGCTTTAAAGAAGGCAAAACTACTGTGGAATTGTTGCAATTTCATTTTCTGCTCTCAGAAAAAAAAAAATCATTAAATCTAATTGGAAAAGAAGGACATTATTAGTTATCGACATCATTAAGTTATGTACATACATCCATCTTTATTATTAGCTATCCACCTGCCATCAGTATTTATCCCTATATTGTATCTCATCATAATCTTAACTTATTGGTCTCTAGACACCACCACAACATGAATAATAGATAATCATAAAGAGAAAGAAAGCTTATGATGCATTCTAAGTACATACTGCAGGAATGCCTAGAGGACCTAATCAGGATGAAGGTCTCCTTGAGTGAGGAAGAGCTTCCACTCAGTAAAACCAACACTAAAGAAGGGAAGAGAGGGTAAAAATAAACAAGGAACTATGAATTCCACCTTACCCAGCTGGCTAGACGCAGATCTAGAAGTAAAAGTTTTTGTCTTTAGCGCTTCTGTTTTTCAGAATATGCTGAGGACATCCTGAAAAAGTCTTATTACTATCTGGGCTCCAAAACACTAAACAGAAGAGAATAGTCTTGGGTTAAGTATGTATGCTTCCTCTCGGGTAAATTTGTCGTATGACCCCGTAAAATTGGATATTAAAAAAAAAAAAAAAGTAGAAGGAATCACTTGCTGTCACACCTATAATAACAAACACACAATTTTCAAATGTCAGCCCACTGAAAAAGTTTATATCATTGAGATTGGTTTTAGTACTTTTACGTTACTGGTCTCAACTCAGAGAATTAATCTTATGTTTAGTTACACATCCACTGGCAGGGATATTTTTACTATTTAGACCATCAGCCTAAAAAAAATAAGGGGATCCAAAATGAGCACGTCCAGGGCCAAGATTATGCTGATGTCACAAGATACCAGAGGAAAAAAAGGTTATTCCTCGAAAGTCATGAGGAGTTAGACACAGATGCTTTGTGTCATGGGGAAGTTATCATCTAAGATCAGAGCAGTGATCTGTCTAGTCAGAGTTTTGTTTCTCACTGTAACCCAACAGCAGATGATGCAGAAATTAAAAAAAAAACCAGGCCACATATGAAATCTACACTCAAGCTGGCTGAGTGACAAAGCAGAAAATGGAACACAGTTTTTCATCTCTGTCTGAGATCCCTGATCTCTCTGGATATCAATTTATTGCCTTTACCTTGTGCCATACATTTTAGGCCCCTTCCATTCCTGAGCAATTTCTGTCTTGTTTATGGAACTTACAGGCTGTCCTGAACTTTCCTGGGCACACTGGCCTCACTTGTTTGTGTACTTCTTTGGAAATAGCTGCTTCTTCTTACCTGTGGCTTTTTTTTGTCTCTGGGCATTTTTAAGGAGGTTTCTGTAAAGGTCACTGAATGAGTGATATTGTCCAGAAAAAGCTCTATAGTGTGTTTAAATGATAATCCACACGTTCCCAGTATTAACCAAACTGTTGAGACTACAATTCTACAGCTGAGTTTTAAAATAAGTTGGATTGTTTCATTTGCTTGACATGGACATAAGAATCTAATAAATACCTACCTAATTTTTTTTCTGATGTTCTTGCTCTACCTATTCCGTTCTCTGTGTTTTCTGTAGTGTGAAATTGTGGTGGCACTGATACTTAACTGTGCAAATTTGCTGTACCTCCCTGCACTTGATGGGACTGTTTCTAATTATCTCTCCTGAAACAAATAGATGGGCAGGAGGTACCAAAATAGAGGGGCCTTTGTAAACAGCATCATTGTCCCTGAAATCTCAGAAGTCTGTCACTTTAGGCAATAAGGGCAAGTTGTTGATGCCCCTAGGGCTTCTGAAGGTTTTTAGAAGGTTTTTCTTTTCCTCCTTTTTTTATTTGCATTTTATACTTCATCTATAAACTGATAAGACAGTGAGCTTTAAGGGGAGAAAAGGTTTTTTTTAATCTAGACTAATCTAAACATGAGACTATGGTGAAAACTGCGTACTAATACTGACTAGAGAATGCAGAGTCCTTTCAATTTAATATGCTGCTAAATGTGCTTCCCCTTCCCAGTTGTGCTCCCCTCTAATTCCACAGTCAGGGATTTACCCTAAACATTGTGCAGTAATAATCTGGTAGCTTTGAAGATGCGAGGTGTTATTATTTTTCATCTTTTTTTGCGAGAGTTCCCAGGAATCCATGGATTTTTCCTATCATTCCTTTTCATTGTGTTTCACCATGCTGTTACCAATGCGTCAGAGTTTTCTCTTTCTACAATGACTCATAACTCTAGCAATACGGCAGAAATTTACAATAAGAATACAATGGTGCTTTGTACTTGCAACTTTTTCTTCTGTTATCCACTGACATTTCTGAAATATTACAGGGCATCTTGATCACAGAAAAGCTGCTGCTGCTACTGTGAGGTGACACAGAATTTTTGCTAAAAGGATATTTCAGTTTCTACATTAAGGGATACGTGTGGTTATAGATTTGTACGTTATTCATACGTATACTTCAAATGTGTTAATTTTGATCTTGAAAGGGCTATACAAATAGGTTTAGAATTATTTGCATGTTTTTTTCTCTCTGTATTTATGATTTATAAAATGAATACCTACACTTTTGAAGAATTCACTGGATGTTGTGGTGTCACAAACGTCCAAGACTTTCTCAGAGAAAATCACTACAAATTTATTTGAAGGAAGAGGCTGTCTTTTTGTTTATTCCATTGGGGTTTTGTTTGTTTGCTGGTTTTGGTTTGGTTTGGCTTTTCAAGTATGTGGAACTTTTCTATTCCAATAAGACTTTATTGGAAAAAATACTCTCTACATTGTGGAACAGACGTAAGGTGTCAAAATAAATTTGCACAATAAATGTTCCCTTCAGATGTAAGAAACTTTCTTCTATTTCATCTGATTGCCTTAGTTTGGAAAAGCTGATAAGGTCTTGAGAAACTCAAACTGCAGATGTTAGATATTAATAAGTGTGCATACACATAAATACAGAAATAGATGTGCCAGTGTTCATTTAAAATATAGAGTAAACATTGATTAAAAAGCTAAATGCTACCTGAATTCCTAATTTTAATGCTGTCACTTTGAGTTTAATGCCATTTCAAGATCAATTGGATATAATGGCCATATTTTAGGCTTGCTACAAGCATTGCAGTTCAAAATTTTGAGAGCGTAACATACTATTTGTGTAAGTAAAGGGGGAGGGGAAGGGTAAAATTAGTATTAGACTATATGTAGAAAAAAATCAGAGCTTAGCACTTTGTGAAAATGAAATTATTTTAGCACATGTTTAATATTTAATTGTAGTCAACAATGGGCATAAATTCCAAATGGCAGTGGATGTGATAATTTTCTGGAACAAATGACTAAGAGCAATTTACAGTCTGCACAGTCTCTGGCAACATCACAGAGAGTTAATGTAAGTGGAGTGTCAGGGAAGGAAGCACGACATAGAGCAGCAAACTGGACAGGCTCCAAGATGCTCATTAACCATGTGACTAATCTTAAAATGAATACATAATGCAAACGAGATGAGAGAGCAGCTTCCTGTTTTGGTGAGATATCACTGCATGAGATTGTGTCAAATGAGCAGTTGAGGGCATTAAGGCTGTGTCAGTGTCAAACTCTAATTGAAATGGGTGTGGGATGGAAAGCACTCTAGCATTAAGCACATGAATTTCCATGAGGCTTCCTAACGAAGTAGTGCATTCACCAATGCATCAAATAAAATGCATTTACTCATCTTTAATAAGATGTTGGAAGTGTGTGGGTGAATTTCAGAAAAAAAAGATAATGTAGCTGGAAATATTCTAGGTTTATATAATGCTTTCCAAAAAAATGCCTGTGCTATAAAGAATATTATATTTATTTTCAAGGTACAATAATGAAAAAGGATAAAGCAAGGGAAATGCAAACTCCTTAAAAATGAAAGAAGACAAAGGTGGAACACATCTGCTAGATCTGGGGAGAGACATCTTGTCACAAAACTACTATTCACGTTCATATTTAGGGTACAAAATGTTTCTAGAACATTCCTGCTCTTATATAAAACAATGAATGCATGTGTAGACCACCCCTAAATTAAATCCCATTCCCTTTTTTATATAGAAGATAAAATATTTGGATTGGAATGAGCAAGGCACAACTGGATTTGAGCCCTAAGATTGTTTGTTTCCTTTTTTTTCCTTTTTTTTCCCCCTTTCATTCATCATTCTCCATATATTTAGTAGCCCTATCTGAAATGGGATAAAAAATTCATATAAAATGATCAATTTGTCTCCAAAGACTGTCTCCCGAGGGTATTCAGACTGATTAAGTAGATGTAGCAAAATTCCCTGTGTTTGTGTTCCATATTCATCATTGTTCAAAACAAGAAATAAAGAATATACAAGAATACTGGTGTATGCATTTGAACCATATTCTTAAACCTTCATTTTATTAATATTTTTCATTTTACTATCTGTTGGTATTATCTGCATTATTAAGAGATTAATAGTCACTTTTGGTGTAAAGAATTTTGATTTACATATATCAAAAAGAGCAGAGATTACAGCTACTCTGTTTGACTGAGGCTCAGTTTTAGACATCCAAATTTTAATGTCTGCACATGAATCATGTATCTTGGTTCCAGTTATGTGGGGTTCAGGGAGATTTAGGAGTGGAGATTCAGGTCTTTGCTCACTTCCTTTATCACAGGTTATGAGAGCCATTTGAGATGCTCTGGAGTGTGTCCAGAGAAGGGAACAGAGATCGAGGAAGGTCTGGAGCACAAGTCTGATGAGGAGTGACCAAGGGAGCTATGGGGGCTCAGCCTGGAGAAAAAGGAAACTCAGGGGAGACCTTCTGGCTCTCTGCAGCTCCCTGACAGGAGGGGGCAGCCAGGTGGGGGTCGGGCTCTGCTCCTAGGGAACAGGGACAGGACAAAGGGAAATGGCCTCAACTTCCTCCAGAGAAGCTTTACATTGGCTGTTAGGTAAAAATGAACCTGAACCTGAAAACCCTGGAAGAGTCTTTAAGCACTGGCACAGGCTGCAAAGGCAGTGGTGGAGTCACCACTCCCCATCCCTGGAGGGATTTAAAACCCGTCTGGGTGTGGCACCTGGGAACATGGGTTAGTGATGGACTTGACAGTGCTGGGTTAACAGCTGGATCCAGTGATCTTAGGGCTCTTTTCCAACCTCAAGGGTTCTGTGAAGGATTCTGTGTCCTGCAGTTCTGCTTTGGTTCAGGACCCCGACCCAGAAAGCAGTAGATCTTCCACAGGTCATGTGTGGCTGATATCTGTCCCCCTGTGGGTGTGACATAGGATCTATGGATCACCAGAGCCCCTCTAGTCCAGTGAATGAAAACCAGAAAATATTCCCAACAGCATATCAAAAATCAAGTTTGTCTGTATGGGCAACTGGATAACATCCATACTTAAGAGTAAGGAGATTTTAGCTACTTACCTTGCGTATAGACACATATTTTGTAGCTTTCTAAATCTAGATGCCAGAATTGTGGTGCCTTCTCTGACAGCTTGTCAGAAAAAGGACCTTCACAAATCACAGTGATACCTCTCAGAGTGTCTGGATAGAGGAAAATGAAGAGTGAGACTTGCTGTGCACAATCCTTGCTAAGGTGGCAAAAGAAAGGAGAACAGTGCCATGTGTCTGGCAGGGTAGGTGATTCCATAGTAAGATAAATATAAGCCATGCATAGAAAAGTACAGAGCAGCATTAAGAAATTAAGAATGGAAAAGTGCCCAAACTGCTCACTTAGTTTAGGTTTCAAGGAGGCACCTTCAACAACACACCTTCTGCTTAGTGTTACTATTTTGTTCTACTAAGAAAGGAAAATGTTTGAAACTACAGAGACAGGAGACTGGAAAATCACAGCAGATTTTTCTTGCTCTGGTGGAAACAATTTGACTTTAAAACAAAAAAAAAAATCCCTGTATTTTTCTTTGAAATATTTTTTTTTAGAGGTGGTAGTTTTCCTCTAAGATGCACATTAATGATAGTTGGATTATCTCTCGACATTTCAGTCTGAGATAAATTGCCTTAGATGAAGTCTCAGATCATGATGAAATTTGATTCTTTCTGTTGAGAACTTCAGTATTTTTCCTGCTAATGGAATAGTCTGATCCTATTCTAAACATGCTGTGTTACTCAGATATATGATCTCCTGCTCTAATGTTAAACATTTTTTCTTTGAATTTTGCTTTCATAAGACAGCTATTCAGTCCTAAATCATTTGCAGACTTCATGCAAGAAATTACCAAAGCAACAAGTTGCATTTTTCTGCATGTACTCAAGAGGAATCACCCCTAAAATTCTGGTCATACACTTTATGCCCAGCATTCAGGTTTTCTTATAAATACAACTCATGCAATTATTTTGAGGGCTGTTTACATCAGGTGACAGTTCTTTGTCAATTAACATTTTCAAAGACGCATGAAATGCTGCTTAGCCTACTAATTTTCCTTTACTAACATCTCTGATACAAACAATATCAGAGAAGCAAATGCAGTCAGTGTCTTTCTAGAGTGTAGGTGCCCCAGAGGGCTGATTTTCCAGTCATCATCTCCCTTCTCAAGTCACCAAACACCTTCTCAAAGTTTGGAAGTTGGTCAGAACACCTTGAAGAGTTTTTTGTCTTGGAATTTAGGCTTGGCAATGCAGTGGTCTGTGTCCATCTAACATGCCCTTAGAAAACTTAACACAGCAGCTCTACTGGCAGATTCACTTCAGACACAGCAGTGCCAGACAGCAGCTACAGCTACGAGCCTCTGCACTGTGCTGTAAAGTCTCAGAGGAGGAAATGGTTTAGAGATCAAGTGTAGAGCTATCTATCTAGAGCTATTAATATTACAATATATTAATATACATAGATATTAGTATCTCTATGTAGCTATTAATACCTAGAGCTATTTTTTACCCTAAATCGTGGGCAAGGAATGATGTATGAGCTATCACCTGCTAGGAACAGACACTGGAGACTCTGAAACAGTCTGTAGTTTTGTGAGATGAAATAAGCCAAATCTAAAAACTCATTTGTGAAGAAAAAGATGAAATCCCACTCTTCATCTCTGCCCTTTTCTCAGCCTCACTGGTTCTCTGGCATTTATTGTACAATTTTTTTAAGTTGATTCAACAGTATTCCAGAAAAAAACGAAGCCACCCCAACATGGAATAGTTGCCTACCAGGTTACCGAGTTTAATAATTTTGGTAAAAAAAAAAAGTATTTCTCAAAGCTCAAAATGTCAAAAGAGATTATGTAGAAACACATATGGGGAAATGGGAGTATAAGTGGGAATGAAAGAGAACACAAATGGTTTCATTTCTGGGACCGGCGAGGTGTGAAAACTCAGGCAACCATCTCGTGCACCACTGTCAGACACCAGTCCATGAGCCAAAATTCCTTCTCAAGCTGATCTCTGTTGTCAAAAATAACTGTGACAATTCCATGTGCCTCTCTGTGGGATTCCTTGGGATATTGTCCATCTCCAAGTGGGGAAAACTGGCTAAATGGTCTTTTGACCTTCCATGGCTCTACTCTTTATATTCTCAGTTGGAGCATTTATCTAATCAGAATTACCTTAGTTGATAATCTGGCTGGTGATATGACTTCCCTTTCTACATTGTTTTAGAAATTAAGAAAACAAACAAATGCCTGTTTATTATGAGTCATCATTATTTTTTTTATTATTATAGAAAACTTGACACGTGGTGAGTGGTGGTGAGTAGAGTTAAATCCAGTTGGTGGCCAGCTACGAGGGGTGCTGTGATCCTATGATTCCATTTCTCCAACATCTCTGCCCAACAAGTGCTTACCATGGCTTGAAGAGAAAAGTATTTACCATGTGTACTATCATGAGAGATCTATGCTTGCCTCATGTTCACATGCAAAAAAGCACCAATACTCCTTATCTGCTAATGGCTCATATTTATTATTTTCCACACTCCATTAACTTTCTTTGTGCTAGAAATAAAATATATTCCTGCCTCAGCCATCTTCTCTTCTTCACTGAGTAAAGGGTCAATGGAGGATCAAAGTATGGTATATTACCCTTCTATTTCTTCGAGAAACCTGAGATTAATTGTGTATCTGCTAAATACAGAGAGGAGAAAAATAATCAAAAGCTGTATAGAAATGTGACCTTGTGGTTGCTCTCCTTAAGCACTGATTAGTCAGAATTAAACTGAGGAAGGAAGACAAAAGCCTTTTCTTATAAATGTCACAATACAAAACATTTCTGTGGTATATTTTTATAATAATAGTAATAGTAAGAATAATGATAACAATGAAACAATTTTAATAAAATTATTTCATAATATCTGCCATATTCAGAGTATAGAAAGAGTCAGCCAAGAATAGAAACCATTATTAAAATATTTTTGTCTGTTTTACACAAAACAATCTATTTTTTTCCTCATGCCAGCTTTGTACAGGGCAGAAGACCTCGAATTCAGCAATGGGTGGTTTTGGTTTGACTCCATCGAAAAACCTTCTCTTTGCCCTGTCCTGATCCACCAAGTCTCTGATTGATCCATCCAGTAGTTTGAAACAGCAGAAGAACTTAAATGGTTCTTCTGCTGACGAAGGAGTCCATTCTCAGAGCTGAGCTCTTCAGTCCTCCTTTCAGGCCTACAACGATACCCTAATATTAACCAAAGAGAAAATTGGGACCATATCTTCTTCTTAGATTCTTCTCTGCTCTCTTGCAGCAGAGTTTCACTGGCACAATTTCATTGGGTTGAGCCCCTCAAATGATCTGGGTAATTCAGCTCTGAATCTGTAGATCCTACTGCAAGCAAGGTCTGCATCTGGATGGTGACGTTAAAACAGGAGAGTTTATATGTTTATCCAGAGCCGTTATCCACAGTGAAGTCACACAAATATTGTGGTTTCTAATTAATAATGTAAGTATACAAAGTGCTAGAGCATGCACTTCATCTCATGTCAGTTAGATCAATAATGCTCCCAAATGTGAAATACAGTAAAGAAAGCCTAGGTTCTTGGGGCTAAAGTGGGGTGGAATATCACATTGTGTGGCAGCTGAGGATGTCTGAAGGTTCTGGGAATTAGATGGCTGAAGCTGGAGTGAACACCAAAGTCACTCTGTGGCCTTAGCCCCATGGTTCTGCTGTAGCTGTCACAACCCTTGTACAGTGGCTATAATTACCATTAGGGTCATGAACTTAGAAGTAACTTTGAAGCGAGACTTGCAGCCTGTGAATAGGGAAAATTTTCTGTCTTGGTTTGAGACATATTGGGAGGAAAGTTCCGAAATGAACATGTCCTCTAAGAGAAGGCAGGTTTCAGCAGCCCCTCCCTCACAGTTTCGGAAAGAAATTTGTTGGAGGAAAGTGAAAAAAAAGCTGTTTATTTAACAAGCAAAGTGCACGCAGGCACAAAATGGATAATGTTAGATAATAAACCTTCTCGTTGAGCAGAAAAACCTGGTAGATTCAGAGGCCTTTCTGTAGGTGGCTCTGCTCTCTCTGGAGCTGGGGTGCAGCATGGGCCCCTCTGGGCCGTGGTGTGGGTGATGGTGTTCTGGACTGGAGCAAAGCTGAACAGCTCCAGAAAAAGAAGAAGAAGCCACAGTCCCGGGAAAACTCCTTGCTTCAGCTAACGAACAAGCTAGTTAAAAAGCAAGAGAATGCAGCTCTCTTCCCTGCTGCAGAGCTGAGAGCTGTGGTGAGAGTGAGTGAGTTATCTGTGTTTTTGAACAGTCACCAAAGGAATTCCACTGCCTTCACCCACCTCTCTCTCTCAGATCTGGCTTAAAGGCACAGAAAGGCACAGGATTCATGTCTGGGCAATAAGCAGGTGATAGGGAATACAGCATCATAAAGTCACCCCAAGACACTTGCTTACCTATATCCTGTGTATTGTGATTAGCAAAATCATCCCATAAATGATTTCTGAAATTGAAAGAGGCACCCATTCCACAGTTTTCTAGAGGCGGACGATTTATCACGCTCCATTCAAAATTCTTCATCGCAGGACAAATGTTTCCATTAACCTTTCTTTCATGGAAGCCAGCAGCCATCTACACCTTACTAAATCCAAGGCACCATCCGTGCTAATAACCATGCAGATGTAGTCAACTCGCTAATTACTTCCCCTGAAATGACAAGAAGTGAATTCGTAGCTGTCAGATCCTCCCACTCAGCAGCACAGGCATGGACTTGAAAGAGCAGTGAAATTGCTACCTGCTATTCTTGTTCCCCAAGATAAGGGTACTTGGACTCCTGTTAATTATCATGTTTTGATTAAACAGGAGTACTTTGTTCACTTTGTTCACGTACACCATTGAATGAAATGAAATTTTTCTGGAAGCAGAGAAAGTAATGGCATGCTTTTATTAAATATTAGTAGCGTTATCTACGTTGCAAGTAGCTTCTAACAGCAAGTGCAAAGGTTTGCCTGAGTTGTCTTCAACCTTAACTTGCAAAATTGCTAACTTTTGCAGAGAAATTGTAATTTCTCTGAGGGACACTTAACAAGTAAAATTTAGCCTGTTTGGAGGGTGGCACTGCAAGTTCTGATGAAGAGCTGTGTGAGTTTTCTGGGAAACAAGCTTTGTCCTGTATAATAACTAACACAAATTTAGCCACATACATGCATATTTGCAGATTAAAATCATAAATGGTGGTTTTGTTGACTACAGCATTTGCATCATAACTGAAAGGTGCTTCACTGGACCAAGTTATTGAGATAGACTCTGTCAGTCTTTCATTTAAAGCCCTGTTGTGTCCCAGCAGAAAGTCATCATTTAAAGGAGGTGACTCAACCTGCACCCAGAAGAATCCTATGCTCTAAAATGTGTTGACATGTAAGAATGGAACGAGCTTCTCCATCCAAGGGTTTGGAGAAATGAAGAAAGAGGAGTGCATTGTTTTCTGGATTTCATCTTAGTTATATAAATTGTAATTTGATCTTGGTCAGAACTTGTAACCACCCTGTGGCCTTGTGAACATGCATTTTGCTTTAATTAATAATAATTTTATTTTGGAGGGGGAAATTCTTATCTACAATTAGAAAATAAAATGTTGCAAACAGTAAAAAATTAATACATAGTCTGGTATTATAAAAATACCCAATGTTTCTGTAGAAGGAGATATTTGCGTGGGTGTTTTTTGTGTTTAATTTTCAATCTGCTCATGGCCCTAATATATTTTTCAGGAGTGGATTAACTCACATCTACTGTAATGCTCACATATCCTGCCACAATTTATAAACTTTGGGCCTTGATGACACAGATCTGACTGGGTGCAAGGTGCTGATGACCAGACAAGGTAGAAATGAGTTTGCCTTGCTGGCTACCAAGGTTTTATATTTTTGACCTCCTTTGTCTGAAAATAGGTGTCTTACCTTTAATTTTCTATTGTATATTGTGCTTTGTATCCTTGTTGATTGCTGCATATGAACGAAAACCTCTCCCACGTGAAACTGTTCAACATATACATTCTTAATTTTAGTTCTCCTTGAAAGCTCTGCAGGCCATTGTCTTCTTTTCCAACTGCTTCGTTAATAAACTTCATGATCATGGGAACCCAAAGGGAGAAGAGAAATTAAATTTGACTGGCTCAAAGTTCAATTCCCTCAGATTTCTGATCACACAAAACATTTTAGGGCACAGATAGTGCTGAAGGTTTTTTTTTCTTTTTTTGTACTTACCATAGGCTAAGTGAGATTATGCTGCTTTTGCTTCCAGTGCTTTTCAGCAAAGAACTAAAGGGTACCACGGTAATGAAACAGCAAGCTGATATTCAAGAAGAAGTGCTTGTACACATCTATAAGTAAAACTGAAAAAAAAACTCCTAAAAATAGAAGATGGAATGTGCAATGGATAACCCATTTCCCAATTTTAAAGGCGCTGGGTGCATTTCAGGTCACCAAGAAAGCTGGCATGCACTTACCCAAAGCTGAAAATCAATCAGGCTGCTTCAGCAGCTCGGTGTTATCAGTCCTGCCCTGCAGAGCACAGATCTGAAACATTAGGCAGCCCAACAAGAGGGAGAAAGTTAATTTGAGAGCAGCTGTTTTAAGACAGATACATAATGGCATTAGGAGAGGAGCCCTGTAGTGAGGTGAGAACTGAACAGAAATGCCCATTAGGCTGAGGAAGCTTTTATGTGAATTATTGGAAACAGATGCAGCCAAAGCCTAAGGTAAAGGAGTGAGACAAGAGTATGATGAAGATGGGTGTTAAAAATCTACTAATAATGAATAGTCAGGCTGCATGGGACTTACTGTGCCTAAATTGAAGTTTTTATTCCTCTACAATGATTCTGGATGCTCAACAGGTTGCCCAGAAAGGTTTTGGACTCCCCATCCCTGGAAGTGTGCAAGGACAGGTTGGGCAGGGCTTTGAGCAACTTGGTCTAGTGGAAGGTGTCCCTACCCATGTCAGGGGAGTTGGAATGAGACCCTTTAAGGTCCTTTCCAATTCAAACAATTCTGTGATTCTATGATTCTTTGCCCTGTGCCCCTCCAAGGGCTTAGACACCATTTCTCATTGATTAGGATCAAATGCAGAGATTTATTTGACATGATTTAGTTGTGCTTCTGCTTTCTGCTGAAGATATTAGCTCTTCTTATATTAGGAGGATAAAATCAACCTCAAGTGGTTCTGCTCTTGTTTTCAAACATAGATAATAGAAGCATTATTTTAAAATTCTTTTTATTTGCATTTTCACTCCTTAAAATTATGAATTATCTTAAGAACTGCAGAATCACAGAATAGTTTTCATTGGAAGGGACCTCAAATATCATTCATTCCATCTCCCCTGCTATGTGTGGGGACACTTTCCACTGGACCAGGTTTCTCCAAGCCCTGTCCAACCTGGCCTTGAACACTCCCACGGGCGGGGCAGCCACAGCTTCTCTGGGAAACCTGTGCCTGTGAGCAATCAAGGATTATTTTTTATGTGTCACAGAAGGTACTGAAACCTCTAAAACAGAACACAGCAGTTAGTTAAAAGCATGTCATGACACTGAACAAAGGCTAAGTAAAGGAAATGAAGCATTGTGTTTTCAATTGAAATTAAGGAGAGATGGAATCTGCAACAGTGATATGCATTTGAATTTAGCAAGGCCATTTGAAAACATTACAGAGTATTTTCTGAAGACATATGTGGCCAAAGCCTTGGTTTGCTATCTTATCTGTAAATATGTTTATGGCAATTTGAATGCTAAAATGAAAACTGAGAGATAGAGATTTCTGTATTTATTATCATGCAACTGAATGTGTAATGAATAAATGTATGAATTCCTTTTACGATAAGCACTTAACATGAATAATGCTTTATTTTTTCTCAGATTATTTTAATTTTCTCAAGGCCTACACTATAGGGTTTTTTTACGGGCTAGCAGAGAAGTAATATTTGCATTAAATGCTGCATTACTTACCTACGTCTCTTTCATAAAAAGAGCTGGGGTGTTCAAAGTATGTGGTTACTGAAGGAACTGTTTCTAGCTGTGGATTTAGAAATGAAGAGGCAATTTTTTCTCTCTTCTGCAAACCATCATCAAGATTTCTTGTGCCTGGAATAATGTTGTCTGTTACCATCACTTTTGTAGGCTGGTAACAGGCAACTTATGCTGTTAGCATGAAACAGAGTGAAACCTGAAGGATCCGACAAAGACACAACAGAGCTACACGAGTGACAAATGGCAAATATAGCTCAATGCTGAGAAATAAAAAACAGCATCCCTTGGGAGAAGAATATGAAGTATTCCTAATTGCAGATATACTTACAAAATCACAGAATAAGCTGAGTTGGAAGGCACCCACAAGGATCAAGTCAGCTCAAGTCCCAGTCCTGGCCCTGCACAGGACATCCCCAAGAATCACACTATGTATAATGATGTAACAGAGCTGGAACTGGAATTTACATATCCTAGCTAATAGCCTACAACTAATATCCCTATTGTGTTATTTTAAAGGATGCTGCTACCTATGTGAGTATTTACAAAATGCAAGGCAATAAAATCTGCCAGTCCTGCACCTCTAAACCACCCATTGTTTATCACGTGTGCATAGCTTATAGGAAGGCAACCTCTGTGACTTGGGGTCCTTGTCTGCAAAATGCTGATAGCAACGTTCACCCAAATTAGAAAACACTCATAGTCCAGGAAAATAATTATATGCTAAGGGAGGTTTTAATACCAATGTTTTTTGATGGGTAATTCCTATGACATGCATACTCTTATCTCAAACAGGAGGAGTTTATGTGTAGTATTTGGTACAGTGGCTTATGGCTCTGTTCATGCAGTCTTTTTATTTAAAAATTCCCTGGTGTAAATAGAAACAGCACCCATACAGCAAAAGACTCATGACCATCCGACATTCAGGAACACTGCTAAATTAAAATGCATTCATAGCAGATAATCTAAGCACACCAAGAGCTGTGTCTCCTGCTGTTGCTTTGGCACGCAGGGAGAACAACAAGAGGCAGAATTCCAGGTGTGGCTGACTGAGCTTGGATTCCTTCTGCTGGCTTGACACCTCCTCAGTCAAATAAAATACCTTTTGGCTCACCTATATATGTGAATCTGATCATTTTTTACTGCAACTGGTATTGTATAAGACAGAGAAGAAGAGAGACTTTATTTAGAAGGCATAGAAGCAGAATTAACGAATGGAAGAAAGAAGCATCTGACCTATATTTCAGGGACTGGAACCTGTCTGTAATGCAGATGAAAAGCCTATTAGAACTCTCCTTTAAATTGTACACCATCCAAATCTATTTGTCATGAAGCAGCTACCTGCTCATAACTGAAAAAGTACTTTGATATATTTTTTATGAATTCAGCTTCTCTAAGATAACTGATTGTAACACAACCTTGCATTAATTACTGTACTTCTGTCTCCAGAATTATGTCCTATAAAAAAAGAAAGCTGAGAAAAAAGAAAAAAAAGATCATGCATTAATCTTACACACCCGCCCCCCAAAAAGAAAAGAAAATAAAAAAAAAGCGCTTAATAACATAAAGCTTAAAGAATTTTTTTTTCTTTGTTTTTATTATACTGCAAAGGGCAGCCAAACAATTAAGAAAGAGAAGTTAAAAAAACCCAAAAACACAACAAAAAAAAAAACTTCCAAGACATTTTTTTCTTGGTTTCATTTAGATAGTAAGTAAAGGAAGAAAGAATTTAAAATTAAAAAGAAGAAGGTGCCATTCAGACAACAGTTGGATCTCTATTTGTTTTGTCCCACCTTGCACTACATTAAACAGCCAATAATCGTTGAAGCCCAATGATAGCATCCTCTGGGAAGAATTTTGTATCTATTTTCAGTTTTATTTTTAATCTTCGTAGGAAAAAATCAACATTATATGTAGAAAAAAAAATCTTTAATAGTACAATTCCTATATCCACGCATTGTTCAGACTGCAAGGATGTGGGAGTTTTGTTTTGTTTTCTTTTCACTACCCTAAGAAATGTTCATTCTAGCAGTCAGTGTTTGAAACACAGTTAGCAATATCAATAAACTCCATCCACAGGTTTTTCATGTAATAACCTACTCTTCTGCTGAATTTTGCTCAAACCAGAAGTTGACGCTTTACAATTAACACAGAAAAAGACTAATCCTGATCTTAATATAAACAATGTAGTTATAGTCTGATTTATTGCCTGATGTCTGATTATCATTCATGTCACTATTTTGTATGTTGCCTTAATGCTTTACTGAAACAACAGCTGGATTTCAGCCTTTTATTAAATATCACTCCTCAGAGCTGTAGGATGTAAAGTATAGATACATGTGGTTTAGCAGCCCCCAAATTACCTTTAAAGAAGCATTATATTTGTATTTTAAATTAATTAAGTGAAAGAAAGTGTAGCATACTGAAACACTCTGAGTAGTGTAAATACACCAGACACCAGTTGTAATAATGGGGATAATTTTTAAAGGGAGGATATTAGAGCGTGGGTTTATCAGTGTTACTGATGAAGATTTTCCTGCTTTGTTTCATATACATTTAGATGCAGTTTCAGTGGAACATCTTCACTTCTGTTCTTCTCTGTCCACACGTGAGCAGTGTGTTCCTGCTGTTTACAGCAATGTCTCAGAACTTCTCTTTCCTTACCATGACCATAAATTGTACCATGCTGCCTGGACTAAAAAAAACAGCCACACAGTAGTCCCTTCTGAAATCCTCTGGGAAACATGCAAAAACACAAGGGTTTCTGCTTAACATCATAGCTACCAACGAACCAAAAATATGGGTCCAACATACAGATATATCCAACTCTTGATCTCTAGGAGGCGGTTTCTTTCCAGATTAATGCCTCTGCCCCATAATCTAAGTAAAATAAAGATATTTGCCCACGTAATAGGCAGAAAAGAGAACTAAACTTCTATTTACATTACTTTCTGTGATGAAGTAGTTTAAAAGTATTCATTGTAGAACAGAACTAAGTGGTACAGCTCTTCCACTTGGTCCACACGACATGATACAGGAAACATGGGTTTCAATTTATGCATCTTGCTTCTGCCTGCTGCCTTGGAAGGAATGCAATTTCCAGGAGATCAGTGAACCCCCAGCTAAATGGAAGGGCAGTGCCTCTCAAAAGAGCCGCTGTGTTTGAGCACTAAGAAAGTGATAGCTCATGAGTGGATCCTCTGATTTGTTCTCTGGTATGAGAGGGTGTTACCTTAAGAGAGTGATTTCCTTGATAAGTGTGGGCTTTAGGACTTCCTCTTAAATGTGTGCCCAAAGAAAATTCGGGGTTAAAACGCCCTCTTATTTTCCATCCAGATGCAAGTTGAAAACACCCCAACTGAGGACATTTTTAGGCATTTCTGTATTATCTGTACTATCCTGCTTTTTGCACATAGGCAGAGAGAATGTTACAAGGGAAACTCATATCCTCTTCCTGTTTCATCTCTACTTTTCTTGGGGCAAAAGCAAATCTTATATGTGAAAATCACTTGCCTAGAAAACCATTTAGATTCATGCACTTGGTCATAGCACAACAGAACATGTTTCTCTACCACCAACAGAACACGTTTCTCTACCACCAACAGAACACATTAGCATGCATCAAGAATGAAAATGGGACAGTGATTCTTACACTTCTTTGTGAAATGTTTTAAGGTCAGTAGTTAGAGAAAACAAAATAAACAAAAATGACAAAATGTCTTTGCGGATTCAGTGTTATGTCTGCAAAGTAAAAATATTATAAAGGTAGTCTAGCTCCAGCTTTTAACAATTGAAACTTTACTGATGACAGTGACATTATATCAGGGTACACCTGGAGTAGCTCAGCAGGGTAGATATCTTACATTTACTTGCTGAAAGCTGTGGCTTATATTCAGTGGCCAGTGGGTCTTTTAGTTATAACTAACTCTGAACTTGTAAATCATTCTGCTGGAAAAAAAAGACAGGATTTATCTAGCTTCATTTTTATCCAAGTAGAATTTAAGTAGGAAATTTTTTGTCTGCATTAACTCTTTTAAAGCTACTGTATAAAGACTCACATTAGTCTAAGTGAAAAGGGAAGTAACACCACTGGCTTTAGAGAATCCAGCTGCAGAGCCAAGAATGCAAGTTAAATTTGTGGAATTCATATGTTATTTATACACGCAGTAATGTAACGCAAATGGCCACCCACCTGCATGGAAGTACATTAATAATACTTGATAGTATTAATAGAATTCATGTGAGGGAAATACCATGTTTGATTTTACATATTTTCCTATTTTTCTTTTAATTTTTAGTTAACAAGACAGATAAAAAAAAAATAAAGAGAAAAAATCTACTGCAGGTAGATTGCATTGCCGTGCAATAATAAATTATTTAAACTACAAGTAGCCCAATTCCTTTTATATTGTCCCTCTTTGCCACAGAGTTTCTTATTCAGCAATCCCTACAAAAAATATCTATTAACAAAAACATATGGTGGTTGGATCGCTCAGGCTTTCTCAGCAAGCTAATATATAATATAATTAATTAAGCCTCCGGGCCATCTTAATATCAATGAGATTAGGTATTTGTTTAAAGAAAGTCATGTGCCTATTAATTTGCTGAATTGAGGCCTAAAATAAAGAAGAAAATACTGTATGTGATTATGTCATAAAAGATAGCAATCCTCTGGCTACATAGGAGGGGTCTGAGTTAAAGCTATGCAGAACCATGTATTCAAATTTAGTTTTTTTTTTTCTTCTGCAGGTGGAAAGCAGGTTTTTACACGCTTTTATAAAGTGCTGTACGATGCAACGTATATTATATGGCACAAGTTGCAATGTCCCAAGAATACCTGCCATGTAATCGCATTTTATAATCTCAGTACTATCCCAACAGTTGTTGAGAGCCTGTTCCTGAGGATCTCTGCTAGGACTGACTCTTAGGACAGGCCCAGCCACAGGCTCACGGTGGTTAGTGACGCCTCTCAGATACCACAAATGCACTTGTCTTGTCTTCACGCCTCAGTGCGCTTCCAAAGCACCATGTCAGTCACAAAAACCACTCAGGCTGCTCTGCATGATTGTTCAATTAAAGAGCACAGATAATTTCCAAGGCTATTTCAAGTATAAGCACGGGCCATTATCTACGCGTCTTTTAATCTTACGAAGAAAATACAAATGTTGTGAGGGGAACGAAACTGAAATGTGAGGAGAACATCTTATGCAAATAGTAGTTCACCTTTTCTTTGTTTTTCTTCTTCTAAATTTAGTTGACAAAGTCATGAGCTAGTGGAAGGGTCCACAAAGCAGAGTTTTTCCTCCTCTGCCTGCACCTATGATGAGTGTGAGGACATACATTACAGAATCTATTTTTAAAAAGTCTATTTTCAGCCTTTCTGGAGATATACAGGAGTTTAAATAATTGCTCTGACATGCCTGAGCCAGGAGGCCTGTTCAGCCACAGGGAGTCTATCCCAATAATTTAGACTGTCTTTAAATTGAAACTATTTGCTGGAAGAGTTATTTTAATGTGTCATTGTGGTAAGTAAAAAAACACTCCGTTGCATAGCATCAGCACAACTCTGAATCTTTGTGACCTAAGTAACACCTGGCGTCTGTGTTTAAAGAAAGGGAAATGTTTCCCTTTTAAAGAAAGGGAAATTTAATTTTTGTATTTTGAGGTAGTGTGATAGAAGCAACTCTTTTTTGCTAACACTTTGTAGTGACGATAGGATTTCAAAAAGGGACTTTTGAAATAAAAAAAGGTTAGGTCAGACTGGAGAGCTCTTGAAAAGCCTACTCCAAACTAGCAAAGCTATTTCATTTTCCATTCTCTGAGCCACTCCTATGCTTAAGCAAAGTGCACTGTGTTTTTCAGAGGATGCCTATAAAACTCAAGTCCGAATTGATGATGAACCAGCCTATTTGGACATTCTAGACACTGCTGGACAGGTGAGTAATTCTCTAATGTGAGTCATTCAATCAGAGATAAACTCAAAGATTTTAACCTCGAAGGTCTGTGTCGCAGTGCTAGAAACAAGGTTCCCTGTTCAAACATAAAGGAAGCAGTGGCAGAATAACATAGAGGAATTAACAAAGGAGAAGATTAAAGGAGTGCTGCAGTATAGCACAGTATAACTTCCAAATCTCATCAGAGACAGACAGGCTGAAATGAACAGTAGATAAAAAGATGTTTGTTTCTTTTTCTTTTGTATGCAGGAACATCTATCACAATAATGGAATGAATAAATACTGTCTTGATTGTCTTTTGTCTTTCTCATTCCTCTTTTTTTATACGTATTACAGGAATTTTCTGGTCTGCTTTTAGACTAAGTGTTTTGTCATGTTTGTTTTTCTCCCCACATTATATCTGAATATCAAATGCTCACCCATAAGGAAAAGATCTTCATGCCAAAAGTAACACACAGTGTACATACACAGGTTTTCCAGAGAAAGCTGTGGCTGTCCAGTCCCTGGAAGTGTCCAAGGCCAAGCAGGATGGGACTTGGTGCAACCTGCTCTAGTGTAAGGTGTCCCTGCTCATGGCAGGGGGGTTGGAATGAGATGAAATTTAAATTCTCTCCCAACCCAAACCATCCTGTGATTCTGCCATTTCTATGACAGCACGTCTGCTGTGTGAACATCAGTCAGGGAATTAAGTTTCATATACAGTAATGAAGAAGAAGGAGTTAAATAAAATAATTTCTTCTACCTGACTCAGTTCATTCCCTTTCCATCTCGAGATATTTTTACTGTTTAATCAAAGTGCTGCCACTTGCTGATCTTTTCCTCAGGTGTGTCTCAGGGTCTGTTTGAAGGATTTTGTAGTTTCTCAAGTTTCCATAGTGCGTGTGCACCTTGTGCAGGAACGAAACAACCAGCAGGGAACTTAAATGTACTTAAATAAACAGAGAAATATTTGGGAATCAAAAGCCTGGTAACTTTATTTTCAGCTTCCTAGATGTCTGAATGCACCTAAGATGGGCATTGCAAATGGTGGGGAGTGCAGTCTGCTGCCAGAAATTTACAGGAAGTTCATCTGCTGGCAGTCATTTTCACATACACAATTTTTGCATGATTTTTTTTTTATTTTGGAGCATATGAAAAGGCTAGAACTAAACCTCAATCTTAATTTATGGGAGGGGAATATGATTGCCAATGTTATGTGTCGTATCAGAATGGACAACTCTAAGGTAAGGAAAGAAATCAGAATAATTCAGTCAGTGGAAGGTGGTAAGAACAACAGAAGAGGAAACCTGGAGAGTTTTAAATTTTGTCTCTATTAAGAAGAAAACCATCTACCATATTAGAGGTCCATGGCATGTATTGACCAAGTAATGAAATGTGGTGCAGATATTTCATAGAATCATAGAATTTTTAAGGTTGGAAAATATCTTTAAGATCATTGAGCCCAACCATTAACCCAGCATTGCCAAGCCCACCACTAAACCACATCTCCAAGTGCCACAGCTACAAGTTTTTTAAATCCCTCGGGGGATGGTGACTCCACTACTGTCCAGGCATCCTGTGCCAGGGCTTGAAAACTCTTTCAGAAAAGAAATTTTTCCTAATGTCCAGTCTTAACCTGCATTGTTCCCTCAGCCATTCCTCTCTGTAGCAAGCAGAGGCCTGTGGCAGAAGCACCACACTCAGCAGATTCATCAACCCAGGACATTGCACAGACTGGGCATAGCTATTCTACTTTGGTTAAAATGATTCTACCAAGTCAATTTGATATGACAGAAACTGTTTTAAATTCCCCTGTTGTTCTAATGAAGATTGTCATCACTGAAACACGTTCCCAGTGTAACTGGGAAGCTCTTCCCACTTTCCCTCTCCACAATTTTTCAGGAGCTGTCCATTCTGAGTGTCCTGGATTTAGCTGCTTGTCTTTGCAGATGTCTTTGGATTTGTTGCCCCTCTATCTGCACGACACAGCTCTAGAATAAATCAAGACCTATTCCAACTCCCATTGAAGTCAGCAGCTGAAATAGGGTCTTTCTTCACAGAGGGCTTAATGGTGCTCTCACTGGAGCTCACACAAATTCTGCTCTGACTTTGGTGACTCAGGGTAAAAATCCAAAGCACCCAGTTGTGCTGCTGCTGCTGCTGTGTGCTTCATGGTACCTAGTTGTTTTTATTGCCCCGGGTTTTACATCAAATAGGAGATGGTGTTACAGCTTCTAAATCAGGCAGTGGAAATCTCATTTGTCTGGGTGTCCTTGCAGTCATAAATACTTCATCATCAACTTTGAATAATGACTTTAATCACTTCAGAAGATCAAGGAGCTAAAATTGTAATTCATCCCTATTTGGGAACGCAAGAAGTCAATAGAGAAACTGACTGAATTTAATGTGTTTTGTTGTTGTGCTTGAGGATATATTTCAGCAAATATGTTTCTCCTTTCCCTCTCATATCTGTGGACTAATTGAGAATTTCAGCGCTGACCAAATTAACTACTAATAATTAATACAGTTTTTAATTGACAAGTCTAGACTTAAAAACCCACATGTGATTTCATACCTGCGTAAAAGTCTTTGATATTTTAACTGGTAGATCCAGTATGAAGCATTTAAATCATAAGTGGTGCTTCAAAAATACATTTGTGTTCTCAACTTCCTGAAGCTGAAAAAGGAAAAACATGCAAACAATGTGAAAACCAGAAATATTAATAGACTTGCTCATCTAGTTACTGATTTTTCTGTTCTCGTGCATTTATAAAGACTCTATAACATAGACCAATTGCTCGTCTCAGGAAGAAAACTGATATTTCAGGAACTCTGGATACATATTTTATACACAATCATTTGTCCTTTTGTGCTCTTCCAATACTATTTTTCCACTGAATGCACAACAAGAGGCATTTTCTTAATGAGTGTAAGGATTGGTGCAAGCAGTTATGTTTCACTGAACTCGCTACACCTGCTTTTCACCACCCTCTACCCCTGCCAGCAGGGCAGCCTGTGTTTGCTCACCACAATCAAATTCAGACAGAATGTGTTTACCTCAGGCAGTTTCAGGAGCAGGTATTGATGGAGCTCCTTGTAGCTGGATTGTCATAAACAGACCTGACTTGAGCTGTTCCTACCAAAAAAAGCTTGTAAATGCGTTGTGCTGCAAGGAAATGAACAAAAAATTGATGCTGGTATAGTTTTCCAGTGGCACAACTGAATCTAGAAGAAGCTGTCAGTAATTCCTTTGATTAGTTGTCAGTGATACCTTTGGCTCTTTAACTAGAAGTAATATTCTTAACTCAAAACTTTTCTTTTTGCATCTACATTTCAATTAAATCCAAAACAAGAAGCAAATAAAGCCAAGCAGAGTAAATATGAAATTGAGATCATATTTATAAAATTGAGGTAGTTTATTTTTTTAGCTTTTAACTCCCTAGGCTAGCTACAACAGGGCATGTGGAGTATATAGGACAAACTTAATGGAAATCTGCAAATGCAAATGGGTATCCATAAAGATAGCTTGAACTTCCTTGTTCACCCATATGGGACATTTTTTGAGTAACTTTCCCTTGAAATTCACCTGTGTCCATTGAGTTTGGAAGTGGTGTTGGTGGCAGTAATTCTGGGATTTCCCTTTTCTTAACCAATGCACCACAAAAGTAATCTGCTCTTACATACATTTAATCTAAACTGATGTAAAGTCTTTGATTTCCAGTAAACTTGCAGGTGCAAAGGAAAGGACATGCAGCCCTCAAGCACTTTATTCTGTGCTCAGTTCCCTTCACAATTATTCTCAGGGAGTGACAACCCCCAACTGCTCCAACCGCGCACAAAAAGCCTCCACACAGAGTTAAAGAAACCTTCTGTTCGCTCATTTACGCTTTCTCACCCTCTCTTCTAGCTTAAAAACATGTTGCTACTTATGGAGCCCAGAAGTATGCTCCTCATGGAGCACACACAGCAGTTATCTCTCCTGCTGTATTTATAAACTGTTGACTGACACTGGAGCTTTTATTCTTGCCGCAGCTTTCCTCTGTATGACACATTACCCAATCTCTCTGTGTAGACCTCACGCTGAACGCTAAAAGAGCAGCAGAGTTGCCTTCACTGAAAAACAATCTGATCTGATATGTTAAAGAGGCAAAAATTGTTTTCAGATACAAAGCAGGCAAGTATGTGGAAAAATGGGTTTCTGCACCTGTCAGCGAGACAGTACATTCTGAGATTATTGCACCAATTTTTGTTTGCTAAAAAGTAAGCTTTTTATGATAAACTTAGTGCACCGGTATATTTCCCAGGTGTGAGTCAGAGACTTGAAAAATTGGCCTTAAAATGTGATGGCATGCCATTTCAGGGAGATTTTCCTTTGTCTGGAGCTGTGTGCGCATGAATTCATTTCCAGGCAGACACTTTTCAACCTGACAACAACAGTGCGCTCTGTACTGAAATCCATCTCTCAAATTGCTAGCAAATCACAGGACATGTTTATCCTGCCAACCTGCAGGACTATGATTCTTACCCCCTGCTTCAAGCTTTGAAGAGGGGCCATATTAGCCCCAAGAGCCCTTCAGATAAACACACTTTCTCAGACTAAACACTATAGTCCGATGATTCACTCAGGCTGTTATCTGAGACCCTTCTGCTTATTATCTAAACATGCTGCTCTAATCCTGAATCAATGGAAGTGAAATCTCAAAGTACACTAGTGCAGCTTATCTCAAGAAAATGTAAAATGCCTTTTTGGCAGTAATTATGTCTTAATGGGCCTTTACAGTGTGTTCTTATAAGGGGAAAATAATTTTATTGCACTTTCTGCTAGGTACTGTAGTGCATAAATGAAATCCATTTTATTTTTAAAGCATAAGGATATTCAAGTAAGTAGCAACTATTAACGCAGTGTCTTAGGTGAGAAGAACATTAGTTTTATTTCCTTTGTATGTTGTTGTTCCACAGGCTGTTGAAAACGTACTTAGAAAGTCAAATCATAGCCCTGAACATTTCCTGGGTTCTCAAGACAAGTACTATATGGGAAGAGCTAAAATCTCTCCCTTGACCAAGTAATTTTATTTGCCAATGGACAGATTGTGAAGAAACACTTACTTGGCACAGATACAGAGCGGAAAAAACAGTTGCAGTAAATCACAGATGAAATTGCAGACCTGACACCAATTTCCTTCAAATCACGGGCAAAATATTCCTTGGCATCAGTAGGAAAAGATCTCGGCATATACTGATAAAAAGGAGTATATTACCAAAGGAAGAACAGGCAACTGGCAGCCAAGATTCCGAACTTCCTTTCTCATCCGTGCCCATGAGTGAATCATGATGCAATAAAGGGTGGATCAGTTTGTATTTCTAGGCCTGCATTTATCTTCCTGTCAAACAGGTGCAATAAAACGTTGCAGGGAACAAGCATTTAGGGTGAACATCAGCATTTATTGAGTCTGACAATACCGATTTCCTGCCCATTGCTACCATTCTGCTGCAGCAAAGTCATTGGTAGTGGTTCCACGCTGTGGGTGGAGCAAAACTTTCCTGTGTTTTCTGTTCTCTTTCAACAAAGTCTTGGTTTTTTTCTCTCTTGAAATGCTTTCCCTCTCACTGTTCTTTGTCTTTGTCTAACTGGCAACTTCCAAAACCACAGTGATGCACAGTGATGCTGCTGAAAGATTTATGTTTTTTTTCCCTTTTTAATAAAATGAGAACACAAGAGAAGAAAATATATTATTACAAATTTTGATAAAAGTAGAAAAATCTTTTTTTTCTTCTTTCCAAGCATTTCTTTGCTGTATTTCCTTGTGGGTTTTTGGTTTTGTTGTTGTTGTTGGAGTGGGGTTTTTTTTATTATTTTATTTAATTTGGCTTTGAGGTGATTTTGGTTGGTTGGTTGGTTTTGTTCTGGTGTGCACTGTATGGAAAACACCTATATAAACACATCCCATGTGAGTAAACTTCACCTAGATCCTCCACAAGATTGTAATTAATCATCGTAATAATGTAAATTTGCCTTTTCTCCCATCGCTAGAAAATATTCTGCACCTTTTCTTTACACCAGTGAATGGTACCAAAGTACTTTGAAGTTCCAGCAGACACTGCGCATACCCTAAGCGTGTCCTGATTTCTTTATATATGTGTGACTGTCCTAGATAATATCGCCAGAATTCCATTTTACAGAGGTTTGCTATCAAAAGCTACTTGTTACCAAGTTGTACACAAAACGGGGATGCCAGTGGGCAGAAAACTGTATTCTACCTCTGTCAATTTTCACAAAGCTCACATCATAATGACATTTCCAGGACTAAAAAATTGGCTTGAATGCTGAGAAAATAAGCACATATTACAGCACCACATTGTGCCAATTTCCCCAGACCAAATGACCAAGAATAGTTCTTTTGCAGAGCAGGGCATTAATGCTTCTCAGGAAAAGTAGGTTGCACCCAAAAAATGAGATTTTCAAAATTAAATGTCTTTTATGCCATTCTATAGCCTTGAATGGTGGTGTCTCCAGACAAAGAGAATAAAAGCAGAGAGTTACATAGTGTTATCTGAATCATCCAAACATTTCACTTATAAAACCACATGAGAAGGACTGCTGGAAAAAGCTTTCTAAAAATGTCATTTTTATATCCCACTACCAGGAGGAGAATGGAAAAACTTAAAGACAGGTAATATCTGTCAAGCTGGAGTTTCAATAATTTTGCCCCAGAACCTGGAAGTGAAATTGCCTCCTACCAAGCAAACAAACACACAAAAAATCCCAATTAACAAACAAACAAACAGAAAAGTAAACCTCAGCAAATTTTGAACTCCACTGCTTGTTACCTTTATAATCTGAGAAATATTATTCCATCCATCCAGATTTTTCAAAGAAGGATTGAGGAGCAAAGTAGAAACTCAGTAAAATAATTAGTGAAAATATGAAATATTTTCTGAGGATTTTTCTTAACAAGCTGTATTTTGGATATATATTTTTCTCACTTCCATAGAAGAAAGATTGCACACCTTGCGAACATTTTCGTGCATGTTTTTATTTTGTGCCTATTGGATGAGGAGAATAAACTGTTGTCGTGGGTGTTCCATATCATTGTCAGAACGGTGGGGTGATGTGAGACAAACCACGCCAGGGAACGGTCTTTTCTTCTGGTGAGACAAAAAACTCACAGGCTTAGCAGTGGCCACGTTGACTGTACCTGTGCCAGAAATCAGTGTGGTACCTGACTAACACCGTGGAGAAAGATGAACTAAGACTCCACTAAGTTTTGGACTTGCATATGAGCTTTGGCCCTGTGTAGGAGGGTTTTGGCATATCTCAGAAGATACTCAGTGTCTTTCAGGATCATAAAATCATGGAATGCTTTCAATTAGGATTGCAAAACCCTTGCCATGGGCAGGGACATCTTCCCCTAGACCAGGGTTCTCCAAGCCTTGTCCAACCTGGCCTTGGACACTGCCAGGGATGGGGCAGCCACAGCTTCCCTGGGCAATCTCACCACCCTCACAGAGAAGCATTTCTTCCTGATATCGCATCTAAGCCTGCCCTCTGTCAGTTTAAACCATTCCTCCTTAACCTGTCACTCCATGCCCTTTTCCAAAGTCCCTCTCCAGTGCTCTTGTACCCCCTCCTGGAAAGTACTTCAAGGTCTCCCTTGGATCCTTCACTTTCTCTGTTGGATCTATTGATCTAACCAAGGTACCTCATGACTTACTGTTTTGGAGCTCTGCCTGTGTACTCGTAGTTTGTTGTTTGTTGTTTTTTTTCTCTAATGCAATGAAAATTATCCAGTTGCTCCAGAAATATTTTTGCACATGGAAATGAAAAAAGAACATGTTGGGAAGCCACAGGGACATGACAACTCAGTCATTTTGTGTCACAGGTTCCCTTTGTAAGCAATACAAAATCCATGCAGAATTGTAAAAAAGGTATTTTGCATTCCTTTTGGTGGTGATTCATGTAGTCCCCAGGGAACACATCACTCAGATAAACACTGAGCTAAATTTCAGTTGCAGAAATGAGTGCACTATTGATTCAATGTTACAAAAGTCTAAAATAGCCACTCTGCAGATTGCTTGCTTCTTCCTTTCCCCCCTTTTCAGGTTCTCAGATTAAATTGTATCTCTGCTGTTGAGTAGGGCACAGGGGAGGGGAGAGAAAAACCAATGTGGTGGAATTTTTAAGGTAAGCACTCTTGTTAGGGAAGTCATCATGAAAGACCATATATGCAAGCCAGAGTATAATTTGCAGTCATTTATCAGAGCAATGAGGTGTTTGGCTCCACGGCCTCCTGGTTTACTTCTGCAAGGCTGCACAAGGCCTCACTGGGGAAGGTGGCAAGTCTGTGATGACCACAGAAGCTGACAAGAGCATGTCTGAATCCCTGCAAAGCCCTTGCTTGCAGCTGTAGTCGTTACCTCTTCACTAGTGGGTTGTTTGGTTTTTGGTTTTTTTTTAATATGTGCTGCTTACTAAAATGTAATTACCAAGCTATTATTTTTTCCCTTTAACCATTTATGATGCATTTGTGATAAAAGGTGAAAACTGGCTTTATTCTTTTTTGCATATCAATGAGAATGGGGGAGAAATTTTGTGTGGTGCATGATAAACCAAATGCATTTGGGGGTTTTAGAGGTAGTTAACAATGAAGATTGCTTCAGTGCCTGCATTTAGAAGAAAATTGCTAAGGTGTTTATCCCTCAGAGAGAGACCATTAGCATGAATATGAAAGAAAAAGTCAGTTCTATGAGTTAGGGAGTGTAGCACTGAGGAATTTTTACTGGCATTGTGGAGAATTGATATGGTGATTTCATCCATATTTAGGGGTGAATAAAAAGTAGATATCATCTCCCAGGTGATGGACTGCATCTTTTCATTACTACACATGACAAACCATCTTGGGGAGAGCAGGATTAATAAAGTTAACAAAAACAGAGTTGCAGAAAACTGTCAAATATATTATCACATGGAGGCAGAAGGGCAATTAGAGTGGGAACATTGGGAATCTCAGTGAAAAGAAGCTGTATCTGGAGGCAGAGTCTGAGTGCCAGTGCATGTTATTTACTAGTTCCTCAGCAAGAAAGAATGGTCACTTTGTGATGTTATATTTTGTGGTCCTGAGTTATTTTATTGGAAGTTGCTCAAATCTGTCTTTTTCTCCCCCTTATTTATTTCCCTTTACTTACTTTTTTCTATCAGGCTGGTGTGGCTCAATCTTCCTGCATAAGTCATGATGCAGGACATGTGAATACAGAATAGTGAGTGCATACAAAATGTTCTGCAGTTAGGGAAAGGGCAGTGAAATAGTCATCCATCAGTGCTCAGGATGCAAAGGAACATTGACACCTGTTTTCCACGAGGCTTAATCCTGCATGGTCTGTGGCTGAGAGCAGTGCAAGATAGGATGGGAAGCAGTATCACAGCTGAGAAGAGAAAGGGAACCTGAATCCATAAGTTCACTTGTGGGAAACAACATGATTTCTCTGATGGTGAAAATAAATCGTGTCTAACAATGATTTGAAGTCAATTAAAAAAAAAATAACCTCACAAATCCATGATTTTCAGACAGAGAGAAAGCTAAACATACCAGTTCAGGGGCTCAGACTCATTTGGATGAAGATGAGACCAATGTCATCATGAGTTACCTTTATTGAGTAATTCATGTTAAGTAACTGCTATCTTTAATTAATTTCTCTTTACGTTCAGGACTTTATGCATAAAGTCTCTTCTGTAGTGAGAGACTAAAGATGTATTAACCAGTGGGAAGGAATCCATCTCTTTCAGTGAGGATCCATTAGTTTTTAGAAAGAATACTGATCTGAGGTCTAATGCAATATCATCTCCTCTCTGGGACTGAACACCTGTTTCTGGAGTAAACAGGTTGTTGCTGAAGAGCATTAAATGTAGGGGAAAGTAGCAGGAGGAAATCATTTTAGAAAGTTTTCGGCCAAAATTTTGTGAAAATTGGGAATGTAAATCTGTGCTTGAATTTAATAATCAGTGCATGTCTAATTGTGTTTCTTAAGTTGCCAGCCATCCGTTTATTTGGCCCACTCAACCTGGACCATTTTCTTGCCCATAGGCAAGGTCTTAAGGTCCTCCCTGTCAATCCTAGATGAGCTAACCTGGAAAACCTCTGGAAATCAGCAGCTAAAACGTATTGCTGCTATTTACCACAGAAATGGATATCATACCTGTGTGTCTTCCAGAAAGAACACCTGTCATGAATATTGTCCTTCTTCTGTTTCCCTTTCCAGGTAAATAAATTAGCTTAAACTGGGGTTGCCGGTTGTCTTCTAAATTACAGATTAATTTCAGTTCCTGTCTCAGCTTTATCCTTATACATTCTCAGAGTTAAGAAAAGGCTACTGATTTTGTGCAATGTGGAGTTTGTAATTTTGCCTTGGAAGGCTGTCAGATAAAGCTCAGAAAGCCATTAGTCTGCTAGGAACTTGGACTGAATCTCTTTTATCTTCATACTTTTCCCGTCATCTGTGATGTGCATTTTGTCCCCAGTACAAATTCACAGAAGGAAAGGGATATTGCTGTTTTACAACAGAAGAAAGAATTCTTTCCTGTAATTATAAGGCATGAGACACTGCCTGATCATTAATCAAGGGACTGATTATAATAATAATCCACTTCTACTGCAGGCTTATGGGCTAATTCTCATTTATTACTAATCCCATTTTGAACTGCTCCTGAATCATTACTAGAACAGGCAAAAAAGGTTGTGAGAGATGAGTTTGATGTACAACCAGAACAGTGCAGAGACTTGACAAGGAGAAGAATCAATCTCTGTCCTTCAGTGTTTAAGACAGAGCCCCTGCATTTTCTTTGGTCTGTGTCTGAGCTGTTACTCAGCTCCCTTCCTTCCTCCCAGTGATGTGGCAGATGGTTTCGGCTGGCACAGGTGGCTGAGTACCACCTGCTGCAAATTTTTCGCTATCTTTTGCTATGCAACTCTTTTTGTTGTTGTTGTTTGCAAAATACGGCTGGAAATAGGAGAGAAGCAAGAAGAGAGTGCGAAGTGATGTTGGTGATGTTCTGTGCTTTCTTGTTTTCTGCTGTGTCATTGCTGGGAACCTGTAGCTGGTGCAGGCAGGACTCCTGCAAGCAAAGGCAGCAGGTTGGGAACTTTGGCTTCTGTGATGGAAGACGTGTTCCTTTCTTATCTCATAGTGTTACTCAACCCATGCTGAGGAGCAGCATTTCTCACTGCTGCATGCTGTGAAGGGAAAAATCCTCTATTGGCTTTAGGCATTAGATGCTACATTCTCTTGATCTTTTGAACTCGATTGGAAATAAAACAGCCTTGTAGAAGCTAAATGAAAAGTTTGAGATGGAGAGGAGGACTAGCCTTATCATCCAAATGCATGAAGGATATGACTGGGCAGGGCCTGGCTGATACTGTGGACATCAGAGGCAGGGCTCTGTATTTAGTCTCTGTTGAGGTAGTGAGAGAGGTACAAAAGAAAAAAACACCCCTGGAATCTTAAACACTTCCCTGAGGATGGGTTGAGTTACTCTCTGGAGTCAATCATGTATCCCTAATGACTGCAGAGAGAGACTTGAAGACTAAATAAAGCTATAATTCTAAATGTAGAATACCCGACTACCTCTTCAGGGGCCAGAAACCAGATGAAATAAGGCCCGTCCTTCACATCTAGGTTAGTACTGGTATTACAATATTTATGAGGTATAATATCCAGCTAACATCCTATCTGGATGCTTTCTCATTTGAAATGTAACTGCTGCAGGTTTCTTGCTACTTGCTGTGACAAATAAGCTTTTAAAAACGACTTGCTTTTGTCCCCTCCTCCCCTCACGAAAAATAAAAGACTAAAAAAATCTGTGAAAACCAAATAATTATCACAGCACTTCTCACCAGTGTACTTGCATTAGGTAAATCTATTTCAAGAGGTAAAAGAAAAGCACACTTTATAACAAGCTGTGCCAGGTGGATGATATGTAATCCCAATGAAGTCAACTTTGATGCTTATATGTGTAAGAGAATTTGCTAAAAGAGAGAAATGGGAGGTTTGCACTTTGGCTTTTTTGCTAAAAAGTATTCTTTGACCATATCTGCAAAAACTTTCCTGAGATAAAAGAAATCTCAACTTACTTTTAATAAAAAATTCCAAGTAAACAATGCAGTTTCATGTATTTTTAAATTGTTTTTATTTTTGCTTCTATCGCTATTTGAAGATTTTTCCCCTCCCCCTGAGTTTCCTGTGTCCTTTTAGTTCATTTTATCCTTGTTTGTTCATTGTCATAGATGAACAATATCCTGCCTGTTTGCAAGAACATATCCCACCCCTCAAGTGTTCACTATAAATGTAAAAAATCCAGTTTATAATAAGAATGACCCCTGTGGTAATCAGGGAGACAGTTTTGATTAAGAACATCTGTTAGCAGATTCCCGGTTCTAAAGTCAAGCAGAACATAAGACAAGTAGATATAGAAAGTGACATTCTTCAAACTGTGAGGCTGGCCTCCCTGGGGAGGCTCTGACCTCTTCCAGAGATACAAGCCAAGATCATAAAAAACAAACAGACGTCAAAATGTGTGGAGTCTGTGTGTAGTTTGAAAAACATGACACCTTTGTTTCGGAGGTGCTGCATCTTTAAATTTCTAAGCACCACACTTCTGAGGAGAGTGGGGAAGGACTGCACTTCTGAGCCGTGTTTACTCCTCAAACACATCACCACACAATGAAAAAGAAGGGACAGGGATGGGGACCCCCTGCTCATTGCCGTGCCCCTTTTTTTATTGTTCTTCTCTTCTCCCCCTTTTTACCTTTTTGGGGCTGACAAAGCCATCTCTTCGCTATGCACAACACAGAGATCTGGGAGAAATGGCTTCACTTCAGAGCTCTGCAGGTGTAAAATGGTGATGTGGGAGATGCTGCCTCTAAACAACTTCTATTCTGAGTCGCATTAAAGCTTTTGTAGCCCAGCACTCCTTCTCCAGCATTGATCAGGACGAAATGCTTAGGAAACAGTAAAGAAACAAACTTGGCCTTGCTGCTCAATGGCTTTGTTTCCTCTTCTGGGGGCATTAAGACAGTGGTCTTATTTGGAAAGGATTTTGATCTCTAATGAAAAAAACTCAACATACTAGTTCTATTTATATATCCATGATAACTCAGTGAATTCGAAAATTAATTAATCATGTTGCTCCTTATGAAGAGTTTTCTTTTGCTCATTGTGAAAAGTGAGATAAAAGAGTATGAATCAAGATGAAGGAGAGAAAACAGGAGAGAAACATTTTCTCTTTGTTAAATTGTTTTCTTAAAAGCTTCTAAAAAAAGAGAGCATATACAGGAAGATGAAATGTGGAAAGAAGATTGCTCTCCCAAGGGTAGGTATGGAAGTATTTCTTCGGCTGGAATGGATTGGATTATGAAAGACAAAGTGTTGTTAAGAGTTGAAAATTTTGAGAGATTAAAAGGCAATGAGATAGGTTTCTGCAGGTACACTGGCAACTCCACAAAGATCAGGAAAATTGTGGGTCTGCTGGTGGAATGAGTGCATCCTAATGATGAGGAATGTGGAATGTACAAATATGCTCAAGGCTTTCTCTATCCCAGCCTTCAGCGGCAAGCTCTGCTCTTATGGCTCCAGGACTTTATGCCTCCCAGGAAAGTTTGAGGAAGAGAGAGAGTAGAGGGGGACAAAAAAGGGAGAAGTGAGTCAAGCTGGGTGTAGGCAGTTCAGTGTAAGAGGATGAGACACATCCAAGCATGTTGAGGGAGCTGCTTTATATCATTGTGAGGCCACTCTGATACCTTTGAAAAATTGTGTCAGATGCCTGATCACTGATGAAAGGCAAATGTGGCATCTCTTTAGGAGCAACCTAACCATTGAGAGACTTATTTGCCAAAGTTCTTCAACAGCAGGTAGAAATACATAGTCTTATGAGGATTAGTGACTTTTTTTTTCTGCATTGAATTATACTGGAAAAAGGAAAAAGTTGTGCTGCCTTCTTTCAACTTTTAGAAAAGTTTTGTTTTACTTCTATACAGACTTGATACTTGTTCTCAAGTATCACATCTCCTAAGAAGAATGATGATTTGGTTTCAAAAGAGTTTTTACCACACTTTTCAGTTAAGTCTTAGTCATAATACACAAGAGAGTACTCAAGACTGATGTCAAGCTGCAAAGTGCTGCAAGCATGACAAATCTTCACTTTAATTCTCAGAATTGATTTCCTTTTGAGGGGGCGTGATTTCCTTCTGTCTCTTCCCCTTGGCATTTACTGACTTGGGAATGTTTTGTATTCTCCTCTTATTGAGCAGAAATTTGTATCCACTATTCCTGAACGATTTTTAAGAGGTGCCTTTTACAGCAAGAAACAATTAAAGAAAATATAAGTGTGTCACATGCACAGATATACTGCTGCTTATTTTATAAGGGAACCAGGCAAAATATAAAAATAAAACTACTGAAAAATCTGTAAAACCTTAGACTTTATCTACACCTGAACATTCACAAAATGCAGGTGAACTTGAGTTTTAATTCTGCCTACTGTAGAGAAGCATGAAAAAAATGGAATCTGAAGCAAGGCTTGAACTTAACAAAGAGATTAATTGCATTTTAGTCCTTTGTCTTTTATATGTACTATTCATACAGGGCTGCAAAGATTTTATTACACTTATTGGCCGTTAAATTTATTCTTTCTCTTAGTATATATTTTTATGTTGAGGTTCCTGGTGAACGGAGGAAAAACCCATTTCTTTTGAAATCAAAAGCCAGGTTTATTTATGTTTGACCGTGGAGTCCTTGACTTTGTACTGAGCAATCATGCCAAGGGGAAAAAGCTGAGAAATGAATGTCAACATCAAAAAATTGGAATGGAAATGACTAGCTGAGTTAACAACAGAAAGAAAAGTCTATGTCCTCAATCCAGTTTGCTCAGAATACTTAATGCCTCTGAAAATGGATCACTGCAAACATGACACTAAAGTATTTTGTCTGTTTAGTCTAATATATCAGCAGCAATAACGTGTCATAATAAAAAATTGCACAGGTAAATTCATTCATATCCTGAAAGTCTTAACTATGCCCCGGCATGAACCAGGGCGTGTAGGTAGATGATTCTGACTCAAGAGTGGCAGTCCCTAAAAGCTGAGAACTCTGTCCCTTTGGAATGATTCAGTGTGTGAAATTAGGAACCCAGGGTCTCCCGTCAGTCAGGGAAAGCCATTAAGCATCCCTGGGGAGTGATCCTGGGAGTACTCGTGCTGCAGAATGTCACTTACTGTGAGTAACTTAAACAGGGATGTGTGACCTAATTCCTTCTTGGTTTGCCATAAATGGCTATAAATGAGTGTACAAAGTTCTGAGCACTTCCTAGAGGTGGATCACCCCACTTAAACAGAGCTCATTCTTTGTAAAAGGTTGTGCAGAGTTGTCATACAGCGCGACAGTAGTTGATTTATGAAATTTCTAACTCAGGGAGACAGGTTGTCTGGGCTGGGCTTTAGGTTCCATGTGAAAACATGTACTTTTAGCTAGCAGCTCCACTCAGTTGTATAAACGCTCTAAAAATAAATAATAGGTGCAAAAAATAGATAATTAGATAACTAACAGTATAACTATTTTCCATCAGGAGAAGCAGCCTGTAGTCCATTAACGGCATCAAAATTTTTACCACTTTTTACAAGGACAGCTTAGACAGTGGACTGCCAGCTAAACATCCAGCTAAATTCAGAAACCTAATCCACAAATTTAACTTCACTGAAGGTTTCCGTTGTCTGCTCAGCCTGAAGGAATCCTGGCCTAGTTCTGTTCCTCCTACTGATGCCTTTTTCTGGTCTTAGAATCAAACACAGTTAGAAGGGAAAAAGGGGTTTTACATCAGTATTTATTTTAAGGATCCTTAGGTGCGCCACGTCCAGGTCAAGTGCACCTCAGTGCACACCGCAATGCACACCTATGATAGATCTGGTACAACATTATAGGTGTTACTAATTACCATTCCTATCAAAGATTCCCCAATGAGAGGCTTGAATGAGCCCCTCTCCCCAAGGAACCTTCCCCTGGATGGTTCTATCTTAGTTTACAAGATGTGTTCTGGAGAGGACCTTGGAGTCTGGGGCTTCTAAGATGTTTAGTCTCCTAACTTAACAAATAAGTCTGAGAATGTAGGCTAAAAAAGCCCTAAGAATACAAAAAGCTATGAAAAGGTATATAAAAGGGGTATAAAAGAAAAGGCAAAAAATTATCATGGCATCACTGCAAAGGAGACTCCCCTAATAATCATGGTGTAGAACAGTTCTAAAGGACTGGTGCGAAGAGGAGAAAATCAGGGTCACAAGGGATGGGCACTGCAGTGAGATCTTTGTTCTGGTATAAAAGCCTGGGGTCTGAGGGCAGGTAATGGATTTAATGGGTGTGTTTATTCATTAACGCTCCTTGCCCTCGACTTGGAGACTTTGAATGTGATGTCTAGTTTTGTATTGCACCATTTATTAATCTAGTTGCTATCTAATGTAAACGGCAGGAAAAAACCTGGGAACAGAGGCACAGTTCTGTTCAGTGTCTTATCCAAACCATAGAGTGTGGAACCCTTTCTGCTTGATGTCTTCAGTATTCAGCTGCCCTACTGCATGCACATCCAGTTTCAAGAGGATGGGCTACGCTATGACCTGATCCGCTCTGTCTTGTAGCCTGGTAGTTAATAAACCCTCCTGGGATACTACTGGTAATAATTTAGAGATTTTCAAATTCTGAGTAAGTCTCAAAGCAGAATCCTACCCTTAAATTACCTATTAGTCTACCATTTTGAAGCTTAGTTGGATGAACTTTTTCCTGCAGCAGGTGAAATGTTTTGAATGATGTATAAAGGCCTTGAGTAAAAGATACATCATAAATAAGTGATAAGGGTCAACATGAAAGTCTATTCACAGGAGGTATTGTCAATCAACATGAGGAACTATTGAGAGAGATTTAAGACTGAGACTTTTAAAAGACCATAAGAAATCCATTTCCCTTCAATTTTCAGCATGGGCTATAGGATATATATATGTAAACTAAACTGTTTTAAAATATCCTAGCCTAAATTCCCAATAGAGTAAAAAATACAGGATTTGATGCTGCATCCTGCTGCTCATAGAAATGGTCCAATGTTGATCTGTGTATTCCTTTTTTATCAGACCTTCCTGCATCTTAATATCTCTGGAGAACTGATTCTGTCAGGAGGATTCCGATCCTGACCGACTGTTGCCATGGTATTGGGTTATTCTGGGCTGTGATCAAGAAAAGCAAACAAACTTGAGAAAGAAACTGGCTTTAAAACATATTCTCAAGACACAGTGCCTGAGACTAGGTTTTGAAAACTAAATCTTGAAATTTTTTTTACAATGTGGCAGTTATTAAATGCTTCTGAAAAAAAAAAAAAACAGTAAAAAGAAGCGTTGATGTGACAATAAATGCATATATAAAAAGAGAGAAATGGAGGAGAAAATCAGGCCTATTCTAGCACTGTTTGAAATTGTTCATTCTCATGTAATGGCATTATCCCACACTGAACTGAAACCCCCATCTTTTCTGAGAGCCTTTAAAAGAGTAGAACTTTTTGCAGATTGGATTCCTGTTTTGCTAGGTACTATTCCAAAGCTGGTGGGAATCAATGAATGTCTTTTTTGATATTACTGAGCTTTTGAATTGAGAGTATAATAAGTAATTTGTACCTGTCTCCAATCCCTAGGTAGTAATATAGCTTCTTTTACGCCTGTTAATATTCATTCAATTGCAATTCATCTGTTTGTACTGGCAGCACTGCAGAAGTTTCTGGTAATACATGAGACAGTATTTTCTGTATGCAGGGACTTGCATAATAAGTTCATATTCTAAGAGGACAGAGCTCCCTTGATGGGAAAACAAACAAACAAACGAAAAACATCCGAAGAGAATTCCTTATTATTGGGGTTGATGTACCCAGTAGGATGCACAAATTTCAGCAAGCAGTGTTTACAAGGGTAAAACAAGCAATGTGGATCCATGCAGGGAATCGGGGAAGTTTACTGCAAGTTTGTTATTTACAGATGGATAATTTTGTTTGCCAAATTACTGAGCGTGTTCTTCCTGTTCTGCAGGCAGAATTCACAGCCATGAGGGACCAGTATATGCGAGGTGGAGAAGGCTTCATTATCTGCTATTCCATCACAGACCGCCAATCCTTTCAAGAAGCAGCTGAGTTTAAGGAACTCATTTATCGCGTCCGGCACACCTATGACATCCCCGTGGTGCTGGTGGGAAACAAAATAGACCTTGAGGAGTTCAGGCAGGTAAGCGACTTCTCCACTGTTTTTGGCTCTGTTTTCCTTGGCTGCCTTCAGGGGTTTCTGCAGCATATGTTATACAGTGCTAACTGAGAATTATTAGCACAAGAAGAGGTTTAATCAAAGAGCAACAAACTTGTAATAAATTAAGGTCTTTGCGGTACTTTTCATTCATATGTTGTGGAACTTGAAGTAGCCTTGGCAAATCACATCCAGACTTTCTCTTTTTTTACTTGAAAAACTTTGACTACTGTTGTCAGAAGATTTATATGTATATTCATATATATGTATTCAACATAGAAAAATCTTCAATCAGGGTCTTTGTGGAAAAAAAACTTGAGTTCTTTTGATGTTGCCAGCCATTAAACAGAGGTTTGTTTTTTTTCCCCCAAACATAGTAGATTTGATTAAAAGTTTTTCAACCTCAGACTTAAAACAAAACAAAAAAAAAAAATTAAAAACATTGTGAAAATAAAGTAATACATATCAGATTACATTTGCCTGAAGATCCACTGACTGCGTTGTTAGAGGGTTCAGGTAAAAGAGGGGCATATTGAGAATTGAAGACTTGAATTCACTGTGATTTTTATACAAGATTTCAGCTACCACCACCCATAGAGCAGCAGATTTTTTTGACTACAAGGCCAATAACTGTGGCTCTCTCAATGTCTTTAATAATCTTTGCTCACTCTTTTCCTTTTGCTCCCTCTCTACTTCTTCCTTACCGTTTGTACTGGTGAGTTAGAGAGAGATCCCATTGGAATAGCTTGGTTGTGACCTGATACTGAATGGAAAATTTGCGTAATCTTAAACAGAAGCTTGGAACAAGAAGCAAAAAGAAAAACACTTTTTCCTGTACGGAAATTTTAAGATGCTCCTGATACAACTATGACTGCTTACAAATGCCTGACTTCTGTGCAGACATATGTAACACTTAAATAAAATGGTGGATTTTTTGGTTCATTAGCATCTGTGCTCACACAATCCTATATACTCTTCTCCACTTATCCCGTCACTCTTCTCCCCATTTCTTTGTCTTCTTTATTGTACCTGAAGAAAATCCAAGACAGCACTGAGCCTGAAATTGGTCTTAAAGATCTGATTATGTACATTTAAAACTTCACATCTGTTTACCAGATCATTGGCTTCCTCCCTAAATCAGGCTGTGACAAAACCCTGATGGTGACGATCCAGCTGCAGTTTAACAGGCAGCTTGGGCTTCAAACAGCAGTGCCATGTGCTTATGCACCAGAGGGGAGGGATATGTGTTTGGGGAAGGATGTGGATTATTCAGTGGCTTTGCTGAGAGAACAGGACACTGCCCTTGACCCCAAAGCAGGATACGATTGATTACCTGCAATTACCTATAGATGAGGTTTCAGGAGTGTTTTATTTCCTAATTGGTACAAAGGCACTCTTGCACCCATCTTTGGCACTATCTCTTTCTGATCGTACTTTTTGTTGAACTTTTATATTTTAATCACTGTCAACATATATAAAAACATATGCCTGATTTAAATACTTTTACATGCTCTATGATCTTGTCTGGTCTCACAAACAGGAAAATTACTGTGCATGGATGTCTGGATTGGATTTCCCCAACAGCATTCAAGATTAAGGGGCATGGGGAAGAGTTTGGGAATAATATTTGAAATTATGCCTGTGAGATGTGATAGACACACTAAAAACTGTTCTATAAGGTCACCACTGATGATCCTGCCTGAATGTGTAAACAAGGAAAGTCCAAATTGTACTCCTAAGTTTTTAAAAGTTTTCAATGAAACAGGATTTAGATCTTCAGAACGTTTTCCTCCATAAGCCCTCTAAAAATGACAACGTTTGGCAATGTCAGAAGGGGTTTCTCAAATATTCTGCAATCCAGATTTTGACCCTTAAGTCAAAGACTAGTAAGGTAATGCAAAGCAGATCTGCTCCTTTAAATAAAGCATTTGAATATGACTACGTGCCCATAAGCAAGTAGTATGAACCAACTGTAGAGCAAAGCAATCTATTCTGAAGTCCATATTTTGGGATATTCTTTCTAAATCTGGACTATGTCTACTCCATGGCTGTTGTCTGCATAACTAGTTGGTGCTAGAGTGTATAAGTTGTCCTCCCAGAGTGTATCTTCGCCTGAGTTTAATCCATTTTAAATCATGTTTTCAGATACCACACCACAATTCAAAGCAGCTCATGGTTAAGTGGGGGTGATGAGCAGATACTGCTCAGAGTACCTTCCTGACCTAAACTGAAGCCCCAGCGTGTGGGAGGACACTTCTGTGCCCAGCTTTAAGCACGTATTAATGCACCTCAGTGTTCCATTATCTCAGAACTGGGACATGAGGCTGTGCTGTGTGTTTAACAAACACTGAAACAAGTTTTATCTATGCTCACTTGTAAGGTTAAGCAACATCTGAGTAACTGGATGAGGTCTGGGAAGGTAGATTGAAAAGGATCTTTTCAAGGTCATGCACTGTGGTTACAGCTTCATTAAAAGCATTTGGATGGCCGAGAGTGACAGCCAAATAACTGTGGAGTGACAGGCAGCAATGAGCTGGTGATGTAGGGCATTAACATATCAATGAACAAACAGGGGGGCACACAAGCACACCGAATTCAAACTGCTGAAAAATAGTAGGTGTCAGAATGCAATCAGCCAGATTGGAATTTGACCAGGGCACTGGGGCTAATATTGTAGATTTGTTTAATGACATTTTTCTCCTATGAATTTCATTAAAACAACTGTAATGTTATTCATGTTATTTCAAGACATAACATTAAGTTCAGCATTCCCAGGCATCATTTCCATTTAATGACAATTCTGCAACAATCAGACAGTGGCTTGGCCAGACAAAGCTTTTGTTTGAAATGTGAATCTCTACACAGTACAGTTAATGATGTATGCTGCTCTCCTCAAATCTATCAACAGGACTACAAGAACAAAACTAATCTGCAATTAAAATTGTGACTTAAGAGGAAACACTGCTGAGAAACAAAACCAACAAGCTTATTATTTTTAAATCACATTTTTATTTTATGATGGCTTCAGTGAAATTATAGTCTTTATGTGTGGCTGTGATTTTTAATGTCCTAAGAAATGGGTTTGTCTGTACTCCTTAAGCTAAGTTTTAGTTACATTCACCAGCCCAAAGAATAAACACTTTCAATTTTCTCTGAACAACATGGGGGAAAAATTGTGCAAAAACTGGGGGGAAAACAGAGTAAATAATTGTCTTGATGTATATGTGGTGGCAAGGCACCCTCCATCCCCCTGTGAGCAGGCATGAATGGTTAAGGCGTTCACAGAATCATGGAATGGTTTGTACTGGAAGGAACTTTAAAGCTCATCTCATTCCAACTCCCCTGCCATGGGCAGGGACACCTTCCGCTGGACTGGGTTGCTCCAAGTCCCATCCAGCCTGGTCTGGAACATTTATCTATGTCCATTCCCTAAATTTTCAGCCATTGGTCTAAGAAATATTTAAGTATTATATGCATTATATTCCATAGCTGTTAGACAGAAAAATACAGAACTAAGTGTTTGGTTAGGTAACATTTTAATTTCAGTGTTTTCAAACAGCAAGGTCATTAGATCGGTAAATGTATGCTTGTATGTCTTTAATTATCGTCAGATTTTCAAAAACATGTAGGACCAGCTGTTTGAAAATGCTGATCCTTTCACTTTAGGTAAACCATGTCACTTTACTCCAGATGAACACCTGGTTCTTGCTGTTTAAAACATGTATAACGGATAAATATCTAATTAGAACATATTCATCTTCAAAAAAATATGTTAAAGCTATTCAATCTTATGCTATACTAATGCTAAATTGCAGCTTTATATAAAAATACTTAATAATTAGGACCTTTGGCATTACTGAAAGGTTGGTTAGAAAATATACAAAAGCCTTTACCTATGGATCATTGCGAAATATTAATTACATTGAACAATTCAGAGGGGAACTAACTACTCAAGCTTCTTTGAATAATGTGCTGTTAAGTCTGAGCTATAAAATATTCTTTCTAGAAGCTTTTTCAGACTTTAATGTGGATGTTAGAACCCCGCTGGAAGTCCTAGCCACGCAGAAATATAACAGCCTTCATGGAACAGTTTTTCTTGTGTGCTTTTTTCTGACCCCAGAGGAGCCACCTATGGGCTCAGTTGAGTCCGTGGATAATATGTGGATGTCCATTTAGTCCAAAGTTAGGAGGGCAGCTCATGTTTCTTCCAGCTCCTGGTCTCTCTGGGAAGCCTGTCATCAAAGCTGTTAGTTTTACCAGTACAGTCTTGCTCCTGAAAAGAATTATGCAGCTGTTTACCCTTCCATCCATGAGTTGTCTTACTGGCTTCAAGCAAAAATCTTAGAGGAGCAGTGCCTTTGAAAGCATTTCCCTCTACAACTCTCTCATTTAGTGGGGAAAAAAAAAAAAAATCAGCATGAAATCTGCCTTTTTCATCCAGAACTGTAGTGATAGAACAAGGGGGAATGTGGTCCAGCTGAAAGTGAGTAGGTTTAGATCAGGTGTCAGGGAGAAATTCTTCCCTGTGAGGGTGGTGAAGCCCTGCACAGGGTGCCCAGAGAAGCTGAGGCTCCCTCGCCCCTGGAAGTGCCCAAGGCCAGGCTGGATGGGGCTCAGAGGAGCCTGGTCTAGTGGAAGGTGTCCCTGCCCATGGCAGGGGGTGGAATGTGGTCGTCTTTAAGGTCCCTTCCAGCCTAAACCATTCTGTTGTTCTGTGATTCTGTCATTTAACATGGAACAATAGATTACTAGGAGTGCAAATGTATTACAGAGGTTTCATTGTCTTTTTTTCCTAAGTTTTATTATATCATAAAATAAGTCTCAAGCCAGGATTACAGTAAGTTTTCATGATCATAACCAGCTGAATAGTCTCACTTCAGTGAGGTTTTACTCTGGATTTTGCTCAAGATAAGCTGACTGGTTATCAGACAATGTGAGTGTCAACTTTTAGATTTGTCATTTTGACAGTTGCTCTATTTTCATGCTTCTCAAACCTTGAAATATCTGTTGAGTCTGAGACAGGTAAAGTTTTTTGTTTTGTTTTGTTTTGTTTTGCTTTGCTTTGTTTTGTATTGTTTTGCTTTGTTTTGTTTAGCTTTATTTTTTAAAAAACTTGTTTTGGTTTGATTTCTTTTGTGTGAGTAACTGTTTGGTATATATATCAAAGAATGTCAGTCTGTACCTTCTGGTGCATGGTTGAGACACTGAAAATACTTCAAGAATATGATATTATATTTTACTTTTATTTTTATTTTCTTTGCATAACTATGAAGCACTGTTTACTAGATGCTCTCTTACTCATATTATGAATCATGAAACTGCAGTATTGTGAATTTCTTACCTTAGCATCAGGCTGAATTCTGTTGCTTTTGGGATTAAAACTGCTTTGAAATGTGTGACTGTACTTTAACACCCGCAGTTTCATTTTCTCTTGAAAACATTGACACAGAAGAGTCTGTACTGAAGAAAGTTCTTGCTTTCCATTATTCAGATCAGTCCCCTACACAAAGAATGAGAGGTATCAATTCTTCTTCTGAACTTTTTAAGTGCAAGTCAAGGGATATGCATTTTTGCTGCTTATTGACAAAGAATAGCTTACATTTGTGCTAATTACAGACATTGTAAATGGTGAGATTAAATGACTTGGCCAGGCTCTCTATAAAATCCATGCAGAAAACCAGGATTTATTGCATGTTATAGAACTGTCTCGTAAAATGGGGTGTATCTGCCTGGGAAGAAGTCTGTCTTGCTGCTGACAGCAGAGGGAGGCTCAGACAGCCACCTTCCTTACCTTTTTACAGTGGTGCTGGGGTGAGATGGAAACTTACAAAATTGTGTCTGACATCTTTTAAGTTAAGAATCAAACCTTACTGATTCATTCTGTTATTGCTGATGCTAACTACAGACCGTACTTCTGAACCTTGCACTCATATTTCCTTTGGTTTTTGAATAAACAAAATCCTAGACAACAACTACAAAATCACAACAGAAATTTATGGAAAAAATTCATAGGAGAGTATGGTGCAGAAGAGCAAATTCTTCAAAATTATGTCATGTCCAGAAAAGGGGAGCTAGGGAAGGGTCTGGAGCTAAAGTCTGATGAGCAGCAGCTTGAGGAGCTGGGAAAGGGGTTCAGGCTGGAGAAAAGGAGGCTCAGGGGGGACCTTGTGGCTCTGCACAACTCCCTGACAGGAGGGGGCAGCTGGGGGGGGTCGGGCTCTGCTGTGAGGGAACAGGGACAGGAGGAGAGGGAACGGCCTCAGGCTGTGCCAGGGGAGGGTCAGGTTGGACACCAGGGAAACGTTTCTTCATGGCAAGGGTTGTCCAGACCTAGCACAGCTGCCCAGGGCAGTGGTGAATTCCCCATCCCTGGAGGGATTTAAAAGCCATGTGGATGTGGTCCTTGAGGACATGGGTCGGTGGTGGCCTTGGCAGTGCTGGGGGAAAGGTTGGACTCAAAGGCCTTAGAGGGCTTTTCCAACCTCAGTGGTTCTAGGGGTCTATTTATTTGAATCCTTTATTGAATTTTTAGATTAATTTTTTCATCTGTTTTGATTCCACCTTGATTGTTCATTTCCCATGGATATTCACAAAGTTCCATTTTCCATCGGTGCCTGACGAAAATGAATTACATTTGTAAGGAGCTGCTGTCATCAGTTACATCCACTTGCCTACATTGCCTTCCCGCATGATATCACATCATATTCTTTGTCTGATCTTCAAAATCTGAACAATATAAGCCATTTTTGCAGTTTTGGTGGAGCTATGACAGTTGTCTGAATATTTTGAATTAAAACTACTGAAGTTGTCATGATGTTTTATTATCCTAGGAAACTGTCAGACCTTTGAATAATCACTTTCTTGCATTATCAAAATGCATATCTGGATTCTGTCATGTTCTTCTATGACTCTCACTTCTATTTACTTTTAATTGATTTTGATTTTTCAACATTTCTTTCACACTGGTCATTGTCCTAAGAAGTCTTTCTCATACAGTTTTCAAAAAAGAATCTTTATAGTGTTTTCCCTCCCTCCAAAGAAAGAAAGAAAGGAAGAAGCAAAAAGAAAGGAAAAAAAGGGTGTGTGTTTTTCCATGCCAATGCAATTGTAGAATTAAATTTGGCAGTTGTAGTGTTTTGGAAAGAAATTCTATCATTATCAACTTAACATTCATTAGCAAATATTCATTTATACATAGTTTACCTCCTTGTCATTACAATGCTTTCATGTTTCCACAACCTCCCCCAAACCACGGCTTCTTATTACCCAGGCTGCAGTAAATGTCATCAGACACACAGACAATTGCAAAGAAACTGTTGGCTCATTTCTCAATTTATAATTGTGTTAACCTCTAGTGAACCACCCAGTAGGTCCTGTGATTCCTTTAACATGGAGCAGAAGACATTTGAAGGGGACTAAGATGCAGATAACAAGCTGCTCTGTAGGAGAAGAAACAACAGCAAAACAATAGCTGCACTGCAGATAATAAAATGTTTATAATGTAAAACCTGGATATTCAGAGATAAAAACAAAGACAGCTAGTTGCTTGTAGCTGAAGCAGGACAAAATAGGACACATAGCCAGGGGTACACACAGGGGAGGGTGTACAAGGTCACTTCACTGCTAGGGTATTAAACAGCAGCACAGTTTATATTGTTTTGAAAGGCTCACAGTACTTCTTATCTCTACCTGCTTTAACTTCACCATCCACCTCTGAGATTTTTGTCCACCCCATGTACTGGATCCTGACTTGGCATGACTGTGTGTGATTTCAGTGGGACAATACCTCAGAGGAGAGGTGTGAAGAAAGGCCCTCTCACTGCTTGCCTTATTGATAGAGATTGCTTCTCAAGGTGAACTTGGGCTGAGATTTGTCTGCTTGTCCTGCAAATTAGCGCAGATCTACTCTTGTGAAGGTTTTCACACGACAGTCATGCCAGAGGATCTTTCTTTGTAATTAAAGCAAGCAAGTCACGTTGTAAAACTTCCCCACAAAACTCCTGCAGGGTTGCAGGAGTGTAGGGCTTGTTTGCAAGCGAGTTCAGGGTGCTGCAGCTTTCCTGAGAATCCCTCAGAGGGAAAGATGTTGGCTACACAGGGATCACACAGAGAGGCAGAGCTTGCAAGGGAAACCACAGTGGCATCATTTGTTGGGTGACTGGTGCTCAGTCAGCAGCCTGTACAGATGCCTGTGATGGATACTTGTTGTGGTTTAACCCCAGCCAGCAACTAAGTGCCGTGCAGCCACTCAGTCATCCCCCTCTGCTCCTGGTGGGGAGGGAAATTTAAAAGCAAACAAAAAAAAAGTAAACACTTTAATAATTGAAACAAAATTAAATATACGTTAATAATGACATTAATGGTAACAATGATGAAAGGAGAGACAGGGAGGAACAATGCCCAAGAGAAAAAAGTGGTGTTCACCACCCTCTGACTGATGTCCTGTGTGTCCCCAAACAGAAATAGGCAGCTCCTGGCCAACTGTCCCCAGTTTATGTCCTGGGTACAGCATCCTATGGCATGGAGTATCCCTTTGGCCAGCTGGGGTCAGCTCTCCTGGCCATGCTTTCCCCTGGCTTTTTGTGCACCTGTTCATGGGCAGAGCATGGGACACTGAAAAGTCCTTGACTGGAGTGAGCACTGCTGAGGAACAACTAAAATTTCAGTGTGTTATCAAAATTATTCTCCTTCTTGCAAAGCAGCGTGTTAATACAGGCAGCCACATTTACTGAGTGTGTTTTTTGTACAAAAATGTGAATTTGTGGTAACCAGGATAGCTTCCTATGTGTTTTTGCAGTAGGAGGTCAAACTACTTGAAAGTAGAAACTTTGTGAGAATTTAATTACAGCTCATTATGGTGTTATTAATAATAAGAGCATGACCTAGCATTTAAAGAAAAGAAGATTAATCAGTTTAATCATCTTTCATTTTTTAAGATTTGCTTGTATTCCAGTCTTAATTACTCACTTTTTTCCCCCCAGATGAATTAGGATGTTAGGTTTGTTTTTAATCATATCTAAACTACTTGCCTAAGAATAGTACCATTAGCTTCACGCACTGTGACATTGTTTAAGTTTTGCAGTCATGACAATAAAAGAAAACAAAAAAAAAAACCCAAAATCTCTTACACGCCCCCAAAAAATGAGTCCAAAAAAGTAAATGAGGGGGAAAACATGTATTAATATCTCATCCATGGTGTCCAAATTTTACAATATAAAATCTGTGTAAAATGGCAGCTTCAAAACTTCTGAGTAAATTTTTTGATATAGCACAGTTATTTCAAGAAGATGCAGGAAATCGCCTCTTATAAAACGACATTAAAGCACATTGTTGCACTTGAAACTAAAGATGTTAAATGTCTGCAAAATACTAAAATTTGGGTTTCCGTGTTAGTCACTCACATTACTAATCACATAGTTTTTCTGATCAGAATCCCTGTCTGGGAGTTAGGGCATGGTGTGTTGCTTATTTGAAATTAATCTGTTTTGGATTTGATACAGCTTAGTATATTCATCCACCTTCTCCTGATAAGTGTTGTTTCTAAAAGAAGAAAAGGATGGACTTCCCTTCTGCTGTTACTGTACTTATTTCCTCTGTCACTCAGGAATTGTTCTTTCTCTCTGTTTCCATCTATGTCATTTTTACCACCTACTACAATTAAAAAATGGTAATAAGGGGAAAAATTATATCTCTTGTCAAATTTTTAAAGTCATCTGGTACAAGGACTAACATAAATATGCAGGGTTTTGTGTGTGCTTGTATCTGTCTGCATGTTTTAACACTGTAATCTAAGACCAACATTGTGCTCAGTACAGGATATTCATCAGCACCATGGGCCACCCTTTGGGTATTCCTGTCATATAGAATTAGACATTGAAATTTTGAATTCACTTTACATTTTCTCTGAGGTGGTGGGAGATACATTGTCTTTGCACTTAATGATGATTTTCATTGGCAAAACCGTGGGATAATTCTTTCATTGTTTTCCTAGCTGTGACTAATACAATATCTTGGTAAAAAAAAAGAAGTAAAATTTTCCTTGGTTTCCTAGATTCCGCTAATTTCTACATCTTACAATTTCTTGGATTTTAAAACCTGAGGAAGCATGAGGTAGTTGTTTTGTTGGGTTTTCCCCCAAGCCTGCTCCAAAATCTGAGTGATACCATGCCAGATGTTCTTAGTCTGGGGATACTTAAACTACAGATAAAACCTAGTGACCTTCCTATCATGGTCTGAAACCTTCTTAGCAGCTGATTCAAACCCCACACCAGCTACTCTCACTGAGTCCTGGGATGTTTTCCACTGAAGCCAAACCCCAGGATAATGCTGGGTGCAGGTGGTCAGGCTGAGAGGAGTGTTCAAATCCTCAGAGTTATCCAGGCATTTTCACTTAATTCTGAACTGATACAGGAATATGGCTGTCAGGCGGCATTCCTCTGATCTCTTTTGCTCTCTTTCTCAACATATTGTATGAAGAAAATTGTGTGGATTTTCTCCATTTCATTAAAAATAGAGATTTTTTTTCCTGATTGTTTTTATTAATAGGTTTTTTTTTTTATAGGTCAGGAGGAGATTGCAGGTGTTTGTGTGTTTCATGTAGTCAGAGAAGGAGGTGGAAGAGGAGGAGGGTGAGAGTAGAGATAATCTGTGCTTTCCTTGGATTGAAGGACGCTCTGAGCACTGGCCAGACCTGTGGCCTCTGACTTGAGCTGGGATACAGACCCATGTAGCTCATTTCCCAGTGCAACCCACTGAAGAAATGCTGCTAATGGAGAAGTTGTATTCCCTTTTAACCCCATTTTCTTTGCCATCTGAAGTGAATGAGATGATTTTGCTGATGATTGCCTGTGACTATAAGGTGACTGGTGATGGCAGGTAACCTTTTCAAGATTATAATGCTCTCAAAACCAGGAGGGGGTTAGAACTTGAGAACAGTTTGGTTTGATTTTGAGGATCTGCAATGCTGAGAATCCCTGAGATCTGCCAGGAAACAAACAAGCAAGCAAACAAACAAAAAACCAAAAGTTCCCACCAAAACACAAACAAACAAACAAAAAACAAAACCAAATCAAACCAAATAAAAAACCAAAACCAACCCAAAAGAAAAAAAAAACAAACCAAAGCAAAAAAACAAAATAAAACAAAAGCAAACAAACAAATGAATGGTAGAGTTAAAGAGATCATAGATGGGTCAACAACACTTGGTAATCAGTGAGACTGAAGCCTGAAAGTCCTTTGGGAAACATCAGGCAGCACCTCAGACCTGGTGATATCTGCGAAAACTTAATTCTTGAGTCCCTGAGTAAGTGTAATATAAGAATTTTAAATGCCTTGGTGTTAATATACTTCTGTATTTTGAGACAGAGAGTATTTCACTGTCTGATGTCTTTGCTCTTGCTAGGGCTTTAACTTTATTTGATAAATATTTGTGAAGAAAAAGAAGTCAGTTGTGGGAAGGGTTCATAGGTAGCAGTTCATTAATTACTGCTTTTTCTTGCTTAAAGCATACACCCCAATTCTTTGTTTTATTAGGAGGGAACTAGTACCAGACAATTTTGTGTAAGGTTAATTCCTAGATGAAAAGAATCCATCAAATTTGTTTAACTTCTGGGAAGAATTTTGTTGTATTCAGTGTTACATCATTCTTTAGTCCCTGTGGAATCTTGAGCACGAAGACATGGCTAGATGGGACAATAGTTAAAGTGCCTTTTTAGTCTATTCTGGAAATCTTTCCTGACATTTTTATTAACAGGAGTGAAGAAATTAACATTAATAATAACGGAATTTTTCTTTATGCCAAAATATGTCTATCTAAGGCACAATTAATTTTTCAGAACTTGCTGGAGAATCTCCTGCTGTTTGTACCATTGTTCTGTGAACTGAAAGAGTGACATACTTTCTGCTGTTGTCAACCTAGCAACTTTTATTTCACTTAAATTTAACTCACACGCACACAAAATGCTGCTTTTACTAATTTTGAAGCCCTATCGTATAAAAAAATACTTTTATATTTGTCCCAATTGCCTGACATTTTCAATATGGAACGTCTGTAAAAGAGAAATTGCTTTTTATGGAGCTCAGGTAAAAAGGCCATGAGGGAAACCGAAGATAATTAATGAAAAAAAACCCTCATAAAAGACAGTGGAATAGTTCCAATGGGAATTTTTTTCATTCTTCTTGTGCAGTAAAATTAAAGGCTTGTTGTTATGCCAAAATTACACAGTAGTGCAGAAATCTTTATTTTTATAATCAGCAAATTCCTTAACCTTGTGACTAGAAAGTCTGCTCTTCTTCAGAAGTGTGCTTCACTAAAGCAATATAGGATTGGAATGGATGTTTTCCGTCAAAAAATTAAACTTATAAAGAAAGAGAAAAGTTTCACAGTAATGAAAGCTCTGGCACAAAATATTTCCGTAAAAAAAAAAAAAGGTGATCTTTGCACAGAAAATTAACACAATGCAGTAATGAAAAAACTCCCATGCTGCCTGAAATTAAGTAATGAGATGTTACTCAGAAGCCCCATAAGGACATTATCCACTTAAATGTATTAAGCCTTCATCTTCTTCAATGCATGGTTTTGTTTGTCTAGATAGTGATCAAAAATAGTTAATTTAGGATATCTCCTCTTTTCTATAGTGATGGAAGCATCAACAGTGCCTACATTATATCCTTTTTCCTCCTGTGTGTGCTTCTCATTGAAATTCTATGGTCTGAACAAAGTCAGACCTTAATGTTCTGCCTTTACCTGCCTCAATATCTGTGGTTTTATCTTGATGAATAATGTGCCTCAATGACAGGATTTTGTGGTATTTTATTCTGAACAATCACACGAAAGACAGAGAATGCTGAGGTGACTTTGAATGACAGAAATGTGGGTACTTAATACTAAAAAACAGTCTTATGACATTACGTTTAGTTCATTATTTATATCAGGGTAGGAGTGATTGGTATGGAAGATGTGCAGTCAGAACACAGGCTTCCCAAAATTTGGAATTAGGACTTGAGGTTTGAGGGCTCTTTAGTAGGCTGTCTAAATTCAATACCTGGGCAGCTTATAAAAATGCTAGGAAGGAGAGGTTTTAGAACTAACTGATAATATGTGAGGTAACAAATCATCAGGAACAGATGGTATTCACCCAAGAGCTCCAAAAGAGTTCAAATATAAAATTGCTGAACTAGAACTGTGCTTAAAATGGAATCAGCAACAGGGAAATGGAAGATGGCACGTGCAGAACAGTCCAGGGAGCTGCAGACCAGTAAATCTGAGTTCTGCTGAGCAAATTGGTATCTACTACACAAAAGAATAGGAATAAAAAATATATGAATAAACATGTATAACAAACGTGAATAAATATCATTTTACAGGCAAAAGTCATTGTAGCTTCAGAGAGGTTGCTTGTGCCTAACCAATTAAGTCAACAAACATACAAGGAACATAAGCTGGGACCATAAATTTCTTAAATTTCCAAAGAGTTTTGTGTGAAGAACAAAAACAAAATTGAAGGAAGATATGTCACATGTTAGTAAGCGTCAGAAAGAAGAACTAGCAAAGGCAGGAATAAACGGTGAAAAATGAACATGATTACCTTTGTAAGTCCAGGTAGATATAGATATTCCTTTTTGAAATAGATGCATCAATATCTGGACAATAAGATGATAGACTTTCTGTTTAACTATTTTTTAACTATTTCTTTTGGGTGGTAAAAATGACAGTTGAACACGATGAGGTTCAAGATCAATTCTCAATATATTTAGAGGTTTAAGATTAATTCTTAATATGTTTAATATAAAGAGAATACTTTGTTCCTAACAATATAGTATTTGGGTTGAATTAATTGATTAATCAGATTATATGTTAGAAAAATGAGAATGCTTTAATACAGAGTGCGTAACTAAACTACGGAACTCATTGCTGTAGGAATTACAAACGTAAAAGGTTTTTTTATGGGTTAAAGAAGTAATTTAACCAGATATGCAAGGAGTTTCAAAGGAAAACATGACATTTCTAACTCAGGAAGTGCCTGAGCCTTAGATTCCCCAAAGGTGCAAGGAGATAGCAGTAGCATTTTCTATGTTTCATCTATTTTCATGTCCTGTCCCTGAGCAAGTTGCTGCTGTTGATGATAGCATGGAGGGACAAGACAGAGCTGTGGTCTAATTTATTCAGTGTCACTGCTGTTCTGCTATAACGTGTATATAAAACGAACCATAACAACTGAATTTGAGAGGCCAAACACACAGAAGTCTCATGAAAACATTCATTTACATAAGTATTTACATTTCCATGCACTCATATATTATACATTAATGTGTACAGCAGTAGTAACACAGAGTTAATTTAGAGTAATCACTGTAGTTATATTATGATCGTATGATTATTATATAATCATTGATATTATATGATAATTACTGCTAATGAAGGTTTCCACTGGGATTCTTTGTGTTTTCTTCCTTCTCTCTTTTTCTGAGGTACTCTATTTTCCGAGCAAATGTTAGCTTGAAGCAGATGTTCAGTCTGCGCTATAAAACAGTCCAGAACAATGGTCCCGAGAGTTCTTTCTTTTCAAAAGTCTATGAATCTTTTAATACTTTTTTGTCATATCTTTAGGTTCAGGGAGATTGTTAGCAGTAGTCATACTTACTTGAAAAATTTCTGGCAAGGAATTAAAAAAATCATTAGATAATGAAGCCAATTCAATTAAAACTAAAGGTTTCCAGAAGCCTTTCTTGCATGTGTGGTGGTGTTCTCTAATTTAAAGTACATTTTAAATATACACATAAGACAAGAATCAGGAATGGTGTTAGAGAGAGCCCAGGAACCCTGACTTCTACTCATCAGATCAAACATAGATAATGTTGTCTCCCTCATGCATGATTATATGCATTGTCTCATTTCACAGCAGAAAATAACAAGTAGTAAAGGGTGGAGAGATTCATTGATGCAAGCTCTGAAGCCTAAGGCTGACATTGCCTTTCAAAACAATTTTGGCTATGAGTGCTTACAAACAGATGTCAGGCTGGGGAAAAAACTGATCAGCAGTGCCACTAATTTGATGTCCTCAATGCTTCACTAGCTGGATGATTTCCCATCCTGGACTACTGGCCCATTAAACCTGTCTTTTATTACATAGTCATAAAGCTGAATGACAGAAAATACATAATTAAGACTAGTCAAATAGAAGGCAAAGGATCTACGTTGATCCCATATGTCTCAGATAGTGAGGGACAAATTGGAATCTAAGGGCTAATATAGAGGAATATTATAGTGTTTTCCTTCTGTAATGCAGAGTTGAGATCTTTATAGCTATGTGGGGAAAAATCTAGGTGCATAGACAGAGCTATTATGCCAGTTATCTGAAATGCTTGAAATAAAAAATCAAACATATTTCCTAAGGTCTTTGTGTTACATTAATATTTCTCCCAAGATGAGGAGTCTGGATAAGATCTTTTTCAGCGACATGGGCAACGGAATCAGGCATGCTCAGAAATTTTGCTGATGACACCAAGCTGTGTGGTGCAGTCCTATGCTGGAGGGAAGGGGTGGATCCAGAGGGACCTGGACAGGATGTAGAGGTGGGACTGTGTGAACCTCATGAAGTTCAACAAGTACCAGGTCCATGTGCAGGTGGGTCAGGGCCATCCCAATCACGAGTAAAGGCTGGGCAGAGAATGGATGGAGAGCAGACCTGGGGAGAAGGACTTAGGGGTGCTGTGAGAAGCTCCACATGACCCAGCCATGTGCTCTGGCAGCCCAGAAAGCCTCAACCATGTCCTGGTCTGCATCAAAAGAAGTGTGGCCAGCAGGTCAAGGTGGGGAGGGATTCTGCCCCTCTACTCCTCTCTGGTGAGACCTCACCTGCAGTGCTGCATCCAGCTCTGGGGCTCCCAGCACAGGAAGGACATGGAGCTCTTGGAGTGAGTCCAGAGGAGGCCGCAGAGATTCCAGGGCAGGGGCACCTCTCCTATGGAGAGAGGCTGTGGGGGCTGGGGATGTTCAGCCTGGAGAGGAGAAGGATCCAGAGAGGCTTTAGAGACCTTTCCACTGCATAAATGGACTGGAAGGGAGAGTCCTCTTTAGAGTCCTTCCCACTGGAGAGGGACTTTGGGCAAGGGCCTGGAATGACAGGAAAAAGGGAAATGGCTTTAAACTGAAAAAAGGGAAGTTCAGATTAGGTATTAGGAAGAAATTCTATGCTGTGAGGGTAGTGAGGCCCTGGCAGAGGCTGCCCTGAGAAGTTCTGGCTGACCCATCCCTGGAAGTGTCCAAGGCCAGGTTGGAAAGGGCTTGGAGCAATCGGGGATAGTGGAAGCTGTCCCTGCCCAGGGCAGGGGGTTGGAACGAGATGATCTTTACAGTCCCTGATTTCATCAAGGCAGAAATTATTCAACTTGTTTGCTACAAATTTGTTGCTCCTTCAGTCAGGAGGAATAATGAAAAAGTCACCAGAACTGAATCTGCAGTATCATAATGTACGTTGGATGTGGGCAAATTAAAGCTGCCAAATTAAGACTCAAATGTTTGGTTGCCTTGGTGCTGAACTTTTGACTGCAGAGACACGTTAGAGATGGCTGGCAATTGCCACTTCTTTCTCATTTCCCAAAGCCGTAAACATCACCTCTGCATTGAATTGTTCAGGAAGAGTATGTATGATTGTAGTCATTATCCTGGTGTAAAGTGCTGCATCTGTAAAAGCAGAATACTTTTACTGAATAAATATAAATATTTCATGCAAATCTGAGATGTTTGTTCTACTCTAACTGCCTCTTTCTTTATGGAGTTTGTTTTTCTAATATTTGCCATTTTGTAAACTTTTTATCAGAAAAAATCCATATGTAAATATGGATGTTACAGTATTTACTTGTTTTTTTAAATCCAGTGTGAATTTCTGAAGTTGCTAGTCATGCTAAATAATTTCAAGTATTCACAGGATGTACTGTCATGTATTATATTTTACCATAATGTACTATATCTCATTATTCTTTGCTCTAGATTCTTGAAGTAAAGGCTGGAACTCTTGATCAAGATTAATGACTTGTGCCTAAAAAAACCAGTCTAATCTAACAACTTTGAATTTTAATAGCTTTTGAGTTTAATACAGCTGTTGCCTCAGTCCTGTTTTACTCAGACGTGTGGGTAGTGTGGCTTTTTCCATGACTGATCCACAGGTTTTTCTTCTGCGGCCTGCCTGCTAATCAATTTTAAGAATCAGTAAATATCTGTTCATGTTTCAGTGAAAAAGATACACTTAAAGAGCCTTCAGCAACAATAGACCATTAATGTGGAGACTGATAAACCTTGTCTGTAATTTCTATTAACAGTTTCTAGTCTCTTCCTTTCATTTCTTCAGTTAATTCTTTATCTTTAAGCTTTGTCTTGTGTTTGCTTCACAGAAGCATCATTAAGGGGAAAAGCCTGGGAAAAAAAATCAGATTATTTCTTTTTAATAGAAAAGAAGATTAATTTTTTGTGCTGAAGACAAAATAACATTTTAATGATGATTAAGGGTGAATAAATAGTTTTAAATAAGAGAGATTAATGTGGTTTTGATAACCATTATAGCAAAATATTGAGGGCAAACTTCTAATACACTGGCATCACTGATTTTTATGAACTCATTTTATTTCAATTCCTGGTGTCATACAAAAAAAGTGTCTTTGAATGTTGGAGAAGCATATATAAATAACTCTCTAAGCAAAATAGAATGGTTGGGAATATGCAGTGAAAAATATCTGAACAGTTATGTAAATTGTTGTGATTCTTGGAAATCAGAATGTAACTAAGCATTTCAGTTTTACAGCGATATTTTTATCATTATTATTTCACCTTTAATAGAGGCTATTTTGTGTGTGGGTGAACCAGAAGATTATGTTGTATCTAGCAAGAATGTTAACATAATTTTTGGTACACTGCGTTAATAAAACAAGTGTAATGAGCCGTAGTGGTGTGCAGTATCAGGTCAATGTGAGAATTAAACTGCAAGTAATTATAATACTAAGATTGGTTGTATTCTAATTATCCTATGGCTAATAGTACAGAGTTGATTGTCTGAAACCAAAATTATTTGGGCTGGAGTTGTTTTAGTATAGATGAATATTAGCTGATGCATTGTCATTGAAGTGGTATTGTCATTTGTCTTTCAGTAAAAAAAAATCCCTTGAAGAAGCAGTTAGAATTTTCTTCTAAATTGAAATGCAATGTGTGGCTGGATTGTGAGGAGCAATGACATTAGCTCCCTGCATTTATTCTGTTTTTATGGTGTAAGTAATATTAAGCAAATTTGTATTCCATGTATCTCATAATGCAAGAACATGACTGTAAAAATGATCTCTATAAAACTACTAATTACCAGGGAGAAGCAGTAGATGGATATAGTTATAGTCTGAGCACAAATTGGACACCAGTCCCGAGTGAAAATTCACTTCATGCACAAGCTGTTTGAATTCAATCTTATTCTTAACCGAGAAGTTCAGGAAAATTTCCAGTTGTACCGAAAAATGGTGGGGAAAGAGTTGGAGTTTGTTACATTAGTACATCAACATCAACATAAAAGGTAGAGTTAGAAGTATACCCTCATTGGGTGGGACACCCCTCATCCTCCAAACCTAAGAAATCTATGATTCAATTGCCTCAATTTGGTCTTGTCATCCAATCCGTCGCTATTCAAGAGGAGCAACAAATGTTCTGTGCAATCATATATAATCATCTGTCCTTTGTAAAAATCCTTCTTTGCTACGTGGTGAATACCTATCTGCACTGACTCTTTCCTTTTGGTGATATTAGATGTGGAAGGGGACGGATATTGGGAAAAAAATGTCTGTTCTGCAAAGTATATGCGTTTAGTGAGCAAAACAGTTTGGCTTGGTGAATTTCGGCCCAAAGAAAATGGTTCCTAAAGGAAGAATTCTGCAAAGGTCCCTGCCCCATCCTCAGCAATTAACAGAGCCTGTCTTTCTAGTTTAATTGTTTCAACTGCATGTAAATTTACCTCACATAGAACTTTCAAAACAAATAAGATTCTCTCGTAACAGTTTTTGTCAACAGTAGAATTTTCAGCACATTTATCCCTGTTTCTCATTGTGATTGATCAGTGAACACGCTTTTCCTTTCATGAACCTCTTTATTACTCAAAATCTCCATAAAGATAAGAATGCAGTTTATTTTAGGGATTGTTCACCAATTTGCTCCAAGAATATTACAAAGAATACTGGCTCACCATAATTTACAATTCCTGTTGCTTAATGGATTGCATCACTCACAAGTTCTGCTTCTTTTTATTTCCCCAGTAAGAGGCCCACAGGCAGGAGCTGAAGCAGGAGCAGGCAGGCATGTCCCCACTGCTGGGACCTGGGGAGATGCTGTCCTGCTAGACTTCTCTCTCATTTTGAGAAGCCTCGCAGAGGAGATTACGAGCCAATTCCCCTAATTTTCTAAGCTGATGAGAATTCAGGTGATAAGTTTTCTACACGCAAAGAAAGTATTCACCCATGAATGAATTCTTGTTATTGAAGTAAATGAAAGATCATTACATACATCAGTGACTTCAGAGTAAGAGCCAGCACTGGACTAGTTACTGCTAGACAGCTGCAAGGCCTGGGTGCTCTGTAAGGGCAGGGAAACCAGGATTCAGTAGCAAAGAGCTCAACATTATCACAAGGCTGTGGCTTAGCCAACTGTTGTGGTTTAACCCCATCCAGCCCCTCACAGCCCCTCGCAGCCCCTCACAGCCCCTTGCTCACTCCCCAGCCAGCAGGGTCAGGGAGAGAATTGGAAGGGTAAAAGCTGGAAAACTCACGGGTTGGCATAAAGACAGTTTAATAGGAACAGCAAAATCTCTGCACAAAAGCAAAGCAAAAAAGGGAATTAATTCCCTGCTTTCCATGGGTAGGCAAGTGTTCAGCCACCTCCAGAGAGCCAGAACCCATCACATGTAGCTTGGGTTACATGCGACTTGGGAAGTGACGTGGGAAGACAGATGTCACCACTAGAAATGACCCCCTTCCTCCTTCTTCCCCTACTTTGTACACTGAGCATGATGCCACACGGTCTGGAACATCCCTTTGGTCACTTGGGGTCACCTGTCCTGGCTGTGTCTCTTCCCAACATCCCCCAGCCCCTCCCCAGCCTGGCAGTGCAAAAAGCAGCAAAGGCTTTGGCTCTGTGCAAGCCCTGCCCAGCAATAACAAAAACATCTCTGTGTTATCAACCCTGTGCTCAGCACAAACCCAAAACACAGCCCTGTACCAACCCCTGGGAAAAAATCTAACTCTACCCACGCCAAACCCAGAACACCAGGACAAGGTAGTCCTGCTGCATCCAACTGAGGTGAGCGAAGTCCAGATCCTCAGATGGCTCTGTGCTGAAGAGGCACATCCAAGAAGACAGAAGTAAGAGCTCCAAAGACAGGTTCAGGATCACATCTGACAACCAGCATCAGCCACAGTCCAGGGATCATCAAGCAAGGCCACAGAGCTGAGGCTGTTTCATATGTGAAAAAACCACAAAACTTAATGTAAAGATGTTAAGGATATGTTACAGATAAAACCGTATTCTAAAGAGGAATATACCAGCCCTAATGCTGTCATCAGCTTTTTAAGTTTTCCAGCTCTTTAAAGAGTCTAAAATCAGTGTTAGGTTTTAGCATCTGAACCTGTTTGCGCCCAATTAATGGAGATTTTCAGTGTGAAGGTGGTGTCAGTGAGGAAGCTACTCAGAGCCCCTTGTAACCTGCAGGATTGTGGTCGTGTTTCAGGAAAGCTAGTGAAGCTGAAAACAGGATCTCAGACTTCTGATGTCAAATCACCTTTCCCTCCTCTGTTTTCAAACTTAGTACAATAGAATGGGAAAGGTCCAAGTTGTTACGCTAAACTGTAATAATCAGTCATCTACACTGTGTGCTTTGGGGCACTGTATTGAATACTAAGCAGATCTATGCCTACACTTTGCACACTTTTAGTGGTTTTGACAGCTTCATTTTTTAAGTGGTAATTAAACTATGTGTGTATCAAAATATTTGCAAAGAAGCTGTAACTTCTGTTGTATGTAGCAATTTTATTTTCTTTCTCTATCGTGTACTGGTAGTGTAACTAAAATGATGAAAAAACTTGCAGAAAGGATTTTTTCCTCTCTCTTCACTTTCCTCTTCCCAAGTTTCCTTCACAGTTATGTCTTGTTGATTAACACAGTGCAGACAGCATCAATATTCATATTTTAAGGACAGCTATTGAGATCTGTGTGTCTCTGGCTCAATAATATGCAGATTCTGAGGCATTTTTTTTAGGACAGCAGAAATAGAATTTAGAAAGTGATCTGTTTAAAGTGAATATTAATAACTAATAACATTGGCTACACAGTTTCATTGCTTTGCAATTACCTCAGAAGAGAGAGTCCATTAGACCTGTAGGTTCATCCTGTTTAACATAGGTTCAGAAGAATATAGATCTTCCCCAGAAGAAGAGCCAATTTTCAAATAGTTTAGGAATGAAAACAAAAGAAAAGTGTAAAGAAAATCTTGCAGTCTGTATTGTAGATGAAGGGTTTTCATCTCAGTAAAACTAGAAGTTTGTCACATAAAGCTCAATTCAGGTTAGGGAAATAAATATTTTAGAGCTTACATCAGGAAACTGGTAACAAAGAGCCATTTGGTTATATCACAGCAAAAAAAGGCTTTCACTTTTTCAACAATAGAGGTCTGGGTCTGGCTTGTCTCTCTCACCATCCTCTGTTTCCTACATCTTCAAAAGACATGATAATGTCAGACGATAATCAGCTAGAGTAATGTATTTATTTATGTATGCATCAAGTGATGGAATTTCTACCATTTACTAAATTACGATTAGCTAGGATTTCCCCTCTCTTATTTTGAATGCTAGCAAATTAAGATGCCGTAGAAAACTGTGGTTTCAAACAAACAGAGTTGACTTTGCCTAGTTGCAAGATATCCAGACAAAAACTCTTGTCTGGGAATTGTATAATTACATTTATATGACACCATGCTCTGCTCTGTTCACATCTGTATTTAAATTTCAGATGAATCTTTATTCTCCCTGAGTTCCTGTGTCTGGCAGTATACAGAATGAAGCTGAAGTCTGCTTGAGCAGACACACCCCTTATTCTGTGCTCACAGGGTCAGATCTTAAATTCACAACCCTTAACATCATTAGGGTTGGGAAAAATCTCTCCTCTCTTTGGAAATCTAAAATGTAGAGCTCTACAGCAGGATGAGTGGCACTCTAAAGAGCATCTCTGGGTGAGCCATATGTGGGAATGCTGATTTCCTTTCACTGACAAAGAGAAAATGGAGTCAAGATGACTAGCTCAGATGGAAGATTATTATATTTTATTGCCGTAGAAACTCACAGAATCACAGAATACTTTGGGTTAGAAGGGACCTCTAAAAGCCATCCAGTTCAGTCCCTCTACAGTAATCAGGAACGTCTTCAAACAGATCCAGTTGCTCAGAGCTGCATCCAACCTGACCTTGAATCTTTCATGGGCTGGGGCACCCACCACCTCTCCAGGCAGCCTGTTCTGGGGTTTTCTCACCCTCACTGTAAAAAACTTCTTCTTTATATTTCATTTTCTTATAATAACAGTGGATCTTCCTTCAGCTTTATACCATTATCTCTTGCCCTGTTGCCACAGGTGCTGATAATATATTTGTCCCCAGCTTTCTTACTGGACCCCTTCAAGTACTGAAAATCTTATCTATCTTAACTAGTCTTTAAAGGTAGGATAAAACCATGGCAAATTCCAGTGAAAATGAAATTTACAGCAGCCCATCTGTCAGACCCTTCAGGTAGAAACTGCTCCATTATTCCTCCTGAGGTTTTGTGTTTGTAATTTAGTACAGTATGCTTAAATTAAACAATTGTAAGAGCACAGCACAATAAGTGTGTACTCAAGAGCATCTGTAATAGACAGAGAAAAATTAGGGAGACTCTAAATGAGTCTCAGAAACCATCTGTTAAACAGGATCAGAAATAATAAAACAATCCAGTGAAAATCCTTTGTGGCTGATTTCAGGTGCACTTATGGTTTGAGAAGGACAGTGATGAAAATGCTATTCATTAATTGCTTCCTGCAAAACTTCCTTGCAGAGTCAATCACCACCTGGAGACAGAAATAGTTTTACAAAAATTTCCATGAATTTTAATAATGGCAATAATAACAGTCCATACTTCTATTGAGTCTAACATTTGGGAATCACAAGAGCTTCATAAATACAGTGAAAATTTCAAAACCGCAGTGGGGAAGTTTTATAACAGAACTAGGAAGTCTTGCGGGTCAAACAGAAAACAACATCAGGTAAAAACCTGTTAATATTTAAAGTGATCCTTGAACTGGCTGTGGTTTGCATGGGCTACTAATTTAGAGGTTTTAACCAGCAAAAACCTCCATTCTGAAGAAGAGTTTGCTCTTCTCTGAACTGTTTGAGATGCTGTGCAAGAAACAATGATGATTTTTTTTTCAGGGCCCAAACTGAAGGTGAATAAATTATTTAGAGTGACCTCAAACTAATACATTGTTTCAAGATCATATTCAATGAAAATTGTATATCGAATGAGACAATCTAACCAAATTGTAAACTGTTTTACAGCACTTCCAAAATAGTACAAGCTGTGAAGACATCAGTGTTGTATCAACCTCCCACTTACCTCCTTTGTTGCTGGTAGTCATCAGATCACTGTACAAAATATGGATGATCTGTGTGCAAGTTCCTCTTTTTTTTTGCTTAATTCAGAAGAAGTCCTCAAAATCTCATGGTTTTTACAGGGGAAAAAGGTTACAGGCTTTGATCTATTCCCAGGATATATCCTGAGCCTTGAGATAAGCCTCATAATAACTATTTTAGGAATCTGAAGATTTACATGCTCTTCAATGAGAAAAGGAAATGGGTTTTTTTCCATAATAATTTATGTAATTTATTAAATTATTTAATTTCATTCCTTTTCAAGTACGTATTAACATGACTCTCACTGATGCATTGTCTGAGTGGTTTCCTGTAGTACAATAAGCAGAATAAATAAAAATATTAATCTAAGATAGTTGGAATAAAAAAAGTGAAAGGATGGACTGGGATCCATCATTCTGAGAGACTGGCTGACACAATATGAAGCTGAATTGTAGTCCCAAAGCTAAACTTTACTTTGCTCATATCTTAAAGGAATTTGTGTTGAAAATGAGAAATGGCTAGATGTGTGCAGGTGCTGATGGAGTGGAAATGAAAGTTGCCATAGTGAAGCTTATGTTAGATCTCCAAAGTAAAATATCCTTTATCCTTGAATCGGAAGAATTGGACAATGTACATCATAGAATTCAAGATTAAATTGACAATGGAATAGCAAGCCCAAAACGGTTTTTAGTAAGTATCTTTAAACAGATATCGAACATGTAGTCTGTGCTTAAGGAAAAGAGATGACAGAGAAGGTTCTGTACACTGGAAGAATAAAACTTTGTATCTAAAATAAAACAAAATATTTTGAAATTATCAAAATGAGTTGACTAAAGCTTTATTTTATTACATTATGTGATGATCTGGAAAACAAAATTGCCTTTTTTTTTTTTTTTTTTCAGTTTTGAAGGGACTATTGAGTAAGGTCCCCTGAGAAAATGCTTTTGAAGGTGTTGTGACCACCTCATAAGGGCACAGGAGCAAGCAATTCCAAACTGTTGGAAGTCAAGCAGAAAAGGCAGAAGGCTAGCTCGGCTGAGCAGAAATTTTTTTTGGAGCTAAGGCAAAAAAGGAAAGTGTATGCTCTGAGGGAGCAACGTCAGGGGATGTGGGAGAAACACAGAGCTGCCACTTGCCGCTGCAGGGAGAAAATCTGTGTGGCCAAAGTGCAACTGGAGATGAAACTGAGCAGAAATAAATTGGGGGTGGGGGGAAAGGGTTTTTTTAACATATATTCTTAGAAAGGGCCAGATGTTGGACTCAGTGATTCCCATGGGTCACTTTCAACTCAGGATATTCTGTGATTCTGCAAATCTGTGAAAATATAGAAACAATTTTTGATATTATGGAAGAAAATCTCTTTTCTGATTTTGTTTTTCCTTTATTTGCATAAACCTCAATTAAATTGGAACATTAGGCTGGTTGCACCAGGAGTCCATTAAAGATTTAGTTACCTTCTGTGGCAAACATTAAGAAGTTATTACTCAAAAGTCTATTTAAACAGTTAAAAATAATTAAAATATATAGGGAAGATCATTACATATCATGAGACAGTTTTCTAAGGAAAGTGGGAGATCGTTAGGGATTCTCAAAGGTTTTAGTTCTGGGCTCAGCAATTCAAAAACGAGAGTAGGGTTTTGTAGATTTATCATTTGTTACCACCAGTTTGCCCCAGACAGAGAATGCTGCAGTACAGTGTCAGGACTCATTTAATGTTGTTGAGGTTTTTTGGGTTTTTTTTGAGTTTTGGGGGGTTTTTTCTTGTTGTTTGTTTGTTTGTTTGTTTGTTTTTGTTTTTCATGTTTTTTACACTTGAATCTTGAAAGAAAAATAATAGCAAATCCCCAAAACTGACCCATGCTCCAAGCATAGCTGAGTTTTCTGCTCAAACCACTTCAGAAATGAAAATAGTTTTTTCTTCATTCTGATTATTTCAAGACCTCAATTTTACAAACTTCTGTAGCTGTTTCATTCTACAATGATTTATAGTTAGTATTTTTGTTGTTGCTGTTATTTAAGGTATTTCTAATTGAAATTTTATAGCTGAAGATTTCTTTGCTTAAGGCATTTTTTGGCAGATCTAGATGTGGGAAATTGATAATCTGTATTTAAGGTTCACCGTACTCTCATGAGTTTTTAGCAAGAGTTGCTAAGTTTCAGGAGAGTCTGTAAATCTGAATCAAAAATCAAAAATAAAAAAATTGTGAAATATATATTCACAAACATTCACAAATTATAATTCAAAAATATAAAATTTGTGAATCAAGAAAAGAAACTTACAGAATGAGAAACATGTACAGTCATTATCATTATTACTTGGACAAAGTTCTATGCTGGTGTCTGGGACATGTTATCTCACTATTCTTATTTCTACCATATCAAAATTAATGATATAAACCTCTAGGCAGGTTTTGTCTTTGTATTCATAATTTCCACAAAAAGGGGCCTTCCTCCAGGGAGAGCCAGTGGGAGATCAAGACCATATCTTATAATTTTGGCAAAGTGATTTCCTTCTTTTTCCATTAGGCTTTTAATTTTCATAAATAAATGGCATCTCATGATATTTTAAACTAATATATTCAATCCTCAGCTGGGTACTCTTACTGTTTTTGAATTTCAAGTATAGTTTCATCTTTTAATTAGTCAGCCCTATAGATAGGGTTTTCTTTTAAAGCTTTTCCCCTCCCTCAATCAGCTGGTGAAGTTAACATTTCTTGCAAAATAACAATTTAAAAAAAAAACAAAAAACACTCATGTTCACTTAGCTAGTCTTAACAAGATTATCTGTTTCATGTGGCCACTGGGAATATTATTTTTCTAAATATAGAAAAATTCTTTCTGAACACACTGGCTCTATTGACTGCGTGCTGAGACACTATAAATCAGGTAGAAGCATGGGGATGCAATGTCACTGTTTCTTGGTTTTTGGGATGGTAGCTGCATTGAGAGGTTCATTGAACATGGCAGAGTTTTCCATGCCATTCCATGAACAGTGTTGCTAATATAACTGCGCAACAGCAATCAAAATAGCACCTTTTCTTCTCTCTCGTCGTATAATAAGATGGTTTGCGTTGGAAGGACCTTACAGATCATCTCATTCCACCCTCCTACCATGGGCAGGGACACGTCCCTCTAGACCACGTTGCTCCAAGCCCCATCCAGCCTGGCTTTGAACACTTCCAAGGATGGGGCAGCCACAGATCCTCTGGACAACATCTACCACACCTTACCACCCTCACAGCCAAGAATTTTTTTCCTAATAACTTATCCAAACCTGTGCTTTGTCTGTGTGAAACTTTTCCACCTTGTTCTGTGACTCCAGGTCCATGTACAAAGTACCTCTCCAGCTCTCTTCTATCTATCTATCTATCTATCTATCTATCTATCTATCTATCTATCTATCTATCTGTCTGTCTGTCTGTCTGTCTGTCTGCCTATCCCTCCTTTCCTATGTCTGTCTCTTTTTACAACCAACTTTTCCCTCGTAGATCATGACAGGACTCTTAAATTAATGGAAGATGAACATGCATGATAGAGATGACGGTTCAGGGAGCTCAGTGGTGTGGTATGCATCCAGTGTTTTACAGAGTAACTCCTTGCAAAGGTGTTTTTTTGAGTACCTTTTTCACCTGTTGTTGTTTATTTGTTCCAGACGTGCTGTGGAGTGATGTATAAAGTGCAGTGAATTTTTGGAAAGATGTGAAAGCACACTCTCCTGAGAAGTACAAACATTTACCGTCAGCCTCTGTCCTTTTGCCCAAAGGATATCATCTCGCCTGTTCTCACTCTTTACCATATGTGTACAACCTTTGGCAACTGGAGAACATATCAGTGCAAAAAAACCCACAACCAACCCACTCTGTGACACTGAATTCCGTGATCCTCAGAAATCAGGCAATAGCAGCATTTCTCCTGCCACATTTGTGAATAGATGCTGTTTGGATGAATAGCCTGGACATTTTGCCTTATGGGTAATGATATGGGTTAGACGTTCTGAAATGTTCAGGCAGATTCCAACTATTCTTCCTTTTGAAAAAGAAAGAATAATGGAAAAGAACAGAAAAGAAATATGGAATAAAGAGGTTTTCTGTCTCTTAGAAATGTAATCAGCAGAGGGTGCAAAAGAAATTCCAATTACTGCGTCCGCGATAACAGTAGAAAGCCTCGAATAATTAAATGATTATTGTATACTGGGATTTCAATGGGACTTGTAATTCACAAAACTTTTTTTCAATTATTTAAATTCCTAAGGTGGAAAAAGCAAAAATTGAAAAGCAAATTGAAAATCGCATTAACCACTCCTGCTATCTTTGCACCTACACAGGCACATGACTGGTTCCCTTTGCAACTGCAGATGTTTTGAGACAAAAGGACATCTGTAGAGAGTGACTGCCAGAAAAACACTGTTGTCTGTTCATGTGAAATAGTCCAGGCAATTAGTAAAAAGCTCAGAGATCGCTTTAAAAGATATCTAACCCTATAACTAATCTTCCCTTGACTATTAATAGTTCACCTGGGACCATGTCCTGCCTGTCCTGCCAATATGTTTATTTGATAGTTTGCTGCCTATTGGAAGAGGTAGGTATGGCTGTAATATTTCTACTTCAAATGGATTTTTTTACATCCACCGAGATTTGCATTCATTTTTTTTTTAAAACCATTCACCTCCTTTCACAATATTAACACAAAATTTTCCATCAGAAAGTCAAAATAATTCTATTTATAGTATTTGGAGGAAATTGATTTTCAATTAACGGCATTTACCAAAAACCATTGCTTTGGAAATTTGTTTGGAAATGAAAGTAATAAATTCTGGCCAGCTATAGTTATGACTGAATCATGCAATTTCAAACACTGTAAATATTATGAACTTGACAGAAAGCTCATCAAAGTAAATGAAAGGAATTCCAGTGACTTTCATCACCCCCTGTGCCTGGCAGCAAAAGGCTTCAGAGTCAAGCCCAAGTATGTTCCAACAATTGGTAGTTATGTCATGGTCTATGGAGCCTATTGTGATGAGATGCTTTTTCCACCATCTCAGGTTTAGACTGAAATCTATAATGTCCTTTCAAAGAGCACTTTGAGATCATGGAAATCTGTAATACCGCAGGAAAGAATCTAACAATGCTTCATTAACCAACGTGAAACAGGATGATAGCACCATAAAAGTGAAAATAATTCCATTTATAGTATTTTGAGAAATTGGATTTACTATGAACATATTTTACCAAAATAAGATTGCTTTGGAAATTTATTTGGAAACCAAAGTTATATATTCTGTAATATATTTTAAATAAAATAGATAGCAATATATTTTAAAAAGTTACTATATATTTTATTTTATAGTAAGTAATATATTTTATAGAGAGAGTCTTTTGCTGTATAGAACTCATCCTTTCAAGTACATTTGTCCCCTGAAAATCTAAAAGACCAAAGACTGGTAAAGAAAGAGAGGGATAAAAAGCAAAGTTATTCAGCAAACATTCACTAACTTGCAGCAGTGAAAGACCTTAGGAGCAGGAGAAAATTCAAAATTCCACATGGCACAAAAAAAATGGCACAAAATTCCACTGGTATACTGGCACAAAAATTGAAGGGCCTGATTCTTTTCCCAGGAATCCTTGGGAGCACTTCCACTGACTTTGGTGGAACGACAGCTAATAGGAAATTATTATGAAAAGAAGAAAATCAGATTCCAGGCTTGTCAACCTGACAGCTTTCATAGCCATTTAATTGTTAAAATGTACAAGAGAAATGACTCTTTTAAAAAGAGTAAAACGAGCTCCGAAAGCACCTAAAGTCTCTTGCCAAGGTTTATCTAAAACCTTCATATAGAAGAAAAACAATCATCTATTTAGTAGTTTTATAAAAATGATATCTTGGATGATTGACTTTTATGATGACTTGAGTTTGCTTCTTTCAGTCCTAAGACTAATTACATTTTAGACAGAGACATTGATTAGATAATGCCACCCAAGCACCAGTTCTTAATGATGCAAAACGTGAGCCTCAGAACTAAATTGTGTTTTCAAAAATCATTGTGCCCACAGGGCCTCTATATCCCTACCCTGTCAGCCCCATCTTTTGCAGCTTGAGGCAAGCAATAGTGTTGCTTTGTTATTTTAATATGGAGGAAACAAGGAATAGAAAAACAGAGTGAGCTATTCTGCTGAATTTAAAGGAAGAGATTGTAAAGGGATTTTGAAGAAAAGAGGTAGAGATAAGTATTAATGAAAAAAAAGATCACAGAAAATGTGATATTTTGATTAACTATTTAGGGCTATTATAGTCTCATTTCTACCTTCTCACCTGCTCAGCAGACATGGGATTTTTTTTTCCCTCATCCCTCTGCCACAACTTCAAATGTATAATAATTCTTTATTTCACCACATGTTAAACAACTTAATGAGGATTGAAATAACATGCAGAGCTTAGCATATTACATGTGCTTAAAGGGCCTAGGGTAATAAAAATGCTGGGCTTGGGCTAGGGCCAGAAAAAGCACTTGCAGCTAGGTTTAATTATTAAAAGTTTGAGAGATTGGCTGTTCTCCAGTTTTTTTTTTTCATTCAATGTGGGTTTATTTCCTTCTGGATGTTTTTAACTCAGCGTATTTTGTGAAAACATTATAGTCATTGGAGTGACTTTGTGCATGCTAAGAAGGAGCTACCAATTCACAATTGACAGAGAATCCTATAATGGCCTGGACTGAAAAAGACTTTAGAGCCCATCTCATCCCACGGGCAGGGACACCTTCCATTATCCCAGGTTGCTCCAAGCCTTGTCCAACCTGGCCTTGGACTCTCCCAGGGATGGAGCAGCCACAGCTTCTCTGGGCAACCTGTGCCAGGGCCTCAGCACTCTCACAGAGAAGGATTTCTTCCTAATAACCCGCTTATCCCTGCCCTCTGTCAGTTTGAAGCCATTACATTAAAGCTATTGAAGCCAACATTAGCAAAACCATGATTCTTCAATTCGAAATGCAAAACTGCAAGAAGGTCTGACTTTTTAGGGAAAAATGTGGTGGCAACCTACCTCAGAACTCGGGACACCTTCTAGACATGATGAGGGTAAGGGGAGTTGAACTCACACAGAATAAATGTGTTCTTTTCTCTTCTTCTGCTGCTCAGAATTATTTTTTTGTCTTCAAAGTAAGCAGTTGTAATAGTCCACATCATCCTGCTTTGAAATGCAAAGTAAAAGAGCATTGCTTTGAGGGAAAGTGACACCAAAAGTGTCTCTATTTCTCGATAGTATATTTTTTTTCAGTGACTGATATTTATTTTTTTACCACTGTCACTTGTTCATGTAGAGAAGATAGATTCACAAAACAAAAAATAAAATTATAGAACTCAAGTTATAGCTTGACAAAATACATGACCAAATTTATTATGGTTTAACAGCATGTCTTTGTTTCCTTTATGAAGAATTATAGAGCCCAGAAAGTAAAGGTGAATATATTTCCAAATCATAACTAATTCCATAATTGGAGAAGCAACAATTTTTATCTAATATCTGCCTTGGTCATATTAATTATTAATTAAATGCTAATTAATTAATGAAAAAAAAACTTTCAGCAAAGAAAAAATATCATATGAATTAATCTATCATCTGAAACCAAACCTTAGTGGAAAACAATTTACTAAAAATCCATTTCCTAAAAATGATTACATGGGTTACTCAGCAAGTCCATTAAAAAGAAATGAATGCCAATTCTGTTGAAATGGAAGGGATCCATTTTTGGTTTGATGAATAGTTTGACTTATGCTGCGAATATGAAAGAACATCTGAAAAATGTTTTATGTATAAGATGACAGTTTTAGTTAATGCAGCTTGGAAACTTGCCTGAAGAAGAATATACACAAGATAATGTTATGTGTACATATATTTTAAAATATATAGATACGCAATTTTAAATTAATTCCTTCTTCATTTATTTTAAGTACTAGTAGAAAGAACAAAAAGAAGAAAAATATCATAGCAAGGATACTGTATGCGTCTCTCCATGGCATAATATAGAGATCCCAGACCTCACATAAAATAACAGAAATTGTGCAGATGAGAAGTGTGGGGATAATTTGTAGGCCAGAAACAGTTTAGTCTCCTCTGTAAGACACTGCTCAAAGCACTAATTAGTCTTGCTTAACTACGCTGTGCTCAGAACCGTGTTGATAGAGCCATACTCTTTCCAGCTCTGGAGTTAACTCCAGGGATCGAGGGTGGGCATTTCTGCACTGCAAGACACAAGTCTTCACATCAGACCTCGTCAGCCACTTCTCCTCGTGGCACAGCTCAGATGATGTGACCTTGCAAGGCAGACCATGCTCTCCGACAGTGCCCACCAGCACAGCCCAGGGACATCAGCAAAACAGATAATGACCTTGCTTTCAGGACAAATCTAATCCTCAAACAGCTTCTGGTCAGAAGTGAATTTTTCTGCACATACCAGTCCTCAGTGAATTTTTCTCATAGGAGTCCATTCAAACTCTTTTTAGGTTAAAGCAATGATTTTAACATAATAATTATCCTGGTTTAATTTTTTGTTTTCTGTTTGCCTTTTGAAAGTGAGAATTTTTTCTTCGCTCATCTTGTTCTTCCTACCACTCATATTTGTATAAATTTCTGTCTGTAATAACATTAAATAAACTCAATTTTTCAAATAATAAATGCAAAGAGAGATCAGATAATAGAAACTGTATTGTTGCCTTAGCAAATTATCAGGCTTTTCAGAAATGTCTACTTTGGTGCCACTTAAGACTTATGAAAAAAATGTAGGCTCCATGATTCTCAGAGACAAAAAATATTGTAATGTTGGTGGTGTATTAAATAATAATGTAGGCAGTAGGTTAGAACTGAAGGTTAGCCACACATGAGAAAAGAAAGGAAGAAAACACAGCCAGTTTCTTGTAGATTGTATCAGGAAAATCTAGGAAAAATACATTTAGTAGTAAATGAGGTATTTCATGACAGAATACATTGTCCCACTGTTCTGTTTCATAGTTGAGAAACAGAGAAATTAAAAATAATGTATTAGAATGTATTACTTGCTGTTACAGAGATGTGATGAAGTGTAAGTAGCAGTTGAAATATGAACCTCTGGGCTGCAGGCTATCAGAGCCCTTTTTCTCTTCTGCATATTTCAGTCTTTCTGATTCTCCTTGTTTTTCCAGCTTTACTTTTCACATCAGCAATTTTGTTTGAACTGCCTGCTTCCAAGCACATTTTCCCATGGTTTCCAACTTCCATCACACCTTTCTTTGTTATTCTCTGCCATTGTCACTAATAAGTCTTCAGAATTTTCATTCTCTGTATGGCTGCTTTGCCATCAGTCTTCTCCTGCCATTTATTTTGTATTGCTTCCTCTACCTTTTGTGTTTGTGGCTTTTTTTTTTTTTTTTGCTCATGTCCATACACCTTCCCAGATAAAGACACCTGTTTAACTGAATGTGAAAGGCAGAGAGGGGATTGCTCAGCTCCTCTGAGCACTCCAGTTCTGCAGAGAATGGAAGACTTTTTCCTGTGGTTTCCATTCAGAAGTTTCCCGTACATAGCACAGTAGATACCAAATCACTTCTATTCTCTCCTGAAAAGGGACAAGCCAGGCAATAGATCTCGCTACTGACACTATACAAGTGAATAGAATGGCATATATTGTAAGGGAAAATAATCCTCAGTGTAAGAGGATCTCACTTTCATTCAAAATAACAGAATACTGGGCCATTTCCTTGAAAACCTATTTTAACTCAAATCTGTAAACATGTGTTCCTGTGCCACAATGGGAGGCGTTCGTTCTGATCCTCCGAGGACATCGAAATGTATTATTGTTGTTTTAATGCAATGTGTGTCACAAAAGGTTAGCCTTTCATTTCTTATTGTCCTCCATACTATGTCATGCTTCATCACAGAACGTGCTGTCAATAGGCATCGTGACAAAAGACAAGCTGATGTGGTGTGACAGGACGGGCAGAGGTCACTTTGATACTACATGATGTAGCTTTCCAGAAACGTGCCAGAAATGCCATAGTCTTGATAATTTTTAAGCTTTCTGCTGTCATATAATTTTATGTAGCTGAGCCACCTCTTTATCCCCATATCTTTGTGATATGCTCTGTACTATTTTGCTCTGCTCTCCTGAGGTGTCTCAGGCATTTAGACCCTCTCATTTACAGAGAAAAAGGTGCAAAAGCCCCTCTAGTCATTTGAGACCCCCCATAAGAGTCTTTTAATGATGTATAGAGCAAAGGTGTCAGAAACAGCCTTATTTCAACAGCACTTTGTATGGCTTCTTGCAAATACATGAAGAATTTGCATTATTCATATGTGTTGATTTCCAGCGTATTTGTTTCCATCGTCTACTCAGTATTAGGATCTGGCAATAGGCATTTGGATCATGGCACAATATATTTTAAATGATGGGTGTGACTAATTCCCTCATTTTCTTATTACCTTGCAGTCCATTATTCAATGTATCATGTGCTCTGTACCTACAGTATCTACATAAAATGGGGAGAAGTTATCTGTTTGTGACAGCTAAGCATATGTGGATTTAGTGAGTTATAAACTCTAAAATAAGAAGTCAGGTTTCTTTAAAGGGGAATAACTGTTAGGCAGTGGTTCAATCATGCATTTAAATTCAATGGAATTCTGGATTGCTTTTTTGCTAGATGGAAATGGGCATTAGCTGGGTAGACACTTTCAAATGTTTCTTTTTGTTCATTTTTTCTTACTGTTCTCTAGTAATTCTGCTAGAGAGGTATTCAAGAAAAAAAAAAAAAGATAAATAAAATCAAAAACTGAAGTAGGCAACCAAGGAGAAAAATCTGTTTGCAGCTGTGTGGTCACTGCAAGAATGAGTTAATTCTGGGCTAGTTTTTCTCTTTCTAGTTACAATCTATGTCAAGTGAATAGATGAATTTTTCCCATTTTCACTTCTCATTACAGGGTTTGTCATGAAAAGTGAGTTATCACAGGATTTTATTGCCTGATATATTTGGTGAATTATGACTGTGCAGAGGACATTTAAACTCTTTCAATAGTGTGTGACTTGTTTGACTGACTGTTCCTGGGATGCAAGGGAGTACGCAGGAATTCAGTGCATTATTTCCTTGCATACAAAATCAAAGATGACTCTTTTCAATGAAGCAAAGAACAAAGCCAGATCATGTTTAGGTGCACATTGCAATCAGACTATGCTATCCCTGAGCAGTAATCTTGAAAAAATAAAGTAAAAACTAATGCTGCAAGTCATGATTGCAGAAGTCTTTAGCACAGTTGAAACATTTGGTCTGTAAAAGCATTTACTTTTACTTTGCCTGAGTTCTGACCTCCAGGGTGATGTTTCTCTACAAAACATTTGGTCCTTGAATTGAAAATGTTAACAAGTAAAGGGAGTATTATTCCTTGTGAGGAAAATTGTCATTTGACAGTTTTCTGATAATGTCATATGCCACGAGGGTCATCACCTTCTTCTTTTCTTCTGTTGCCAGGATATTTCCCAGAACATTATCCAATTACAGTAATCAGGAAGAGCAACAGAAGAAAGGAGATAGAACATTTTAATACTCTGTATATTTTGGCTTTCCCCTGTCACTCATCTGCAGCTAGGCCCATTTATTTGATACGTGGGAAGTGGGGAAGGGAGGGTTGAGCTTACTTCATAAATACTCAAGGAACACACATTTCCTTATGTCACAAATTACAGATATTGTCAGATTGCCAGATTACCAGATAATATCTTCTCATGGTACCGCCATAATTGATAATAATGGCCTTTATATTAAATCTCAATTTGATATAAGTTGTAAATATCCATCACATGTTGCTAATAGCTAAGTTAGTGGACAGATGGGAGGAATGTTGTCCCACTAAAAATGAAGACAGTCTGAAACTGCAGAGTCACAGAAGGGCAATGGAAGCACACTAGATCAGTCGGTGCCAATAGAGACCACAGCCGTGGCTCCTCAGTAAACCCACATCTGGAACTTTGTTACTGATGAAGAATCTGCCAGTGCTTGGAGGATGGTAAGATCATCCTTACCTGGCTTTGCAAGTCTACATTAAAAACGTGCAGAACCTCCTTGTCTGAGGATCTGCAAGCTGCTACAAAAACATAAAACACACACATGTGGAGTACAGGTGAATATATATTTATATAGATACATGCATATGTGGACATGTAAAATTTAATTTTACTTAATAGATACAGTTGAGGCCATGCTGTAATGTAATGCCATGGAACAAACAGGGCATTTCAGTGCTGGAAGCATGAACTTTCACAGTGAGGGATGAAGAATGCAGCTATACCAAGAAAGAAAAGGTACCATGATCCTTTCACTGCCTCCAAGGAAAATTGCCATGGTTCAGGCAAATATGTTCCTTTTAATCAAGGTGGGCTTTATTTGCAGAATTGACACATGCTCTCCACCAGCAGAACTGAGTTATTGCACTGGAGAAACCTTGCAGGCACTAGAAAGATGTTGTCTTTGGGATGTGTGGAAAACAAGAAGGAATATTTTGTTAAAGAGTTGCAGAACCTTTGAAGAACTACCATCAAATGAGTATGTTACCTTTACACAAATCTTCGTCATTTTTTTTACTGGAGAGAGTAAACTCAGTGGCTAGCCTGTCTGAGGCTGCTCATGGGAGCAGTCCTGTTGGCTTTGCAGGACTAAGTTCTGCTTTACTGAGCAAAATTCACAGAACTGAAGTTCATAAATTGGGGTCAAACAGTTTCATGAGTATGGTCGTTCCAAAGAGACCCACCAATAATTAGTCGTACATCCATACCCAAGAAAACACACTATAATTTCTTTAATCAATCCCAAACCAGGGAACAACACAGGCAGAAAATTTAATGTGTTTTAGTCAAAGGCTGCAATCCTCCAAATTTAATGCTATAAGGATGCTATCAGTCACCAACAATACTGCCTGCCAATTGTGCACTGTGTTGAGGTACAAACAAATCATGTGTAAAAGCTACCAACATATTTATCATGGAATGAGGTCTAAAGGCAGATTCATGTGTAGCCAAAATGCTACTCCTTACAATACAATCCATTAGCTGTGCATAAACATGTTCAAGCAATTTAGACAATATGAGTCACAGTGGAGACTGTAGAACTACCCCAGGGTAAAATGGTTCAGAGGCTGTTGTCACTCTGAGCTTCATGTCCAGATGTAAACTGACTATTCATAATAACAAATTAATCATGGGAAAGCCAGGGGAAGGGGGGGATGGCCGTCAAAGTTGTTGTCATATTCTGAAATCCAAGTACAATCAAATTTGTTGTAATATTCTGAAGTCCAAGTACATCTGTTCTGACCAGCCTTAAACAGCCCTGCTCGTTAATGAAAAACATGTAGAAAAAAAGGTGGGAGGAAGAAGTTAAATTTATTTTGCTTGGTTTGATAGTGGAACATTGTAACTCTTATTCCATAGCAGGCAACTAGTCCTGCTGAAGTTCTTGGAACAACATCAGTGGGTCAGCACTCACCAACTCGAACTTGGAATATATTATTAATATCACTAAAGAATGAGGGTAATACACTCTGGCATCCAAAGGGATAAGATTATAATGTATTTGTGGTAACTATTTAAATAGGTAAAATTCTTCTCAATTTTTGAGGGGATCAAAAGGATGTGCATTGTCTTGACTTAAAGCAGTGTATCTACTTTGAAATAATCTAAGATCCTTTTGAGACAATGTACATGAGATGACATGAGATGGTTTTAGGAAGATCCATTGGTCAGATTGCCTTATTTCTAAAACAGTAAGTCTGTCATCTTTGTGGGCAAAAGCTTCTTAATCCAGTTCTAAATTGCCAAAACCATAATCCTTCTATGTGAATACTTTTGGATTCTATTTTTGATTCTGATGAACCACACATTTAGGAGTGGATCCTAGCCAGGATCACAAGGAACAGCTAAATACTGCCTGTACAAAAGTTCATGTACTGTCTATAGAAAACATGTCCCAGGGATAATTTTCATCAACGTTCTTAGGCTATAGGAGGAGGAGGGTGTATGTGTGAAGCTGTGGTAAATTATGCTTCATATTACATAGCTGACTGACTGCTGTCTCTCAGTGAATGTAAATTAGACTGCAAAAATTAAAAATCAGGAATATTTTCTGAAAGATTAAGTGCAACTCTGAATGACTGCTCATGACTGATTCACTAGGAGTGATCAGGGAGAAATACTAATTTATTTTGTACTGTTGGGTCTTCATCAAGGGCCAGATTTAAGATTGCTTGGATTCAATAAAAATATTCCTTCCTCCCCTTCATCAGGTGTTTTACTGCGGTTTGTTTTAGACACCTGGAATTGTATATCTCCCATCAACAGGAGTTTCAGCATTTCAACAAAAGCTGTCAAGCTTGAGGCCTTATTTCTTTCTTTTCTATTGTCCTGGCAAAGAAACATTTTGATTTGACTCTGATCCCGAAGCAGCCAACTGGAGCATGTCTTATTTTCACAAGCACCAATACAAGATTTGTAGACGTTCTTCAGGAATGTTGGCAGTTCATAGGCCAATAAAATGGAATTGCACTGAAGCTGATCACTAAGCAGCCATGTTGTAACCAGGTCATTTAGGTCAGTTTTATAGGAAGGATTTAAAACAGAACGATGATGTAGTGTATTGTGGAAGCTGCTCAAATCCCAAACTTTGATGAATCCTGACTGGTATATTGGCAATCCAACGTAAAAAAGTAATAACTTTCCCCCCACTTCTTGGACAACTGTGTGCCAGACTGTAATGTTTATTGATCACCATTCTTTATCACTTCCCATTGACCATTTATGTCCATAGTTATGCATAAGGACTATTGATTGGGTAGTAATTACCCTCTAATGTAGGTCAACTAAGGTCACCAGTACCAACTTGCCCTTCTTGATTTTTGTTAATTTAGTTTATTGGGATTTTGTTTTTCTCATTTTCAGTTTTGGAATTGATTTCCTTTTTTGTGCCTTTTTACATGCCATGCAATATTTAAGTTGTTTACAAGCTACGAGGAAACTTCAGCTTTATAAGTTCTTTCAGGAATGTCTATTTCCCCTGCTTTTATATGCTTGTCTTCAAGAATACAATACACATTTCTCTGGGTAAAGTCTAAAGTGGAAAAACAAAAGAAAGAAAATGAGTGCAAAAAATGCAACAAGCTCAGAAAGGTTGTTTCTATATTTTTTTCACTTTGGGACGACCGAAGACTGTATCTCTGATTACATCTGCTCTTATAAAAGAATACATAATGAATTCACCTTCTTGAAGAAGCTGCTGAAGTGTGAGTAGGATGAGATTCTGTTTGAGGACGTGAGTCAGAACTTTAATTCTGGTCTTACAGCCACAAGAGCTGAGCCAGCATAGGGTGTGGGAGTATTAATTTACTACTGAAGTGTGAGTCCACAATGAATTATTGCACTCTACAAGAAAATAATTAGAGATAAAATCCAGAGATGGGGATATTATTTGTTACACTTGTGTGCTATGTCTGATATTGAATCTTGAGTACTTCCAGGGAGAGGTCATATGTTCCAATTCACTTTCACAGAACTAAACACAAAAGAGACCTGATCCTCACCAAGTTTGTCTTTGAGATGACACAGCCACAGAAGTTATGATGAGCAGTAATAGAGCTTATTCAACCCGTGAATTGCAGCAAAAGTGGGTGACGTACAGCAGACAATTTCGGAGGCAAGAAACCTAATCAGAGAGTATTTTGCTTTTTATAGACTTCTGTGTATAAGTCCGTTTCATGACCACACATATGAAGGATATTTGCATTTCATGGCATAGAGATATCTGAAAGATAACTAAAACTGCCTGAATTTCCCAAAACTAATCTTTTCTATAGCATAAAATGAAAAAAAAAAAAATCTTCTCTGGATTGTCTTTAATCTAACTCTATGTTATGAATATGTTGACATATTCCACAGAAAATGGTTTCTAGTTGTCTCCTCCTCCAGGCAGTTCAGAGCAGTATTATTGGTGGCTTGAACAGTGACTAAGTAATTGGGACAAGTTTGTGGGAACATTGAATCTATCTTTGTGAGTTAGGATCATTGGAGCAGAGATCTGACTGACACATAGTAAAGACTTAAGCACATAATTTTGTCAGTAAGGATATTTTGACCTAAAGTGCCACAAGTGATGCAAACTCAAAAAAAAAAAAAAAGAAATTTGCAGAGAATGTGTTGAAACATGTTAGTCTCTTGAGTCTTTGCTAAGTATAAAACAGGTTTCATAAAGTGTTCCATTCATTTCAGGCTGTACAGACTTCAGAACTGCTGGCCATAGTGCTTTATCTTTGGAAGGCTGGAATTCCCTGTGGCTGTTGTTCACACTGACCTTTACATTGGCTCATTGTCCATACTTGACATGGGTCAGGTGGACAAAAGCTGCTTTCCTCTTGTCAGTCAAACTGAGTCCTTTCTAATTTGTCCTTTAAGGCCATGCCATACCTTTTGTGAATCTTTTGGACATGACAAATCGTATGAGAATGTGTTTCTTGAGGAAAGCCAAAGTGTGGTATTCTCTTTTATAAAAACTGTGAAAATCCCTTCAAACATTTACTGCTGCTACTATGTACAAAATAAAGCAAAAAAAACCCCCAAATATTGAGGTGCTTTAGAGATTCATATTGGTCAGTTGTCCTAGTCCTAAGATTAAACTCTGCCTTTTGAATTGCCTGTCTTTAGAAAGTTTTGCCATGAAACAGCTATGCATGAGGAGCCACTTTCCTGATCCCCTGGGAAGGTAGCCACAGAGTCAGACACTCACAGACAGTTCTAGCTGGTGAAAAACAACCGAACTCCTTTTTGAAGAGCACATTAACTTGAAACTTTGCTCACAGCTACATGTTTCCTGGACCAGAACTGATGTTAGTCTTGCTATTGCAAAGAAAGAACAGAATTAGTGCGTGACTCTTTTCATTAGCTATCTGAATATGCCTTGTCTGCTGTTATGTAACAGCCTCCTGTGAAAACTAAACATGCCTGTGGGATATTTTCCAGAAAATAAAATTATTTCTTGTGTTAAATACATGGGGCAGAGGTAACACATTGTTCAGTGTGGCATGGTAGAATCAGGCTTTTCCATTCTGTCCAACAGTCAGTTGCTGCTACTTACATTTAGTTTCAAGAGTTGATGAGCTCTAATTAAAGTGATTAACCCTCAAAAGAAAAAAAAAAAAGAAAAGCAGAAAATTCACAAATGTGGGTTAAAAATGTAAAAATGTAGGAAGGGGGCGTAAATTAATAAACACAAAAGAAGAGAAAATATCTTTTATAAAACAAAACAGATTTTAATACACTGAAAATACTCTCCAGTTATTTTGCTTATATATGATGCCAGCTGATTTCCTGGCTGCAGAAATTTTTGAAAGGAGCTGAATATCACCCAATGTGACTGAGGTCAGCAGATAGCAACTTCTCTTAGGATTAGGGGAGAGCTACAAAGTAGAATGTGTCTCAGATCTCTAAGTGGTTTTGAAAAAAGTCAGATGTTCCATTCTTTGGGCCTTTGAAAAATGCATTTGCACTGCATTATCTTATAGTATCTTAAATTATCTTACAGTGCTGTCTTACCAGGAAAACAACATTAAACACCCAAGCTGGAATTCATGCCACTACAATTAAAAAGGTTAAAAACAAGTTTCTAAGCAAATTTTTTGTTTGAAGAACCTTTCTGTAATCAATGGAGATAAACACTTTTCAGAGAGCAACCCAACCATTCCAAAAGTAGAGATTCTAAAAGTAGAAACAGGTGGTTCACATGGCCCTGGTGTATCTGCCTCTTCTCCTGAGTGTAAAAGGAAGTTAGAGAAGGAGTCAAGACTTGGTTCTGAACTTCCAGGTGGACAGACTTAAGAGATATCATTCAATTTGCAAGGTATTCTTAAAATATTCATGCTATGACCCTGAACTTATCCCACCACCCTTTCACACTGTCTTATTGCAGTTATGAAATGAAGTGTTGTTCCTTTCAGGATTTTCTATCAGATTGTCATGGTCACACATCCAAAGATATAGGTTTTTGTTTAGTAAATGTATCAATACGCACTGATCTATCAGTTTCATATAGTTAAATACTAAAGAGTGTGAAAAATCCCATGTGGCCAAAACTGCCATTGATTTACAAGCAATTTCAAAAAAGAATCATAGAGTCATAGAATGGTTTGGGTTGGAAGACCACCACATTCCACCCCTGCCATGGGCAGGGACACCTTCCACTATCCCAGGTTGCTCTGAGTCCCATCCAACCTGGCCTTGAACACTTCCAGAAATGGGGCAGCCACAGCTTCTCTGGGCAACCTGTGTCAGGGCCTCACCACCCTCACAGGGGAGAATTTCTTTCTTATCATTTAAACCTATTCCCTCTGAGTTTAAAGCCACTACACCTTGTCCAAAATGAAGCACCAGACCCTATTTTGGGTCCACTAAATTTTGTTGAGCTGAAAGATATATTGCATTTTGCCTGATCTCTCCCTAGCTGCATTTACTGATGGAATAAGGTCACCTAGAGGACTTTCACCTCATCAGCTCATTCAGCAATATTAAGTAAACTTTGTTTTATGTTCAGACAGTTTAGCAATGATGCCTTTTATATGACTAATTTATGTCAAACATGTCAAGATTGTTTTTTCAGAAGTACTGCATCCAGTATGGCATCAGTTAGCAGCCATTCAACACACAACTGCACACCTAAACAAGCAAAACACCAAACATATATCTTTTCTACTTAGAAAATATGCCAGATGTAAAGATATGGCAGAATATTAATATACAAAGTAGATTTTCTTGAGAATTTACTGTAATTTCCTGTCTGGGCACCCTTTTTTTGAATTTTCTTTTATAGTGCAATGACATATAACTTTTTTTTTGTCCTAGCCAGATAGGAAGAGACAAAACCAAGTGAGAATTTTTAATGTATCAGGAAGAGAACGTGTGCTGGCTTTTAAGATAGCTGTCATATGACACTGACAATCTTGTCATTGCTATGGAATTCAGTGTTGTATCCAAATGAGAAGTTATGACTAAGATGTAAATTATTTCACTTGGACTGTGGCCATGCTTTTTTAGCCATGGTTAATATTTGTAAAAATGTCAAAGTGATCTAAATCCTTCAGCACCACTTTTAAAAAATTGTCACCCAGCAAGATTCAGACTCCCAGCTAAAAGAGTTTTTCAAAGAATAGTAGATATTTAAAAATGCCTGGAAATGTATAAGTAAGCCTAAAGATTTTTTTTTTTCTAAATAAATGTTCACGTTAGGTGCTTAATCCATGTTGAGACACTTGTCATCCACCATGGAAGGATCATTTCCGTAACGCCTACAGAATGTGCAGGAGAGACGAAGAAAAGGAAATTTATTCCTTTTTAGCTCTTCTGAGGCCTTCATAGAACACTGAAGGACCTGATTGTCAGTGTAGTCCTAGATACCAAAACATGTGATGAAAACCAAGTTTTGAAACAAGGCCTGTGGAATATCAGGTCAGTCTGCAGTGCAATACCTCGGAGACATCCCTCGTGTTTGAAGTACCACATCATTCTCCAATAGCATGTGCTCTTCTATCTGCCTCTGTATTGAGCACAGCTCAGGTAACTCCAGCACTGGCTTCAAATTATGCCTTTCCTGCTTCTCCCTTTAAGTCACTGCATTCAATAAATATAACATTAAAAGGAGATACATCACTTCAAAATTGAATAAAATATTTCACTTCAGTTTGGCCTTGGCTGTTACAGCATTGAAGAGAAGACATGAATGTAGATTATGCATTAACTACTGTCATGACTCCCTGAGACAAGAAATATTTCAGATGCAAAAAGATTAAAATGGGACAGATGTAATCATGTGTTTGTGAGTCATGATAGGTGTTATTGATCCTATTTACCTACTTTAGATTCAGTCTCTAAATTAGGAACCCAGTATTCTGAAACTGGCAATTTTTCTTCTTAAAAAGTGTATAAAGGAAAAGGAAGCCTTTTGGGAGAGAATTGCAACACCCTTTGAAGCAGTTTCCATGTCATATAAAGCTTTTGCATTAATTTGCAATAGAAACAAGAGTAACTACCAGATCCATGAAAATACAAGTAATTAAAAAATTTCCACATATTTTTCTTTCACTTGTGGACAGTTTTTTCTAAATCTAATGAAAGGCCAGACCTGTTTGCTTTAATACTTTGCTTTCGTTATTTTTTTCCCTAAAATTATATCAGTGTAGTCAAACTGCTGAGAAAACATTTCTTTTTAAATTCTGGAATTTTTTTTTACAGTAGGAAAAAGGGAGACTGGTCCTGGAATATTTTGTCCCAATTCTTTACTTGGCTTTGAAGATATCGCATTTGTTCTGTATATATTTTTGGAAATTCAAGTGAAGCAAAGAGGTATTTAAAACTAGTATCTATAGACTGAATATTTGGCCAAGACACATATTGAGAGAAAATACAGCAAAATTCAAAACCCAGACATAGTATTTTACAGGTCCTATAGTTTAAGTTCTAGGGATTTCAATCTAGCTCTTTCAGCAAGAAGATTTGTAAACTAACAAATTTGTTATGATCCCTTAAGTCCAAAGTTTGATTAGAAATACTATTATCTCCCATCCCTTCCCTGTTCCTGGGAAACATTCCCAGGAAAAAGAAATGCAGGGTAAAAAGAGTCTGTATGAAATACTGAAAAGCTTTAGGGGAAAAAAGAAACAAACAAACAAAAAAAAACCCCAAGCAACAACAACAACAACAAAACCCAACAAATTCTTGTCAGCTTTAAGTTGTGCATAGCAATTGGTGGTAAAGGCAGTAAAGTCTTCTACCCTCGTTGGAGGAGACTGATCAGGCTACATCACCCATCGTGACATTCACTAAGAAATAATAGAAATAATATAAATCTCTTTTCAGTCTCTATAACATAAAGCAAGTAGAGCTTGCTTATTCCTTTCCCAGAGAGTAAAAAGACTCATATGAGGAATAGCCTGGAGATAAGTTTCAGACTAACCTATATCTCCACTGCTCAGCGTAGAGAACTTGGGTTGCTCAGTGTGTATGTAGGAGGGGTAAAGCAATTTAATATTGTTGTAGATGGCCAGAAAATTACAACCCCTGAAAGCAAGGAAGAAACGGGAAAAATGTTATGATTTAGATGTGTAATGATACTTCCACAGGCTACTGCTGTCTAAATGCTACTCATACATCAACCCTTGCTCTCGGCTGTACGTGAAGTCAAAACAAGGAGATACTAGAAGCTGAATTCATGGAGAGAAATCCTAACCCCACTGAAGTCAGTGACAAGAGTCCCACTGCCTTAGACTGAACCCATGTTTCACCCCTGGCATTTGCACAGTGTGATGGGAGGTTCCTGTTCCAAATATTGAATGGGCTTAAAGTAGCACAGACAGCCTGGTGAAACAAGGCTGTATCTTATTCATAAAAATTACAACATTGTGGTTATGTGACGCTCTTCAGGATTTTAATTTTCTTTTTCTTGTACAGTTTTCTCACTTATTAAAAAATTTAAAAAAAAATTTAGGGTCGTGTTAGGATGAGGTCAGGCTCAGAAAATAATTTAATATCAATATCATTATTAAAATCCCACTGCTTCAAATTATTTTTTTCAGATTAATAAATCTGCTGAGATATAAAATTATCTGATTTATAACTATGTATTAGTTGATCTGAAATGTCAGTTATTATCTCCCTGCTTAATACTCTGATTGTTATATAATTTTATGCAGCTCCTAGAGTAGGTTCAAAAGGAAGAGAAATAAGAATTTTCTAGCTACCATTTCAAATAGGTTGCCAGACAAGGGAGTAACACTCAAGAGTTAAATTTTCTGTGATCAACATAATCTGAAATAAGATAACATAGTGTTAGTAATTGGCATTGTAAATAGTTTCATTGTTTAATGGACATTCAGGAACTGGATACTTCAGAAATAATTTACAGTGCAGTAACTTTGTTTCAGCAATATTCTTAGTCATTGTGGTGCATATTCTGCTAATAAAAAAAACTGAAAACTGTGTATTGTCCATAAAAGAGCACAAAGATATTAATCTTACAGGTTGTCCATTAGGTCAAACTCCTTTGTAGGTAAGAACAATATCTTCACCAGACCCTGAGCAGTAAAAAAAAAAATCACTGGCAACTTTTTTTTGTAAGTGATGAATTGCAGGGTTAGCAATTACTGAAGATGTCAGCCTCTTTATACAGCATGAAAGTCAGGAACCTGTCTCTTACTTCTAGAGATCTTTTGACGCTGAGAATAAGCAGAAAAAAAGCTCTGCTGTGCTAGTTAATTCATAATTTACAAAATTTGGCAACTGACTTTATTGGAGTCCTGAATTTTTCCTATTCTTGACACAATGCCTTATTCTAGACCTCATTTCCTCTGGTGAAAGTTTTCTCATTTAGTACCTGTCCTGTTTTTCTCTAAAATATAGTGCAATGGGAATGCAGACCTTGTGCAGAAAATAGATTAATTCCTGATGGGTTTCTATGTGCAAATTTATTAGAAAAGCAGAATGCGATTCTGCAAACCATGACTGTTCTTTGCTGAAAAGTTACTTTGTCCCATACCAACACCACTGAGGTTTCCACATCCAGTTCTCAATTAATAACACAACGGCTTCTTTATCCTACAGTCCATGATGGCTTGGGACATTCCCTGAAGGGAAACACCCCAAAATGTGATTTTTAAAAGTCTTCCTACTCCACACACACACAAAGAAGTACAGTTACCTTTAAGTAAAGATTTTAATTTTGAAGAGAAAGCAAAACAAAAAGCACAGCACAGGGGAGGGAATACCAAAATAAGCCTTAAGGCCTTTTACTGGAAGAAAAGTGCACCCATACAGCTACTGCAGTTAGCAAAATCGACTGTGGAGCTAGCAGGGACTCTCATTTAGCTGAGAAGCCAGCATCTGGCAATGACTGATATAAAAAGCCTAGCTCACACTTTACCTTGTGTCAGTTGCTTTTTTTGGGTAAGCACATGATATTAGCACAGTCAGGAAAACATAAATCTCAACGCTGAATGTTATAAACCTCCTTTACTCCCTGTGAATTTCCAGAGTTGAGCTATGTAGAAGATTTTCTGTAGCTGTTAAGGCCAAGGCCAATATCCAACTTTGCTCATAATTCAGGCCCCATTTCAAATCACTGAACCATCAGAGACAGAATCCACAAGTTTGGGGTTCAGATTCAACATCAGACGTTTAGTTGGAAGTGTTCTGCCCATGTACAGTTCATTTTACATGTTCCATAATAAAACTAGTGAAAAAATCTCTTCCAGTCACCTCCTCCGCTCGTTTCATAGGTATGGCTTGAGCTATTCCCATTCTTTTTATATCACATCCATTTCATATTAATGTTCTGCCGGTCTCCAAAATCACTGGAGGAATTTTTATATTCTCTGACAGAACACCATTACTCTCTCTGCAGCAGGCCTGGGCTGCCACATCTGAACCCCCAAGTCTCAGAGCTGTGCCATAAAAAATTGTCTGGATGGTCAAAGCCAAGGAGTGGTGGTAAATGGAGTTAAATTCAGTTGGTGGCCGGTTACTGTGGTGTCACCCAAGGCTCAGTACTGGGGACGGTCCCGTTTAATATCTTTGCTTGTGATCTGGATGAGGAGATCGAGTGCACCCTCAGTCAGTTTGCAGATGACACCAAGCTGGGTGGGAGTATGGATCTGCTGGAGGGCAGGAAGGCTCTGCAGAGGGATCTGGACAGGCTGGGTCCGTGGGCTGAGGCCAGCGGTGTGAGGGGCAACAAGGGGAAGTGCCGGGCCCTGCCCTTGGGTCTCACCAACCCCTGCAGCTCCAGGCTGGGGCAGAGGGGCTGGAAAGGGCCCTTTGGGAAAGGCTCTGGGGGTTCTGGTGCCAGCGGCTGGACATGAGCCCAGGGGTGCCCAGGTGGGCAAGAGGCCAATGGCCCCTGGGCTGTCCCAGCCAGGGTGTGGCCACAGCCCCAGGGCAGGGCCCGTCCCCTGTGCTGGCACTGCTGAGGCACCTCCAGTGCTGGGGACAGCTCTGGGCCCCTCAGGACAGGAGAGACCTGGAGGGGCTGGAGCGTGTCCAGGGCAGGGAACGGAGCTGGGAAGGGGCTGGAGCCCCAGGAGCGGCTGAGGGAGCTGGGAAAGGGGCTCAGGCTGGAGAAAAGGAGGCTCAGGGGGGACCTTGTGGCTCTGCACAACTCCCTGACAGGAGGGGGCAGCCGGGGGGGGTCAGGCTTTGCTCCCAGGGAACAAGGATAGGAAGGAGAGGCAGAAGGATGAGGGAGGATGGTCTAAAATTATGTCAAGGGAGGTTTAGATTGGATCTTAGGCAACATGTCTTCACTGAAAAACAGTCAGTCACCGGAACGGGCTGTCCAGAGCCGCTGTGGAGTCACTGTCCCTGAGGAGATTTGAAAGATGTGTAGCTATGACACTTAGGAACAGGCATTGGTAGTGTACCTGGCAATGATGAACTCGATCTTAGAGGATTTTTTCAATCAAGAGGAATCAATTATTCTATGATTTTCATATAGAACTAAAAGTCTGTTGGGTTTTTTTGTCTTACTTCACCAGTCTACCAAAAATATTTTAATAATCTTTTGAATGTTTAATGTAACAATGAATCTTATATCTGAAAAAAAAATAATGTGGACTTGAACAAAAAGAAAAAAAAAAACCGACAAAAAAAACTCTATAGCTCCTTCATTCTCACATATAACAGTTTTCAAAGTTCTAATTGTTTTTGGTTTCCTAGGACTGGATCATTAGTAGCACATCTGGAAAATTTACAAGACAACGGGTTTCACCTAGGTTTTCAACACAGAAAGAGTTGTGTCATTTGGATAAAGCATTTATACTTCTCAGCTGAGACCTAAAAGTCACTCCTAGGAAAATCAGAAGCAATATTAAATGGGTACTGATATTGCAATTGGACAACAGGCTCCTGTTAATCTTCTCTAAAAAGCAGATGAAACATAATTCCTCACATAAAGCTAATTCTGTGGTTTCCTGGTTCCTGTGGGCTGTACTAGCAGATGGTATCAGCAGCATTCCTTCAGCTTTGGCTAAGACTCAGCTTTTCATTTCAATTTGTCTCTTTTTAATTTCAACCATGGGCACTATATACTGTAGCTGCTCGAGTTAGTCAAATAATTATTGCAAAGCACCATTTGTGGTGAAATTTAATGTCTACCTACTGAACAAGAAATTGAAGATAACTTTTTTTTTATTTCTTGGCAGCCAGATTTAGATAGAGACCAACTGACCTTTTTACATGAGACATTGAAGGCAGATCCGTGGATATGTCTTGCAGAGTCACAGAGCATTCTTCCTTTTTAACATTTTTGGGTCTCTTTTGCTGTGTTACTTTTCAAGTGTCTTTCCATATCAGTTATGGGCACAACTGGCAAAGAACCTTAGACCCTCAGCAGAGCCTGGGACTGAAGTAGAACAGTTTGGAGCAGGCGCTACATCTCCTCATTGGTAGAGATGGTTCTCCAAGAGGTAGAAGTCTCCAACAACCGTGTCAAGCATAGTTAGCAAAAATTTAGAAGATGAAAAAGTCTTAGTAATTCAGCTAAGAAAATGTTACTGACCTCAATAATGAGGCTGAATGGGCAGATAGATAAGCAGAATTAAGACTTCATGGAAAATATGATATATAATTATACACAAAAGTGGATGTATGAGAAATAAGAATTTTATGGGTGGTAATTTTTTATGTAAGAATGTGCATTGTAAAATTCTTCATATTGCATTCCTAAAATCAAACATAGTTGATGGTCAGAGACCGTGGGAAAAGGGAACAAAACTGTAGTGGAATGCTTGAATATGAGCTATAGCTTAAGGATAAAATTTGTATCTTTTAATTAATTTTATTGATCTTATGTTGAGATCTTTAAGCTTGTTTTGCATTAACAGCATCCACTCAATTTTTATTTTTATTGATGGGATTATAATCTCTGATAGTTATTTTTTAAATCATTTTTACCTACAAATAATGACTGCTGTTAACAAGTAAAAAGGTTTGTTCTTTAAATGGCAGAGCCATACCTTGTTTGCTTGTCTAGAAAAAGTTAATTTTAAATTAAAAAGAAAATTCTATTTTTTCTTACTTTTACTACTTTTGTATCAGGACAGAAACAGTTTATTAGTAAAATTCTGCCCCTAGTCTTATGATAAACTAATGCCATACAAAGTTCTTACCCTGAGATTATGAAGAATATTTATTACCTCACTCATTTTAAGTGTCATTAAAGTGCCCAGTGAGATTAAAATAACCGCATTTTCCTTCCTGATGTAACAGCATGAATTTAGTTATGTACAACTCTCTTTGTAAACATTTCCTAGGGTACCCCTTAGTATCTTTTATATAGTAGAAGATTTGTGGCTCGAAAAAAGAGTCCTACAACTTTCTTTTACTAATTTTAAAGCTCTTAGAAATGTAACTCTGCCCTTGATGACATTCATCAAATATTTACCAAATGTGTCCCTCCACATCATCTTAGTATGTAACTGATGAAACATTTAAAAGCTGTCAACAGTTGTATATTTATAAGTTTGACTGCAAAATCATTACATTGCCTATAAATGTTGCCATCATGCACTAAAACTGTGAAGGAAAAAAAGGAGAGAATGTCCCTCTGGTATTTTGTGGACAGACGTTGTGGATTTTTTGAGCTAAAAGTTTGATTTCACACGTGCCAGGCGTCCTCTTCCCCCGTTAAAGTGTCGGGGTGATGCTGGGGAATACTGGATGGGAGGGTTGTTGGCATTGTATGATTACTGACACCTTTTAGTACTTTAATGGTGAGAGGCAGACAAAAGTAAGTCCGCTATATTAATTAATTAAATACTATTTATGTATAAATATATAGAACAAAATATCACAGTACTTAATATTGCCTTACTATTAAGGAACATAAGGACTGTGACTCAATATTTATCAGCATTTATCTGCTCTGTTGCATCAAAACAACATATATATTTGTTTAATATGAACCCATTAAGAGGGTAAGGACAGAGAGAGGGTTGGGTCAGCAGGAGGACAGGTGATGTGCAGAGACCAGCTGTGACAATGGATGATCAGCTTAAAGCAGGAATATAGATAAGAATAAAAAGAGTTAATAAGTGAGTGGATGAAACCAAGAAAAATAAAGATTAAACAGCACGACTAAAGTTCCTAGCACTGAAGTCTATTAGTGTATGAAATTATCTGCTGTGGGAAATGATAGATATCCTATTTTTTGACTCACTGCACACTAGATGGGATAAGGTATTCATAAACAGACAATAGTAGAGGAAGAAAAAGCTCTATTCTTACAAGAAGAAAGGCAACAAAATAACCTTAACAAGGCTTTCCAATTTTGTAATTTCCTTGGGACTACTTACCTGACTTAGTGACAGATACTGCAGAGCAGTCTGTCTGTCTGAGATTTTTAATAGGTTGTTTTAACAGCCTTTCTTGTGATTTGTGTTTCTGATACGACCAGCAATTACCCAGCCAAGTAATGAGACTCTAATGAACATGTCTTTCCTAGATTACTTTAGAAGTTCATCAGAGAAGCTAATAGCATTGTAAAACTAAAATCTCCCTTTTTTTCCCCTGTCAAGACACATCTGATTGTTCTACTAAGTGCCTTCTGCAAAAACGGTGGAGAGAAAAATAAATATATATAGGTCTGTGTAGATGTGTGTGACCATCAAATACATGTTATTTTTATCCACCAGTATTTTTACTACAGTATGATGTAGAACAAAGAAAATAAATTTGTTTCTGCATGGTCTGATCTACATGTGTACATTAACTTATTTGTTTCCACTGCAGGTTTCGTTTCAAAGTGTATCTCCCCTGTGCATGGAAGGGAGGTTTCTAATATATTGGAAATTCTAGTTATTTAGTATTTCTAAGAAAAAAAGCCAAACTAGAGTACCTGACCAAGGCTATGAACTGCAGTTCAAAGCAGTGCCATAAAGGATGGCATGGCACAGTGAAAAGGGAAAAGTGGGGTGATGATTTAAATCTGCTTGCATAGGCATGAGCAGTGCACCCTGTTTCACTGAGATAAATAACCAACATTTCTGTACAACCAAGGCTTGCAAATCATCTCCCTTGTAACTTGGAGACGTAAAAGGTTAAGGGGGAATTTTTAAAGTATTTGACTGGCAAAAAAAAGGATAGTATTACACATTCACTTCTTTAACAGATTTAGACAGTTATTTTATGATGGGATCAAACCCACCCTAGAAGGGCTGATTTCCCCTCTCTTATTACACATAGAACCTTCTAAGACTAACTCTACTGTTTAGTTCCCCATTAAATAAACATTTGATCAGAAGAATCCCACCATGAACAATAGTTCCTGAATGATGTGACTCAAAAATTGTCATGGTGGTAAGTCTTCACTGAAGCCGTGAGAAGACTTTGTTTTAGAGGGCAATTAATGTATGCAGCAACCTCATGATTTCAGATGCTAAAGGTTGATCTTGATTTCTTCAACAAAATAATATTGTGAATTGTTTTACCGGACTAAGATTTAAAAGCAATTTCAACTTTCAATCATTTGGATAAGGTGATGTGTTTCGGTTGGTTTGTTTGTTTGTTTTTTTTCCCCAGATGATTTTATTTACTAATTTGTTTGTGTTTTTCGGTAGATATTTGCTTCTCACTGTGTGTCTTTAAAAATGGAGGAGAAAGAACAACAGAGAGTGTTGATATGCCTACTTGAAAATAATTATTTCTTTATTATATCTAAATGTTTCCCAGACAAATTTTCTTCATAGGAAATTACTTAATAGCAATGTGATGAACTCCAGGTGGGTGCTTTTCTGATTCAAGAACTCAAAATCCAGTTTTAGGCTTTAAAAGCATTTAGGGTGTTGATTTTAAATAGCTACTCTTTTAAGGCCAAAGAGGAAAAATAAATGTTCAAAGCATAAGAAGTTTTATTTTCCTATATTTAGTCAATAGAAATGCAAAAAAACAGGTATCAATAATTTTTTGGTAATTTTCTTGACACTGCTAAAATAAAAATCACTGATAATTTGTGTTTAAAAAGATTCAGTGAAAAAAAATATTGATTCAGGTTTGCCATTTTGACTAAGAAGAAATATGAATAGTAACAGCAAAAAACTTTTTTATCCCAGAGAGAGACCTGGAATGCAGATTCCTATCCCAAGGACCCCAGAACTTTTCCTTCTGGAACTCAATTTCTTTCCTGCAGGTTAGAAATTACACTCCTTGAATTCAAAGCATGTAATTGCTGAGATAAACAATTCAGGAACAAACCTTGCCTTGCAAATTGATGGCTGCAGATTGCTGGTGTACAATGACAAATGATGACTCTGCTCGGGATGTGTTTGCAAGCAGAGAAATAGAGGACGGGCTACGTGCATCAAACACTTAAATTACACTGAATAATGTGACTGCTTGTAGTCAATAGTAAGTGGAAAACATCAGAAAAAGGAGCCAGTGGTTTCACAGGGTGGAAAAACTGGCACAGGTTTAAGAGACAGAAGTGCTGTAAGGTTTGGGAAGTATCTGCAGAGATAAAAGTTTGGAGCATTCACAGAGCAAGCAAAAGAATATCAGGAAGGATAGACCACAGGAGGTGGAAGGAGAGTAACAAATACTGATTTTAATGAAAAGTTATTCAGTCTGTGTCTTCATGAAAGCGGTGATCATTGGAATGGCATAAACCCAAATACCTAAGTTTGGTAAGTGGGTCTTCTTAGCAGAGGCCTGGTGCCAGAAAATTGAGTCCTTCAATAAAATCGCGTATTTGGATTTGAAATTTTCACCTGGAAACATGTAGCTTATGTCAGTACCTTCTATCATCATGCATGTCCACCCATGAGCGTATAACCTCAAGCCCCAGACTGTATGCCAGCCTGAACACTGACAACAGAAAATTAAAACTCTTAGGTGCACAGAAAATATATAGAGAGGGAAATAATGATAAGAAATATAGTTTTAAGAGTTAAACATTTATGTATTTGGATACTGACAAAACACATTTTGGCCAGTGTTTTTTTTTTAATGAGAGAAACATATCCTCTTTTGCTTTATTTGACAACTGAATACACTTTACAGAGAGTTCTAAAAATAGTTTATAACTTTCTGTCAGGGTTTTTTTGTTTTTTTTTTTAAATATCTAGCTCATGTAGTAACAGGTACTTCATAAGTACTTAAAAACAATAAACAATGGTAATTTTACAAAATTATACTTTAATCTATTCTTGTAATATCCTGACAGTTTTGCTTTGTTTCATGGAAAACAAATGACAAGAAAAGTGTCATTGACAGAGAGCAGGCCTAATGTATATCCCTCATTTATGTAAAATAAAGGGTGAAGACAGTTTTAGAGAGTGAACTCAAAAGTCACACATAAGAAAAAAAAAGCTTTCAGAATTGATTGAGATAAAGAGTGTCATTACTCACAGAAGGCACAGAGGGAAATGTATTACCGAAGACAAAAGCAATAACAAATGTATTCTTATTGAATAAACTTCTTGTGTTCATCTCAGTATTTTCTCTATCAGTGATAACAATGAAAAAACCAGGAAAGCCTTTGCAACAGACCTTTGGAAATGTCAGTGTCTTGTGTACACTTAGTTCAGTGTTTTCTTCACCTCACTTCCTGTTTGACTCCTCGGAGCATCACTTTGTGTAAATTCTGAAGGGAAGGGACCATTGGTTTGTGCATACCCTGGCCAGCACGGGGTGCAAAACTCAGACAAATTGTGCAGCTGAACATTGCTGTTAACTCTTCCTCAGTAATCACAGCCACGAGAAAGCTATGAAACAAAAACATTTTAATTTCAGAGACGTTGTCTTTTGATACGTTCTTATCCTGTTGTTTGAATTGAGGTCCCTCGGATTTTCCCCGGGATGTTGCACATATGTTGCTGAAAAACAGGTTACCTTCTATAACTTGTGTATTCGTGTGACTGCCATGCTTAAGGCACTGTTTCTATCTGAGCCACGGTTTTATTTTATACAAGCAAATTAAAACTGGATCTGCCAAAGCCATACATCCCTGTAATCCCTGTAGAAATGAACCAAGATGCATAACACTTGCTAGTGCAGTAAATTAACAAGATTAATGGGAGATTTCCTCTTACCTTGTGAACCCAAAAATCCATCTCTTTGTTCACACTAGATTAGTTTTACTCTTTGCAAGTGGCCCATTCCTAATTTTACATTCTTCAAAGATTATGAATAATACCAGACTGTAAATTTCCAGTGCAGCACTTCAGCAGGATGCTCTCTGGGATTTTGATTCCAAATCTACCTTGAGATTTGAAAAGTTATTTTCATCAAATATATACTGGTCTCTGGTTCTGCACATGTTTATCCTGTGCCTTCAGATTCATGACATATTTACTTTACAAAAACATCTCCATGTAAATAAAACTCAGAGGATGGGAATTATCATAGCACAGGAGGCTTGAATCTTGTTGCCGCTGTGGAAAAATCATTTTACTTTTCTGTGTCCAGATACAACTGGAGCACATTGTTTTCAGCTGGAATAAAACATAAAATACGGAGCTTTTTCTTTAGTAAGTTATCCTTGCAGTGACTTACTACTTCATGTATATGGAATTTATTGTTCCAAACAGTATGAAGAGGTATTATAGAATGTGTTCCATTCTGAACAGGTGACTAACTAGATTAAAAGAATTTTTATTTTCTTCATAGAGTCAAAATATCACTACTTTGGGCTTAGATGGACCTCTGAAGGTCATCACGACCAGCATCCGCGTTCAAAGCAGAGTAAACTGCAGCAGGTTGCTCAGGGTTGTGTCCAGTTTTGAATACCTCCAAAGACAGAGAATACACAAATTCTCTGGGCAATTTGTTCCACTATCTGACCACCTTCACAGTAAAGCATCATAGAATCACAGAATCACTGATGTTGAAAAATACCTCCAATATCATCAAGTCCATTTCATCCTGCCCTTAAGCAGAAATTCTTGAGATTCAGATAAATAAATAATGTGTTCAGGTGCAGCCAAAAGTATAAGAAATCTAGTTTTTAAATGGTCAGGTTTTTCAAGATAGCAACTTTGATAATTTTTCTTCCACCACTCCAGGTAATTCTGTAATTTCAATTTGTTTTAGAGTGATATTGCAAAGGTGATAGGATTAAAAAAAAAATAATTCTTTATGTAAAACCCATGAAAAATCCTTAGTGTAACAACCAACTGGAAATTCAATCAAGTTTAGTTTCTATATTTGCTTGTGTTAACAACCATGTCAGAAAAAAACTTGAAAGTTAGCAACAGTTCCAGTGATGCCTTAGGTTTTAACTTTTATATTTTTCAAATCCTGTACTGCCTAGTATGTAACTCTGAAGTTTCTTGTGGCCTGTTAGCTGCCATTCTCTCATGCTTGTTAGACATAACAAGCCACTCTAGGTTTGCTTTTCAAGGACACCTAGAATGTTCCAGGTCCCAAAATATGTAAACTAAGGCCTCTGAAGAGGAGGGCAAGCTTGGGATACTTACATCATTAACTGGGGTTGTAATTGGAGAATTAACCCTGATATGCAAATGGACCAAACTTATAAAAGTGTGAAGAACTCGTGACCCAGGGTCTGTCTTGGGTGTAGCCTTTTAACTCCCCAGGGTGTACCTTGAAGGCCCTTCAAATAAATACCTACCTTTATTCCCTTATTCTTGTCTACTCTCTGTTTTTAGGTGGCCATCTCAGGCATCACCAATTCATGTGAAAACTATGAATGTGTGTGGCAGGAGAAGAAATATGAGCAGATCAATAGGAATCTAACTTCAAAGGGGCAAGAAAGATGTATTTGTGCTCTTTTATTGATGTAGAACAGCATCACCGTATAAGTTCATCCCAGAAGATCAGTAGAATAAATTAAAAATCTGTTTCATTTGGAAAAAGAATCTCCAGTAAAACTGCAAAGCACATTTCCAGTCAACTTCTAGTCTAATATATTCTGATACAGGTCAAAATTCTTGCATATATTATTTTAACTTCTTCTATTATTTAAATAGCCCCAGAAATGTATTCGTGTTTCTTTTTCCACAAATATTACAAGATATGTTCCCTTTTTCCTAGGGCTGGATGTAGGATGAAGCATATTAAGTGCTAATTATAAAAGAAAAGGGAAGATTGGAACTGTAAAAACAAAGAAAGTCATATGCTTGGTTTTCAATATGAATTTCTGAATAGACATAAGGACATCAAAAATATTTGGCAAATAAAACCCCCAAAACGATCCTTTTTTTAAAAAAAATAAAAAACCAAACAACTCTTTCTTTCTTTATTTTCCTTTTTTCTCTTTCATTTTTTCTCTTTTTCCCTTTTGCCTTTCCCTTCTGTTCCCTTCCATTCCCTTACCTCCCATGCTCCTCATTTATCTAATTAGATATATTCCAGCAATGTGAGTGGAATGCCTCTTTTCAGGTATAATAATCTGAGGAATGCAAAGCCACTTATTTAGGCTCTAGATGAAGAAATTTGATTTGGTATTTCATGATAGAACATTATGACAGTTGCTATTTTCATGAGCATTCATAAAGATATAAATAGAGATGAACTTCAGGCTAGATTAGATAATTTCTTAGGTTATTAAAATATTATATGCAATTCAGAATGAAGTCATTGTGGCTTCCACACCGGTACAAGGGCAGCCTGGGTCCTTAAAAGAGCAATTCAGGTGTGAGGAGAGCTGACTGTTCTGTTCTTCACTATGCAGGCAGCCAGAAATGATTACACCATTAATTTACTTAAGTCCTGAAAGTTCATGGGATCAAAACAGACCTTTGCATTCCGTATGCATTCTGGATCAACGGTGTTCTCAATTTAGGGATCCTAGTTGAAATTTAATTTAGATATCCTATATCTCAGAGGTTCTCTGTGGCTTAATTTGTGGTCAGCTCTAAAGCACAGAGATAACCTTGCACACATAAGGCAGAAATATGGAATTTTAAGTGAATAGTGTTAAATGACATCTTCTGAAAGACAGAGGAAAATGAAATAATGGAGCACATTAAAATTTAAATACTTAAATACCAGGATGAGGATCCAGAAATTGTAATTGTTTTTTTCTTCATCATCTAAATCTTTTTTATTCAATCTATTAAATTATAGGTAATGAAACCTTCATGAACTCTTACTTTCTTACAAAACTATAGCTATATTTTTGCTGATTTTTTTTTCTCCTTTCTGCTGTACTGCAATCTTGAAGACAATAGATAGTACTTTTTTAGCTCACCGTTATCCTGCAGAGAAAAGAATCGGTATAATAACATTACACCCCAAAGTGGCCCGAAGTTTGTAATAAGATTCTAATGTTGTTGCTGTGCTTTCAGTTCATAGAGCTTTTTTGTAGGGGTAAATTGTCAGAATCATCTTGTGCTGTGGGGAACTCAAGTTATCTTCAGTATGGTTTGAGTATCACCACTAAATAAGGTAGAAGAAGATGATTCTTGTACTCTGCTTGGATACTGTGTAAGCAATCAACAGATACAAATCACCACCTCCAACATTTCAGCAAGCCCCAAGTTGCTTTCTGTTTAGTTACTTTTTCATTGCCTTGCTTTTCAGCTTACTTTTCTCTCTTCTTCTTCCTCTCTCCTCCTGAAAGAGTGTGTGTGTGTGTGTGTGTGTAAGCACGTTTGAAAAATGACAGAAGATTGCACGCTGGTAATAAAGACGTTGTAAGAGTTCTTAGAGTCAATGCAGTATTAGGTTATAGTCAAATTACATGTTTAAGACTACTAATACCTGAATGTTGTCCAGATAATCTAAATCAGAGCCTAAACGTACATTTTTATTGACATTCTTCATGTTTCATCTATTTCACTCATTTTACTCGTTTGAATATGAATATGAATAAATGAAATATTTTTTCATTATTTAGGTAATAAAAAATCTTGCATAATTTGATTAGGCATCCAGAATAAGGTTCTCACTTTGGCTTCCTGTATTTCTTCAAGTCAAAAATAGGAGTGGACACTTTCAAATCCCTGTATCTTGTGTGAAGCAACTTTTCTTTCTGATGTAGAGGAAAAGCACTTCGCAAGCACTGTGCAAATTCTAAGGGACTTAGTAAGTGCAAATACACTGAGATGGAAGGCAGTTTCGTGGCACACAGCAGCATCTGGTGTGTGCCTCATCTTTTGCCTATTGAAGTCTTCAAATATCTTTAGACTACATAGGTGCCAACCTTATCCAGACCAATGTTACCAACAGCCACCTCCTAACTCATCTCTGCATAATTTTCTTGGCTACCTAACACAAGCAGGTGTGTTAAACACCATCATTTTAACACCATGTTAGGCATTGGACTCATAAGCCTCAGTGAGGCCACATCTGCAGTGCTGTGTCCAGGTCTGGGCTCCTCAGGACAAGAGAGACATGGAGCTCCTGGCGTGAGTCCAGAGGGCTACAAAGGTGATGAAGGGACTGGAGCATCTCCCTGACGAGGAGAGGCAGAGGGAGCTGGGGCTGTTCAGCCTTGAGAGGAGACACAGCTGAGAGAGACACAGCCCATCCCTGTGTGTCCCTGGCTGCAGGGAGGGCTCAGGGCAGGGCCCAGGCTCTGCTCCGGGGGCCCAGCAATGGCACCAGAGGAACGGGCAGGGACTGATCCCAGGAAATTCCACCTGGACAGGAGGCAGAACTTCTGTCCTGGGCAGTGACCAAGCCCTGAACAGATTGTCCAGTGAGGGTGCGGAGTCTCCCTCACTGGGGATATTCCAGGGCCCTCTGGACACAATCCTGTGCTCTGGGATGGCCCTGCTTGAGAAGGGAGGTGGGACCAGATGACCCCACTGTGGCTCCTTCCAGCCCAAATCATTCTATGTTTTTGTGAGCTTGAACTTGAGCTTTAAGCTGATATTTGTCCATCCACATCATTTCATCCCCAGTAAGCAAAGGACCTTCTGAATCATGATATTGCTGCAGCATATGTCTTCCTAGGAGAAATCATCAAGGTGCCATATTTTCACAACATATCATTTGTAAATTGCTTGACAGTTATTTCTCCCATTATTATTTATTATGTTTCACTCCTCGTAAACTGGAAAAAAAAAGGTTTATTTTCTGGTTAACAGGGTCTGAGAAGAAGATGTCTCTTGATAAATGACAGGATATGAATCAGGGTATATTGCACATTGTGAAACATTTTGCCGTAGTAAAAGTGCAACAAATAATAATTCTATCAGCTTTATTGGGTATTGGTTGTTCAGTATCGTATGTTAAATGGATCCGGTGCAGAAACTATCAAATCTAGTATAGCTGTAAAAAGCACATCCCTAAGCCTTCAGCACCTGTTTTCATAGTGAAGGTAGGGCTAAGGCAAAAATGCTTTGTAAGAAGGCTGCATTGAGCAGGGGGAACAGCTGATTCTGCCTACCAGGAGTGAGAAAAAATGCCATAGACTTAAAGCAAGGATGTGCTTCATAACTGTAGACACCAGGAACAAAAACTTCCTTGGCAGAAACAAAGCCTGTGGAAGTGTCCACCTTTAATTCCACAAAAGTTACTGCCTCTGCTTTTAACTAAATAAATGAGCAATAACAATAATAACAGTGATAGTAATAATAATGAATTAAAGCAACCATATGAGTACAAGATCTCCTGAGTGGAAGACACTCTCGAGAGCTGCTCAGACGCCTCTGCCTAGGTTCAGTGAGTCTGTATATCACCACAAACCATCCCCATGTCTGCAGCTCTCCTCTGTCCCCACTCCCCAAGAGCAGTTCTGAGCAGCAAATATAGTAGCAAATGACAGTAAATCCACCCAAACATCTGCCACAACAATCCAAGGCATTCTGCCACAACAATCCAAGGCATTCCATGGCACACAGAAACAATGATGCATGGGAATAACATTTCCCAGTATGATGTCCACGGGAAATTTGAAGGAGTGCAAGACTACAGGCTACTTCAGTGAGGTATTATAGACGAAAGAACCTTTCTTTGGGGTACAGGGCAAGTTTAGCTATATAAATTTAGGATTAGAGAATAGTCTCCTGTCTATTTTATTTATTGAGATAGTTTTAGATGGGGGAAGTAATTTCTCAAACAAAAAACTGTACCTGACAGACAGTCTGCACAAGGCAATAAAGGTTGACAGTTTTTTCCCTGCCTCGGGGACTGCCTGATGTAGTCACTGGATGTATTTTAGGAAAAAAAATCTTGCCCTTCTTGTCCTTGGAAAGGTTTTGATAATAGGGATACTGCCCAGTACAAGCAGTTTCTTGAAGTCCCCTGCACCACCTCACCAAGCAGCCAGAGTGAGTCTGTTGCAGGTATTCTACAAAAAAATTATTGCTTTGAGTGTGTTTGCTGGGGAAAAATGAATTACTCTTTCACCTGAAAGCTGTTTTTCCACAATCCAATGGTAGGGAAGAATTTGAGCAGGAGACTAAAGGAAGAAAAGCTCCAGTATACACATCAGGAGCAACCTGTACATCGCATATTATATAGAAAAATGAACAAAAACCTCACCTAACAAACTGTGCTGTAATGCAGCCAGTGTTTTTAATGTCTTCCTCTGTTATCAGCAGGCTACTACTGCAGAGAAGATGCTGGCCTTGGTGAAAAAGGAGAGTCAATCACCACTGCTCCTTCTGTGCTCCAGAGAAATGCAGGGAATGGCCAAGGCCAAAGGCAGCAGCTCTGAGAGCAAAATCAGACACATGCACTAGAAAAATCCAAAGGGCCATATGCCAGCACAGCAACTGAGCCAAAGATCTTGATCTCAGGCATCAGTGTTTAAAGAACACAGTCATAAATTAATTTAAAGCAATATGGAAGCAGGTAGGGCACTCCACAAGGAGTCAGGAGAACTGGTTTTTATATTCTCTTCATTCCCATAGACCTTTTTCTGTGAATTAAGCTGGACATTTTTTTCTTTGTGTCTTGTTCTTGCTCATCTTTATTTTCTTTGGCCTCTGCAGAGGCCAAAGTTGGCCAATCTTTAGGGTGTGTCTGGGTATGGAGTGTGAAATGCAGCTCAATACTTGTGCAGACTTCAGACACTGCAGCAGTAAGAGATCTACACATTTTCACATTGTGCTTTGGTTTGGAATTGAATTATCCTTACTTCAGTTTTCCAGTGCTGCCCTGTCCCTGGGGGCTTTTTTGACTTCTAGAACAGCTTCTATATCACCCTGTATTGAACCAGAATGGGTCAAAAAAAAAAAAAAAAAAGTTCTTTTTATTTATTTCATAAAATATACATCATCATCCCAGGGATGAGGCCTACAGGACACACCTTACCATGAGAGACTTAAAAGACCTCAGTCTGTTTGCCTTATTAAACAGAAGGTTGGGTGGTGGCTTGCTTTCAGAGTTTAAATACCTCAGGGGAAACAGAGACATGGGCAAAATCTTTGCTACATCCAGCATTGAAACAAGCAGCAATGACTGGAAGTTGAATTAAATTGCAGTTGAAGCCCATTCATACTTGAGAAGAGGCTCAGCCTTTTCTGCTGTTCTTGACCAGAGCAGTGGGCCACCCCCCAAACTTCAAATCTTCCTCCTTCTTTGCAAGGTGCTGAGCTGAATCTGTAGAAATGGAAGCGTAGAGCCATTGTGTTACTCTGAAGGAGGTCTGATTAGTTAATTGTACTTTAAAGCCTGAAAATATTATATATTATTTTGTCTACATACGATGCGCATTTGAGACTCTGTTAATGAGAAAAACGCTGAAGCAGATTAGAAATTTGTTGGCACCTCTGTTTCTTAATCTTTGAATAGAGGCACCCATAGTAAATAAATAGGTTCAATCTGAGGCTTAATGAGTCCAAAAGAGCAAAGTGTCTCAGTGGAAAGAGCTACTTACTGGGATCATTATTGTTATTGCTGCAAGCACAGTCATAGAGGTCAAAATTTACCACATTTTTCTTTGTGGGAGAGAGGCTTTTGCTTTGAGGGAGACATGTGAAAGTCTTAGAAAGCAGATCTACAGACTGTTAAGAAACTTACTCTGACAGGCTACACAAAATGGATAATTTTGATTTTTTTCAGCAACAAAGCGGCAGCTTGCTTTCTATAAGCACAACGGTTCATAAAACACTTTTTGATGACTGCTTTATCTGATAACCGCAATTACTTGCAATGGGAAATAGAGTGTGACATGCTTATATATAAGGAGAACTAACCAGAGCCAGATATGATCTACATTACCTCTAAAATACTCTACTTCTCTTTTTTTTCTAGTGCTGCATGCCTCCAAATATCTGAAAAGGGGGTGGGGGTGTGGAGAACAGGCCTGTGGAAACATTCTTCATGTTAATGCACAGAATAAAAAGAAAGTATGGTAAAGATTAAACTTTTTCTGATAAAAGACTTAGTACTGCTACCTAATCACTTAATTTTATTATATTTCTCAACAATATGCATGACAACACGTGGCCAAATAAATTCAAGTGTCTTTTTGACCTTTGGCTGGTTGATTAGGTTTTCTCTGGGTGACCGATGACTGTCATTGATTTCAAAGTGACTCTGATGATGATTTATGTGTGATATGTGGTTTGATTTTCAAAAACACCTCTTGTTGGCCTCGCTCTAAGTATTGCAGGTCAATAACACAATTGTAGTGAGAGTGAAGTTAAGTCACTGATGAGTAAATGAGAGAAAAAAATCCATGCACAATAGATTTTGAGATTTTTTTTTTTTCCAGGAAATATTTGGAAACAATCTTCTCTCTAGAAAAGGCAGTTGAACCTTACCTTGGAAAATTAGGACCAGTCAGAGGTTCACCAGTCTAACAATTTGGGATACTCAAAACAGTAATTTTTGAAAGTATTGGCCAAGACATGGAAAAAAAAACTCAAAAAGGAATATAACACTCTCAAAATGTATGTTAAATTTTGCTTCAGTAATGAGAAGGAATGGAAATTACATTCTCACAGAGCTGCACTCACCTTGCATAAATTTGAGGAAAACTACATTATTCAGAAGCCATTATAGTATTCTGAAGAGTGGCTAGACTTGATAATTGTTTTAACAATCTGCTACTTTCTAGCACAAAATGAAAGAAATTGTATTACTGAGACTATGTTAGGCAACGTGGTCAGTCAGTAGATTTATGGATCTCTGGGCGCCATGGAACAACACTGGGTAGCAAGGACTGCCAAAGAAGTTATGCTGCTTGGGTGATGGCTTTTAAATTTAGCTTTCAAAAGAGATGACTATATTCAGGCATCACAGAAGCACTGAAACTCACTGAACCATCCCAAGCATACCCAAGCATAGTTTGTAGAACTGCTGTGAAAACATCCTGACGCAGAGCCTTGTACATTTCAGCCCTGACCTCATTATAATTCCTATATTCCCTCCAGCAGAAGCCGCCCATCTTTGCCAAATTCTGCCAGCACGAGGTGGGTTCATTGAAGAGACACAGAAGAAATGCCAAGTTTATTCCTGTGGGTGACCCAGGAAAAACGAGGTTTGAATGAGAAGAAAATACTCCAATACCCCACTTAGTACATTGTAGGGCAGAAAGGACATCCAGCCCAAGGGCTAAATATAAAGATGGGGATTCCATTTACTCTACAGGTAAACAGGCATGACATTGTACTCCGGTTCACTGCAGTGGTCACCAATGAAGCTGAAATGTTTAATTTATTACAGCTTATTATTATTTTTTTTAAGGATCACTGTATAGATCAAAAATTATTTTATTTCCTTCTGTGTAATCCTCATTATCCAAATATGCTTTGGATACTTATAATTAGATTTCACAGGTATTATAAGACTATATCATAAAACAGGTTGATATAAAACTTAATTTGATATCTACAGAGTGCTCTGCGTTTGAAAGGAGGTGTTCTATAAAGCATATTCTGTGTGGTATATGCACGTGTTCTAGGACAAAAAAAAATGCTAGAAATTTGCTCACAATTTTTTAGTCTCAAGGACAGTCTGCACATTCTTAAATATATCTTTAAAAAAATAACCCAGCACTTAGTTTAAGAAAACAAACCTACACATTCTTTATCTGTCTTATAGCTTAGCAAAAAGAAAGCATAGCCAAATAGTGGCCCAAATATGGCGGACAGTGTGGCAAAATGTGGAAAAATAATATATTTAAATAACTTAAATCATAATTGTTGGATTTATCTGTTGTCTTGTTCTGCTATTTTTAAATTCATTTCTTGTATAATGGAATTCAGTGTAGTCTCATGAGAATGACATTACAACTGTGTTGCCAGAGGCAAACAAACATAGTACAGATGCTTAAGGGAGATTAAAAAAAAAAAAAGCTAATATTTTACTGATGTTAAAAAAAAAAAAAAAAAAAAAAAAAGTCAGGGCAGGAGAGGTGTTCAGGGATTTTCTTCTGTGTTAAAAGAGTGCTTCTCACATATATGGGGCAGTTGCAGTTTTAAACACACAGATTTTGTTTCCGTGGGTTTTAGTGCTGGGGAATGTGACAGAGTTGTTTCTGACAGATTGCCCTGAGCATATATCTGATCTTTCCAACTGCTGCCTCCACGGTTCACTGAGAGGAGATCAGAAGGCCTGGGGTTGGCAGGTGGCAATGCAAAGCACACAAACCACAGGGTTGTCTTTCATGGCTTTTTTTTTTTTTCTCCCCTTCCCTTATTTTTTTTTTCCCCTTCCCCCCCACTCCTTATCGCTGACTTTCAACAGTTTGGCCTCTCCAACTCTCCATCTGCTCTATCCCCATCTCCAAAAAATGGCAAGCCTGTGCAGTTAATTCATAGAGAAGCCTCAAGGCGTTGGATTTTTGGAATTAAAGCTGTGCTGCCCACCAGACCAGGTCGTGAACCGAGGCCCCCCATGGTGCTGGGAGCCAAATGGAAGGCTATTCTCAGGGTGAGGTGTCTGGAGCAGCACAGCTTTTTGGCTCCTTGCCACCAAGCATTTAGTCTCTGTCAGCTCGGTATTTTCACATGGAAAGTGATGTCATTAGACTATTTTCACTCAATGTAGCTGGGAAGTTATAATCACACATTAATAAAAATAGGGACAGCCATCCAGCATTTCATAAATCAGTCTTTTCTCCACTATGTTCTGCACAACCGTAACAGATGGGTGAGTTGAGATGGGCTGACAGAAACGGGTGATTTACTGGCAAAAAAATTATGACAGCTGGATTGCAGACATATAAAACCACACATGCTCTTAAATTTAAGTAACATTTTAGAAAGGGAGGATTTTATTCTGACCCCACTAGTTGGAACTGGATCTAGCCCTAAGAATATTAGGCATTACCCTTCAATTTGCTGATCTTTAACTTTTTCATTAATGACCTAGGCATAAAAATGCGGGAATGTTCTGACACAATTTGCTGATAACACAAAGTGGGAACATTTTCTATCTAGAAGAGACAGGATTATTGTAGAGGAAAAGCTGTGTGACCCAGAGGAGTGATAGAAGTGGAATTAAATGCAATTGTAAAAAGTGCAAGGCCATGTCCTTAAGGACTAATAGCAAGGCTGTTTACTATAACACATCAGTTTGGAGGCAGGAGAGAAATCTGGGATGTATCAGCCACTTGCAGGGTGATTATAAACTACAAACGTCATGAAATGGTGCATAAAATAAATGTCACTTCAAGAGGTGTTTGGAGTGATTTGTTTATCAGGGACATGGAAGCATTGAAGGTATTTTAAAAGATAAAAGTGAAAACTCGCTTAAGATTAAGTGTAGTTGCTTATGGATGGTGATGGCAAGTTCAAATCGGAACAGATGCAGGGCATGTGTATCAGGTTGGTCCTATCAGAGAAAATTAGAGACAGTTTAATTTCTTTAGCCTAGGTAAATGAAAGTAGAGGTGTGATAAAAGTACACACGTATGCTGATAAGAAGCGAAGGAACATAAAGAATTGTGAGGAAGAACAATTTAAAATAAAGGACAATGAATAAAATAAAGGACAAAGGACTCCTCTCCTCTCCTCCCCTCCCCTCCCCTCCCCTCCCCTCTCCTCTCCTCCCCTCCCCTCCCCTCCCCTCCCCAAAATGATCATTAATCAAGAGAAGAGAACTCATACAACTGATGGGCAGAGTTAAACATTTGTATTTTCTCTGAGTAGCCTTATTGGTTTCACAGGAGTGCATGGCTTACAAATGCAGAGAACATTAGTAACTGGAAAGGAAGTGAGTCAACATCAGCCACCTAATCCCTAGAAGACCAAAGAAATTGAAAACTGTTAAATCCTATGGTGGATGAACTATAGTGTAATTTTCATTTAAGCTATTTACTCATCCCATAGGTACAGCTTTTCTGCAGTCTGCAGTGTGTCCACCATCACATTATGGAGTCCGAAGTTCAGTGTATGTTCCAGAATGAAAGTAGTATTGAACAGTGGATATAGATCAAAATCATTCATCTTTCACCAGAGACATCAGAGAAAAATAACCATTGCCACAAATGTCAAATCTACATAGAAAAACAAGGGCAAAACACCTTTTTTTTTGTGGTAAATCTCAGTGTCCAGAGTTTTATATGATGAAAACGTTCAGTCATTCTGCATAAAAACCAAATAATAATAATAATCTCTCGGATCATTTTAAGCCATCTGTGATTGAAGCTGTTCCCTTTGCCCACTGTTCCTACCCATTTTTGTCTGGAAAGCACAGGTACAACACCTGCTCAGAGATGGATCACTGCTTGTTACCAGACTCTTTCTTTAGGGTCTGAACTAAGGTGCAACACCAATTTTTTTTCCATTTACTTCAATGATTTTGCTTTTTTTTGTTCATGCCCATATGGCTGGAGAGTCAAGTACTTCTACTCTTTTTTTCTGTGTTTCAGGTTATGAGGTCTTTGTTCTCATGTTATCGAGGCCTGGCCTCCTTGATTATATGTGGTCTACTTTGGATTTACACTCTTTTTGATAAAAAAAACTATTAAGAAAAAGGGTTTGAAGTACCTAATCAAGTCTTTAGAGCATGAAAAATGGTTAGAAAAACAACAACAACAAAAAAAAAACCCAGAAAGAGGCAAAGCAGAAATCCAGCAGGTGCAAAAACTGTTATAACCCAAAATCTTTAATTTGTGTAAAATTTTACTTGTATTTACTTGCATGTGACAGGGGTGTCTCTTGCTGTGCTCATCTTGACTCGCCAGTTACTTTTTCATGTACATTCTTTGAGCAGCCTTGAAAGAAGCTTCAGTGAGGCTGAAGAGAAGGGTCTCAGCTGGTGAGCGTACACTCAGTTTACCTGAGTTAAGCAGTTTAAAGCTAAATCAGTTATTCAGGTAAATGTTTTCAGTATCTGTTGCCTTCAGAAGAAATGGATAATGTGTTTATGAAGCAAACCCTCCCAAAATGCCACGCCCAGGCACACAAAGGATAAGAAAGTGCCTGGGAACATCTAACATGGGTTTACAAAGGGCAAATCATGCCTGAGACCTGAGTCCTGTGAAGGTGTTCACAACCAGATGAGTGACTGCGCATGAAAGAAGTGGATTATGTTTCCCTTCACTCTAAGAAGGCTTTCAAATCAGTCTCACAAAGTGTTATTGTAGCCAAAAAAGGGTATCTGAAGTACTGTGCCTGTTTAGGGCTTTACAGTACAAGAAATAACTTGATGTGCTGGAGTGAGTTCAGCAGAAATCCCCAACATCCTCTTGGGGTAGAGCACAAAAGAGGAACAGAAAAGGCTGAGTCATCTGAGCTTTTGGATTTGTTCAGCCTGATGGATTGAAGGGAATCTTGTTCATCTTAGAATGAAGACAAAACCACTGGTGATGGAAAATGAAATTATGAGAAAAAAAATTTTAAAAAAAGTTTGCAGAACAAGAAAATGTGATTAATTATGAGTGTTGTTTTGGGGGTTTTGTTTTGGCTTTTTTTCATAATGAGAGTGGTCAAGCAGTGAAACAAGCCCCCAGAAAGGCTGTGAGTTTTCTTTCCTTAGAAGAAGGAAGTTCAAAACTTGGCTGACTATTATATGAGTGGTCTGTCCCAGGTAGACCCAATATGAGCAGGAGTTTGCACTAGGTGACCTACAGAGTTCTCTTCTATATGAAACTATTCTATGATTCTTTGATTTCCATACATCTTTCAATGGAAAATATTTAATTCCACCTTGAAAAATTTGTGTCAACCATAGCAGCTTCCTCTTCTTTCTGAAACGGGATCTACATTTACTTTTCCACATCTTTTTCTCAAAGATATTATACCTATCCTCTTATTAATATTCCTTTCACCACATACAGCAAAACTTTACCACAGGCAGTTGTCATTTTCCAAACCATTTAATAACACTCATTTTATTTCTACAGGTAAAAAAATAATGCGGTGATAACATGTCCTGAATTGCTAGTGACAGTAACTGTTAAGGCTTCAAGCACTTAGCGTTTCTCACCAGCTGTTGCTTTTAACACCAGCAATTTTGTTCCCCCAAATCTAGTCTTATTTATGTGTTTAAGAAAATTAAAGAAAAACAGCCATTAGGGAAAAGTAAGCAAGATTCCTGGGGAAAAAAAAAAAAAAGAAAAAAGTGTTGTTGTCTGTCTTTGTTGTTGTCATGCCTGGATGTCATGAGTTTGCTGATGACACCGAGCTGTGTGGCAAGGTCACATGCTGAAGGGAAGGGATGTCATCCGGGGGGACAGGCTGGAGAGGTGGGACCATATGAACCTCATGAAGCTCAACAAGGCCGAGTGCCAGGCTGTACTAGCTTGAAAACAAACCAGTGGGAGGCACCAAGTCAGAATAACAATTTAATAGGGAAATCAAAAAAAAAGGCAGAAAACAGTGGGTTAAACTGACAAAATCAAGGTACAACCTGACACCCTGTTAATGAGGGTGGCGGTAGCAGTCCAATAAGATGGTGGCTGTAGTCCTCCTGAAGTGATGGATGTGGCTCTGTCGAAGCAGTGGTCCGGTAGAATGGTCTGCTGTTCCTCAGAAAGTCCAGTGGTGGCTATGTAGCTCCTGTCCTCTGGGAATCCAGTGGGAAGGTTCTTCGTGGTGTTCAGAATCTCAGATTATATCCAGGATGGAATGCTTGGTTCCTCCTTCTGGGTGGAGCATCTCACAATGGGATGATGAGTCATGAGGCCAGGTGTTGATGGACTCGTTAACAGAAGATAGTCCGGAGGGAGTTATCTMTGAGTCATGCGGCAGAGCATTGATGGGCCATTAGCAGAAAGATAGTTCGGAGGGAGGAGGCCAGGAAACACTGCCCCACCTGGTTTCAACAGCTCATGAGGATGGTAATAGGATACACTGCAACCCAGGACACAGGCATAATCAGAACACAGAAATACAGGCAAAGCAGAGAATGGTTTGAGAGCAGACCTGGGGGGAAGGATTGGTGGTGTTGGTCGATGAGAAGCTCCACATGACCCAGCCATGTGCACTGGCAGCCCAGAAAGTCCCAACCATGTCCTGGGCTGCATCAAGAAAAGGGTGAGAGGCTTGGAGCAACCTCATCTAGTGGAAGGTGTCTTGTCCTTCCTGCCCAGGGGATTGGAACAAGATTAGAACTTTTCAGTCCCTTCCAACACAGACCATTCTATGATGATTCTGAGATTTCCACTCCGTAGTCTGAGCCGTAGTGTTGCTCATTCAGGCATGGAAGTCAACCTGCATAGGTTCCAGATTTGTGAAACAGCCATCATGACTATCAGGGATTAAATACCGATAATATTTAATCAGCCAGATCAAGTGACTCCTGAGAAACCATATCTTTCTCCTCCCACCACCCTTAATACTATTCATGTTTTAGTGTATTATTTGAATATACAGCTTAATGTATTATTTTCATAGTGTTATTTATGTATTTATTGTGTCTTCTGTGTTATCTCTTTCTTGACTTTCATTTTCAACCTTTTTTGTCATTTTCACTCTTTTCTCTATGGAGGGATGCAGAAGCAGTGGTTCACTTGGCTAGTTACAGCCCACCATTCTTTCCTTTAAAAAATGTCTGGAAAACCTTGAGGAAAGGGTATCCTGGCTTGCAGCATCTGCACATTCTTTATTTTCACCTTTTCACTGCCATTTCCAGGGTCTGGCCAGACTGAAGGTTTGGAATGAATCAGCTACATGCAGCATGGAAAATAAATAAATGTCAGAAACCATTTCTAATCTGCAGAGGAGCCGATGCTGAATGCCTCCCAGTACTGAAGGGACTCTTTAGAGCAGTGTTTTGTCAGCATCCACATCCAAGTTTTGCTGTAAGGCCAACATTTTCTGCCAGGAATAATGGAGAGGTTTGACCTGATCCCAGCAGCATTTGTGGTCTGTGTGTGTTTTTGTGTGTAGATGCATATTCACACATGCTGCTGGGTAAACTGAACTACAGCTTTATCAGTGGTGGGCCAAAAACTCTGGGCAAGAATGTGAGTTTATCAGTTATAATAATAATTTGTGCTCACAGGGTGTATTAAAATAGTAGCTCTTATACATCAAGAGTATCTGCATAACTGGAAGGATACATCATGGAKAGAAGAGATTAAACAGATGCTTCTAGCAAGAAATTTCTTCCATTTTGTTTAAGACTCTGTTTTCTCATTCTACCCTGAAGCTAGCATAATGAAGGTATAATCTGTCTTCCTCCCCTCCACCATCCTTCCACCTTCATTCTTCTCCTTCTCTCTTCTCTGTTCGTTACATCCTTTCTTTGAGGCAATAAATAAGAAGAGGAATTCTTGTTTCGGCTTCAGCAATAAAACACTAAAATTCTAGGAAAAAACTCTAGTCATTGACCCTCAAGCACCACCATTAACTTTCTGTTAGTAAGTAGTCCAACACTTCTTGGGGATGTAAGCAAGAAAGATTGGTGCTCTATTGCTCAGAGTTAAGATTCTGCCAGCTGTTAGCTGCTACTTTGGTTACTTTGGGGTGCTCAATCCTATTTACAAATCAAAGCCCACGGGGAAGAACCACAGAAGGGTTATCCAAAGAAAGTGGATAACCAAAGAAAGCTCCTGAACAAGGAACTTGCCAACAGGACAAGTTAACCACAGACAAACGAACAAGTTACCACAGAAACCACCCAAGTCCATGATCTTAACCTGCAGCAAAAGCAAGGTAATTTGGGCGAGGTTAGCAGGCAATAAGTAAGCTTGATATGTCTAATTAGCTAAATATGTTCTTATAGCTCTTCCTACCCACTGGCCATTTAAGATTTTCAGTTTTTCTCCCTCTGCACATTCATTTCTCATTGTTATCCCCTTCATATGCAGTTCTCCATACTCAAGCTTTTGTTATGCATTGTCCACGTGGCAGGTCACATCGCATGATGGAACTTAATGCTCCTTATTCAGCTGTCATTCCTTTTCTGAGGTTCCTGTATCATGGGTCTCTTGCTTTAAATGTTCCTCTGACCACAGAAAACCACTGTGCTCATCCATGAAGCTCTCCTTTCAGCACACTAGAAAGGAACTGAAAAAGAAAAGCTCCATAAAGCTCCCATAATTTTTTCAATCAATTCATATTCTGCAAAAGTGTAAAATTTTCCCTGAATTAATATTGACATGAGGAAGATCAATGCCATTAGTTTAATAAAGATACTCTGCAATATTTCCTGTAATGAGATTGTTTGACAAACCTTCCTAATAAACTTCAAAGTTACTAAACCCTCAAAATTAATTACATGTTCCAGGGAGAAACAACCGCAGTGATTGACCACTCCCATTTTCTAACATACCATCCCCCCGTCATTGCATCCAGTAACTTTTTCTTTTAAAAGCAACTCAAGTACACTCTCTTTTCATTGCATTGATGAACTTTTTTCTTTAAAAAGCAGCTCAAGTAAAAGATGGGAGGGTGAAACATTGTTCTGTAGACTATGCATAAGACACTTTGATACCTCATATATTTCAACACGTGCTTGTTTCAGTAAATGATTTCAGAAAAAAAAAATCCATTGCAGTCCAAATCTTTATAAATCCATTATAAATTCTTGCTCTGCCTCCCTTCTGTCGAACACTCACTTCAGCAGCCTGGACAGAATCCCTGAATCCCAGCAGACCACGACTGCGTGGAGATGAAAGGAGGAAAGAGAGATTTCTTGCAATTTTCTTTTCACTGCCAGAAACTTAAGATGGTGTTCCCTGTCTGCTTGCAGTCTGGATCTGGGAGTAGGTTTAGATGTGAAAACTGTGGAGAATATATGTGTGTTGCACTCAAGAGTGGTGTGAAGCAATGTGTGCTGTTAGGACAAACAACACTCTTTACTGCATATTTGTTTTGACCCTTTTATTCCAGTGTTGGAAACTCATATTCAGCTTAGGCAAAAGGGGATTTTCAGAACTTAATTCCAGTAGTGTGTCCATCTGTCTAAAAATGAGACATTTATCTCAAGACAAGCTTTGGCTACTTTGGCTCAAAAGATTATTCCACTTCTGTGAATCACTAATATTTTTGTTTGGTTGTGGGGTGGGTTTTTTTCTTAATTTACAGTTCTTGTTCGCGGCCATATGTATAAACATGCAAAAATAAATATACACCTGTTTCTGCCTCTTCCTTGATTTGCATTTAGGCCTCCAGATTTCTTTCTGGTTGCCTTCAAATTTCTTGAACTGTATTTCCCAATCTTCAGCAGACAACTGAGAAAATAGAACATTGAAAGCGGAGTCCTGATCCTCCCTTCTTGCTGACTCCTTCTTCATTATCTTATCTTTTCATGTCAATTGAGTGTTTTCAGGACATAATATTGCTGTTAGAGAAAAAATAATGCAATATCGGGGAGATGTGCAAAGGCTACCAGCAATTAAGTTTATTTACTCAGTCCCCAGTGTGCTTAGTGACTGTGTCCTTATGAAGAACTGAATTCAAGTGGAAATGTAATGCCTAACACATAACTGAAAATACCTTACACAAATATACAGATAGATGAAAGATATGGAGGCTGTCTCTGCTGGACTGATAGTCAACTTATGCTCACCAAACTCTATCATTTCTGATAGAAATCAGAGTTAAAATAAGAGATGGATGCCACTAATTTTCTATTTTCTTAAAATAAAGTCTAAAATGTACATTTGCAGCTCCTCTTACATGTGTTTTTTTTTAAATAACCATCTGCTCTTAGCAGATGATAATTGATTTATTTGTTTTTGCTTAAAAAAAAATTGAAAAGATTTTCCATTCTTGTGAAAATAACAGTGAAATTGCTAGATTTTTTTCCCCCTTACAAGAAACAGTGGATGTCCATGTGAAACTGATGTAAAAATGTCAGCTTTTTGCAGCCATCTTATGGCCATCTATGTCTTCAGCTGAGCGTTGCAATCAAAGAACCTTTAAAGATGATGGACAATTTAGAAAATTGTCAGATCTCTGAGAAATGCTTTGAGCAATTGACCTGAACTTATTCATCTTGAAGACTGATGCTAAGGATTTCACACTTCCACATTCTCTTCAAATTAGACCCAGAGCTATTGCTGAGTGATGCAGGATCATGTGGCTTTGAGTATCCAATTCAGTCACATCCTGAGGCCATCTCTTTAGAAACATTTCCTGATGTAAAGATGCTTTAACCCACTCATCAGTCATGCTTTTGACAAGATAAAGTCAAAAGAGTACAGTCTGTAGTAGAGAAGAACAACTTCAAAGTCTAACCTGCAGACAGCACCTTGATTCCAGAGTGATTCTTACATGAAACGAGATGTTGATTCAGTTATTTAGCATTATACCTGTGAAATAATGAAATAACATTGTCACAAGTTGGAAACAATAGACCAAAACATGTCCTTTGCTGGCTTTGCAGCTAAGCAGCTGCATGGAGGATGTTTATGTGTATGGCAAACATTTACCCAAAGCAGGAATGAAATAACCTGAAGGTTATAGCTCCTATGTCACAAGATTATTCTGGATCCAAAAGGTGGAAAAATAATAAAATTCCAAAAAGAAGAGAAAGACTAGACAGACATCAGTAATCTTCATCACAAAAGATGCTAAAAATCTGCGGAAATTATTCAAGTGTAAATTGAATCTAGAGTTTTTGTGCATATGAGAATGAGTGAGGGATGTATTTATCAAAATAGCTAGTGTTAGCTTACGGTTTTCTTGTAAGAGTGTAGAAATTGCTGTAGCAGTCAGAAAGTGTCCATCTAATCTAAGAGGCGTCAGTAGTGAATTGCATAAGAACAAGTGTTCAGTGGTGCTTCATCAGATTTCTTTCAAAACCCCCAACAATTTGCACTTCCCTTGGATCAAATAAGAGCATGTTTCTTCCTTGCTGAGAACAGACTAAGCTGTGTTTCATGTCACACCTTAGTGACTAACCAGGTGAGAATTACATAACTGGGGACAGATCAATCTCCCTGGTTTTGCCTAAAAATTTATTTTTTGTCAAGACCATTAAATGGCTTTCCTTTAAAAAAAATGAGCAAATTTTACAATCCCACATTCTCCACTCTCCATCTGCTAAAAATAAGACACAAAGCTCGTTACAGAAGCACTGGACAATGCTATTAAGTTCTGCATTGCTAAAACTGCATTCTCCTTCCTGTCCATTCCTTCCTTCCTTCCTAAAGCAGAGTCCAAGTTATGAGGGGAAGGGAAGGAATATCTGAGCCTCTGTAATGTGAATTTCTTCAGAGGCTGGAGCAGCTGAGGATGAGATATGCGTTGCTGAGCCATGTGCTATATTTCCACGTCATCCAGGCTCTTCAGGGCACAAGTTCACACAGCAAAACTTTACCTTCTCCTTGGCCCAGTCTGCTAGTCCTGCCTACACCCATGGCCATTCAAGTTAGACCCCACTCTGTTCACCAAAAATGCTTTAGTGTGAAACCAGCAAAAAAGTATCACAGAGTGACAAGGCCAAAAGGAAAACACAGAAAACTCTTATAAGGCACGTCACTCTAGGGAGGGAGAAGGAGGAACAGAACTAATTGCAACACCTTCATGTTCATAATTAATTCTGTGGTCTCATAGTCTAGAAAGACAGCAAAGCTGAGCCTGCAGAATTGCCTGCCATGAAGCTGGAGTGAGGTTTGTCCAATTAATTATTTCTGAAGACTTCCAAATGGATTTAAGAGTAATGGTGTTGACATGAAAACCCCCTTTCACATTTTTGCACCATGTTACTCATTAACTGTTCAGGCTGCTGAAAAAAGGGTTGCTTAGCCAGGGACTGAGGGGAAAAAGTAAGGTGCACCTGTTAGGTTGAATGAAAAATGCTGGCTTGTGACAGTGGAAACTAGTTGTGAATTCCAGTGGAATCCTGGCCAAATCAAATGGGTACCTGTGGTGTTTACATTGGGGAATGGGACCACACACGAAGGTTAAAATGTTTATGTTTTCAGAAGAAAAAGTTTCAACATTATACTTTTAAGCAGTAATTCATTTTAAAATTAAGTTAAAATTCTGCAAGAAAGCAGAATGTTTGACGTTGAGGAAGGTAGAAACAGGAGGTTTTAACAACAAGGATTTCTGTTTAACTTTTGCATTTGCTGTGCACTTGTTTAGACCTGAAACATAGTCATATTGAATGTCTGGCCACAAAAGGTCACATTGGTTCCTCACAAAGCCTTGTCTTCCACATTTTTTTCAGAATAAATTGATTTTGAATTGATCTTGGTTTTTCCCCTTCTTTCAGAAACGTCATTGCTCAGTGGCAAGAATATGATGGGCAATTTATAAGTGTAAAGATCAGAAGAGAGAGAAGAAGGGTAAAAAGCCTTGGAACACTTTTTTATTTTCTTTTAAAAGATATTCCATGGCATGTGTTATGTGAACAAATAACAACAATGCTGCTTGTCTTAAGAAGACAGAAAGATTGATTTTTTCCTGTTTTTTATGTTTCTGCTCATGTTTTCAACCCCAGCCACAGCTGTAATAGCCAAGTGTTTGAGCTTTGACCTGAACAATACCATTTCACACTTGGAAAGATTCTTATACCAGCCTGTAGGAAGTCTCTGCCACCATGCCTCTTGATACAACACTTGTCCAAGGAAAAAAATTAATAACTGTCAAAACTGACATCGGTGTAATGTATCTGCTCTTGGGTTAGTGGTTTGGGCTTCGTGTTACTGAAAACAGGATTCAAATATATACAGTGAATGCCTTTGGCTGTAAGAAAGACAAGTGGCAATATAGGAGCAGTCAGCTCAGCCTTTGCTGGGCATTGTCCTATCCATCGAAATGAAGAGCTTTTCCCTGTTCCAGGGAACCGGTAGTAGAATGGGAGAAAAAGGCCTCAAGTTGCACAAGGAAAGGTTTGGATTGGATATTAGTAAAAAATGTCTTCACTAAAAGGGTAGTCAGGCACTGGAACAGGCTGCCCAGGACACTGGTGGAGTCACTGTTCCTGTAAATGTTCAAAAGACCTGTAGATGTGGCACTTCAGAACACGGTTTAGGGTGAGTTTGGCAGTGTGGCATTAACGGGTGGACTTGGTAAGCTTAGAGGTCTTTTCCAACCTAAATGATTCCTTGATTATATGAACAATGAGAAAACTCACAGTTGCTCTGTGGGAGTGTCTTAAGCATAAATTTGGTGGTCAGGGCTGGGATCAAAAAAAAAATCACTGCTCATATCAGTCAACACCCATTCTTTTCTGTTTTGTTGTCTGGGATGGCATATTCTTGCTAGGCTCATGAGATTACTTTTCTCTTTTTCTTTTGTCAAAGTTACTTATTAGAGACTGAGAAGATGGTGAATAATTTTGATGTCCACAGCTCTTTCCTCTAATATGTTATAGGTTTACGCCTGTACCAAAAGCTTATTATGTTTGTCCTGATATGCTGATGGAATGGGCTGTGATGGGAAGGGATCCAAACATGTGCATGGACTCTTCCTGATTTCCTGCCTGCCTCTAAACTGATGTCCAGGTGCTAATAAACAACTTGGCACCTGGTTCTTCTTTCCTGGAATGGGACTTGTTGAGAAACAGAAAAAAAATCCACCAGACATGAAGGGAAGGAAATGGGTCTTTCCAGGACATTATTCAGAACTTTTTCTACTCCTACTCATGGATTTTCCTATTCCTTTTTTTATTTATTGTGGTGCAAACAAGGCTGCTCTATATGCTGCTTCCCTCCCTATTCAGTATCTTTTCCTTACAACTCTCATATATTATTTCCTGTCAAAAATGCAGATCATGATCAAAACCAACAGAAATTCCTCCAATTTGCCTCAGTGGGATTTAGATGAGCACTGTGTTGAGCAACACGTGTCTCTGATCTACACCATGTGCCTTCAGAAAAAAGAAAAAAAAAAATACTCATAGAACAAGGCTTTTGGACATATAATTATCCAGAATTATATAACTGAGTTATATGATGACTACCAGGGTAGAAATCTGTAAGAGAAATTTAGAAGAGTCCTTGCAACCCTTAGCACTCTACCTACAGCCTCCAGGTCTCTCCATGGCAATCTGGAGGTCCCAGTTATGAGGGGAAAACTGCAAAAGCCGTCTGAAGTAGACCATGCTGTTGCAGGGATGAGATGCACAAGCGGAAATGTTCTGCTTCTCTGCCTCAAGACCACCACTAACTCACCCAAGATGAAGCTGTTAACTCTGAAAGTACGATCTCCATCAGTGAAATCTACTTTGGGGTCCTTCTGTTGCTTCCATGACCAATGGAGGTAACAAAGCTGAACACAAAATAATCTGATCCTCATGGAGAATTTCCAGCTAATGACAGTCCAAGGTCAGAGGCAGACTATTGATCTGTTTCGTTTCTCTGCCCTTTCCATCTCAGCTACAGGTATCCAGGTATTTTTATGTCCTGCCCATGGGGGCTGATGATTGCTAGTGCCTCCCCTACCACCACCCAACCCAGGTGGTATTGTGCAGGAGCTGACCTTAGTAGGGAACCGGCTGTCTTAAAGAAGGCAGCTCATCCGTCATGGCTTTCACGGGCTGTCAGCGTTGCATTTAATCTCACTTGTAATTTTCCAGGGGAAGTTTGCAAAAGCCACAAACAGAATCCTAATGCTTTATAATGAGGTTTGTAGCCAGTGAATGCTTCCCCTCAGGATGAAGCTGTGCTGTGTTCTAGCTGCCCTCAGCTATGCAGAGATGGGAAATTCCGAATTCAGCCGACAGTCCCATGTGCTGTTCACAGCCCACATGCTGTTGGAACAGGTATATCTTTACCAGAAAAGATTCAGTTAATATGTTGTCACATGTTCCCTCTCAACTCACATGTGCTCTCAGAAATGGGCACTCAGAATCATGCACTTCACAAGACAGACTCTCTTCCAGGGACTGACACATGGTGTCTATGAGGCTTCATTCTCATTTTATGGATTTGAGGGATTTTGCTCTTTGCTTGTAGTGCAAATTTTAAGTCCTTCTTCCGTAAGTCCCGATCAAAACCCCACCCAGACAACCACAGTTTTAAAAAGTTTGACTCAAACTCAGGAGACTTCTGTCAGCTCTTAAATTTTCATTTTTCATTATGTTCACTACACCCATCTTCCACCTTCATTCCCTTCTTAAGGTTTACCAGCACAGAAATGAGCTAAGTTGGAATCAATATGACCAGAATTATACTCTTGGAAACAATGCCAGATTCAATCAAGGAGGATTACTCTAAGGATGAGAAATAAAGCTCTGCTTCCCAGATATATATTCAATAGAATGACCTCTCTCCCTGACCTGTCTGTCCGTGTCACACTGACAGATCATATCTGCCACTGATACAGACCCATCAAAGCTTCAATTTGTCAACAAGTCCCTGGGTTGTGCAGATCTGGAATGGATTTCTATGATATAGTTTCTCTTCTGGCAATAAGATGGGAACAGGGTAAATCCCTGGAATTATGCGGGCCTCAGTCACCTCATCAAGCTTTATCCCTTGTTTCTCATTCCATAGGTGTCTAGCCTCTTGACCAAATGATGAACCAAGAGAAAAATGTGTATTCTTTTCCTCTAGACACCTCTTTATATTTACAGATTCTTCAGCAAACAGATTAGTTAAATTACTATATCTATATTCATTGGTGCTAGAAGCAGTAATGACAATTATTACAACATTATATTTTAAAAAACTATGTTTTCAGCCTTGAAGCTGAAAAACATCAGCTAATCGTCCTGAAATTGTTTGTGCCAGGTGTCCTCCTCATGCTGAATTAGCTCATAAAATTTCACCAAGACAGTTAATCAGTTCCTGAGGGCAAGACTTAAGAAAAATATCATGCTTTGAAATGAACTATCGCCATTAATAACTTTAATGTTGTCTCTGTAATTTGGCAGGAAACTAGAGTCCAAAACCAAACTTTTCTTACTTTTTATAGAAACCCAGCCAAATTTGGCCAAGTTGCTAACCTCCAGCCACAAAGATATTGAGAGGAAGTTTTTCTACGTGATTTAATTCTCCTGAGTATTCTTCATTTCTCACAGCTCTTAGGAGTCTTGTTTCATTACAGAGCATAGCATGTCTTCCCTGGAGTTATTCTTCCTCGCGGGGTGGAGAAAACACAGTTTTAGTCCTAGAAAAGAAAAAAAAAAAAGAAAGAAAAAGTGTAACAAAGGAGGAGCAAAGTGGGGTAAAGACTAGAAATTCACACAGAATTCACACTAGAAATTCACACTTTTTATGTTTGCGTATTATTGTACTGACACCCTAATTATATTTACAACATTACCATTCTTTAACATAGGGATTTTCAGTTCATGTGGATTTTTTTTTTCCTCCTTTTAGGTAATGAAAGTATGAAATCTTCATTGAAACTGCAGCTCTATGCAATCATTTACTCAGAACTGTAGCATCTTTAACAAAATAAAATTTTAAAAAATCCTCCTCTAAGCTCAAACAAAGCAGAGCAAGGAAAAAAAAATCATTATAAAGTCCAAAATAAACCAAAATAGTCTTCTATCCAGACAATCAATTTCTCAATGGTGCCCAATAGACATCTTGAATCATGCATTTTGCTTACACAGCTGCCCAAAGAAAAACAAGGACCATATTGCTACCCATCTCTTTTTGCAAAAGGTTGGCAATTATAGCGGTTGGAAAGTGGTAACCATCTTTCATTGTGTCAGTAAGTATTATTCAGGTTGGCATACAACCTCCCTGCTTACCCTCACAATATTCTTAATTAAATTAAGGCTGTACCCGGAGCATAGAGGACTGATCCTTACAAATGTTGCAGTGTTTGTGACGCGATGCAAAGGTGATGGTGAGGAATTCTGTGGTCTATGTTATGCAGGTACATGCTCAGTGCAGATTTATCTCCAGGATGGAATGAACTGATTTTCTGTTTCATCCCAAATCGTGTTTCTCACTATATCCAGCCTTGCAGATAGGTGGAATAAATGCAATGAGATGGTGTCATAATTTAGTCTTAAAGGGCATTTTCTTTATGGTAGGTATGCTAGAGTGTTTGTGTCTTGAATCATAGGGGTTTATCTCCCTAATAAATATGAATGGCACTTTGGGTGCATGAAGCTAGAAATCAGGAAAAAAAAGAAAGCCAACAACAACAACGTACCAGATGAGTTTTGTGGTAGACGGTAACAACTGAGACTTTCCATGGCCTGTTATGTAGCCTTACACAAGGCTGCCTCAAAGTACTGTTTTGCCTTTTTGTAAGGAAGTTTGGAAAGTGACTTGAATATATCATGATATTCAAATACAAATAAAAACAAAGCCTGAGATTTCTGACCTCTGAGAATTTGAATATACACCATACGTGTAAGTCATACAATTCATTTATTCAGATTTATGTTCAAATACTGAAAAGAAAGGACAGTCTGTTGGCTGGGAAGCTGGGTTAACGTTTAGAAGCTCACAGGGTTTGCTCTGTGTTTTGCTGTGGACTTGCTGCATGTTATTGGATGAGCTCCCAAAGTGTAAAAAGTACCTTAAGTGGCAGGCAGTGGCAGCCCTCATGATAAGCATTTAAGCTCTATTCAAAGCGCACATCAATCAGCATGCTGAGCACCCTTCCATTTAGAAGGCTGGCAGGTCAAATGCCAAGAGATAGCCAATATGGAAATATCAGAAAAATGATCCCTGCTTCAGAAGTCAGGCAGGTGAAAAGAGCTGTCTCACTTCCCTCTAGGCTCGTGCAGTTCCTCAAAATACAGACAAATTTCCCACATGCTCTACAAGAGCAGTAAGTACACAAGGAAACTCAGGGAAGATGAGCTGAAAAACAAATAGATTTTGGATCTTCATACAGCTCAGGTATGAGCTCAGTGGTAGGATTACAGGCCTGCAAAGACCAAAACACTCCAAGGCATGCTCAGAAATTAATGTGAGTGAAAAACTTTACAGTATGAAAGCTGATGTGTTTAAAGAGTCAAGTTGCCTCCAGGATTAGGTTAATGCTCAACAAAGATTTTCTAGGGCCTTAATGCTATGTAAGTCTTTCTAGTCATCCATTCCAGCCCATAGAATAAAAGCACCAGCACTGTCAAACCAAAGGATTACTGTACTAAAGAGAGGAAATACATGTAAAAAGGGATACATCAGAATTAGGGACATAATATACCTGAGCAAATGAATATTGCCAGTCTGCTCTGTTCAAATATCTTGTGAATTCAGCTTGATCCTTTCGCTCTTGAATCTTCTCTGTTGGATGCTGTGAGATTATTTTCCTGGTCAGCGATTTGCAGGATCAAAGAAGTCAGACTATATATATTGTAATGTTCTCATGTTGTTAATGTTTTGTGCATTAGGCAATATTTATGGGATTTTCTTTTCTTTGTAGGTCTCAACTGAAGAAGGAATGAGCTTAGCCAGAGAATACTCCTGCTCCTTTTTTGAGACTTCAGCTGCACTCCGCTTCTACATTGATGATGTCTTTCATGGTCTAGTGAGGGAAATTCGAAGGAAAGAGTCCTCACTGTCTATGATAGAGAAGAAGATGAAGAGGAAGGACAGTCTGTGGCGGAAACTGAAGGGATCCGTGAAGAAAAAAAAGGAAAGTACAACTTGATGGCAATTCTCCATGAGCCACTTATCGGGAGCTGACCAGAGTAACCTGTAATAGTTCAAAAAGGCAGCATTGACACAGCATCTTCCAGGCCAGGTCCTGGAGTTCCTTCCCTTCAGCTCTCATGCAGAAGTTGCTCCTTGAAGGCCCAATCCATGGTTTCCCTGTGGCTCTTCTGTTCTATAGTGTCATTTATCATACCCTCTCATACCTTTTCTGCAACTCTGAGTGGAGAAAATACTGTGTTTTTTAACGTGTGTTCCATGGCTGGTCTTCAAACGCTATGAGTTAACGCCAGCATCCAAGGCAGAACTAGCTTCCACCAGCTCTAGGACAATGGATACAATAATTGCCGCCTCTCTGCATGCACGGGTCATTTCTCCATCCCAGGAACAAATGACGTTGATTTCAATGGACATTTTGACTGTTTAAGGACTTTGGGATCTGACCTTCAGCTTTGCATTCACGCGTAGGTTTAGGGTTAGAGTGCGCTCGGCCTGCACGCCCGTGTCTGTGTGTGAGTGTGTCTGTGAACCGGGCCCAAAGGGAACGCTGCGGACTCACAATTCTGACCCTGTGGTGCCCTATCCCCATTGTCTCCTGTCCAGTTAGCAGGCAGGACTTGCAAACAGAACACAAGTCATGTACCAGCCCTGCAGAGGCTGCAGGGATACTGCTCTGTCTCCTCTGAGCTGTACTTGCCAGGGCTGGCTGGCAGAGGTGCCATGTCCTACGGACATGCAGTGCATTAAATCATGCAAGAGTTTGTGTTGGAAAGGAACTTTTAAAGGTCACCTGATCCAAACCCCTGCAGTGAACAGGGACACCTTCAACTCGATCAGGTTGCCCAGAACCCTGTCCAGGCTGGATATTTCCAGGGATGGGGCATCCGCCACCAATCTGGGCATCCTGTGCCAGTGCTTCAGCATCAGCCACACTCCCCTGTCCCACCAAGGAGCTCACAAGTGCTCTGTCTGATGAGTCCCAGAGTCCTCCCCGGAGCAGCGCAGCTCTGTCCCAGCATGTGATAGCATCTGTGATGTAGCATCCAGCCCTTGACTTACTAGAGAATTGCATCAGCTCAATCATCATTGTTCACAGTCCTTGACCTTCCAACTGAACCACTTGATTAATCAGTTGGACAAGACTTTTAAATACCCCTTTTTAAAGCTGGCATGAAGTATAGTATATGCTCCTAAACATTTTTTTTTTCCCCTTGGAGTTCTTTTACTGCTGTTGCTATTAATAAATTTTACAGATAGAGTATGCCTAAGTTTTGTCAAAAATAAAGATTGTGATTTCCATGGAGCCATACTAGTAGTCAGTGTCACTTGTGTCTGCCCTGGAGTGATAATTGATATAATAAAAAAAAATGTATCTTTGTTAGTAAATGTTCCTTTTTTCACTTTTTTTCTGTGATTATTTTGCAGGGTTTCAACCAATTATATTTTGCATAATCTGGGTGGGAGTAGACTAGTTGTAAAAGTTGGAAAGGTTATGGTATTGTGAATAACTTTAGCTCATTAAAATCTGACGTTTTGCTCTCCATTCTCCCTTCCTTCAAAGGGAATCCGGTGATATTTTTTGACTTGTCAAAAATCTTCCATCAAAAGTAATGCTGTGCTCTATGTTGTTAGACACTATATTTCTATTTGAGAAAGATTATTTCAGAGGAATACAAATACATGTACACACTCAAGGTGAATTTTCTGTTTCCTGCCTCTGAAAGTTGCAGTCTGCATTTTTACCATTGTAATTACTATTATTATTTTATCTGTATTGCCACAGAGATTTTAGGTCAAGCGTCCTAGAGATGAAAACATGCACTTGTCCAAAGAGTTTATGAGCTAAGTATTGGTGGAGGGACAACGGGAGGCTGCACTGAACAGATGGCAGCTATGAGACAATAAATAACAAGGGGAAACATCTGTGTCTGTTCCAATCCTGCACACGGCATAGAGGGGAATGAAGCAGTCATTCCGTGTGTAAGAGAGCATAGAAATTACCACCCTGAGAAACCTTGAAGGATGGTCTTTGTTTTTTTCAGGCAGATGCCTGAGCTTTGAGTCAATTGAAAATCATTTAGTGTTGGTTATGTCATTTCACGGCCCCCCCCACTGAGGGACATAAAATATCAGCATGGACTTGGTTCTGTATTTTTAGGGGTACTTTGGTTCAAGTCAGTTTATAAGACAGAAAAAAGGTTGCAGAAGATGGCATAGATATTATCTATGTCTAATATTAAGCCTTAAATGTGTTAAATTAATTAAATATGCCCATTCACTGACATTAAGGTCATCTGGCATAGAGCAACATCTTTCCATGTTGCTAAACTCTCTTAGCCTTCACAGCAGGGTTACTGCACACAAAAGCTGGTCTTGGAAGTGATTCCTGGACTGTGCCAGGTTCTGCACCATGCTGGGCAATGGGTCACAAAAGTGCTGCTCTTCTGTGGTCTGAAATCAAAGTAAGCACCATTCTAAAAGTTTGGCAATATAGATGTTCTTGGGTGTCTCCTGGGGCATGTTCAAATTAGTGGTATACACACAGGTTGCATCGTAATATTTTCAGGTGTAGCAAGCCCATGAGAACTCCAGGTTCTGCATTTCTTCACAACCAGCCCTGACGTGCTGATTTTGAAAGATATTTGGTACTAGGTTAGTCTCTTCAGGAAGAATGAAGAATCTCATACTCTCTGAGGATGTTCTGCTACATCTTCTGTGAGCAATTGCAGGCATTTGAATATGTCTCAGGCAGAAAAGTCTGTATTTATCTCACTCCACTTTGATCATGTAGAACTTGAGGACGGCATTCAGTCATTCAGAGTCCCTCTTTGGTTAATACAGAGAGAAACATTCACTGGCTGGTGATTTTTCCCATATGGCATGGATAGTTAGCATATGGAGAATCCCCTCTGAACTGGCTGCCTCTTTCCAGTGGCTATATTTCACTCCACAAAAACCAGCCCAGTCTCCCAGATAACATTTTGATGCCTAAATTCAGGTGAGATAAACCCCATCTGTAAAGATTTTTCCACTCAATATCAACAGCAGAGAATAGTTCTGCAAATGCTAGACGTTGAGCCTTGTCTCTGAAACACCTCACCATCCTTTACTTTTAAATTGGGAAAGTCATTCTGATTTACCATGACCCAATTCCTCAATAATCTATAATGCCTAACCTCAGTTAATTGAGCAGAGCTGATGGAGGTTAGAGTCAGTGAGGATAACATAAGTCATAACTGCACAAGAGGCTGGGTACAGCTCCTTTACCTAATTAATCACTTTGATTCCATCACAGAAGATTGTATTTAGCTGTCAGACCTAGCTGAGAGAATTAAAAAACAGCAGCTCCGTGTCTGAAGACTTTTCTGTCTCTGACTAGTCTCTCATCTAATCATGTCTGGAAGATGTGAAGAAGGAAACAGATCACTTTATTTTGCTGTGTTGCCCACAGTCCCATGAAAGTGGCAGCTATAACTTATTCCACTGTCAGACTGTGTTGCAGTTGGACCATAATTCAGGTTCTTACAGGAATATAATTAAAGCCAGCTAATAAATAAAATAAAATAATAACAATTTGCAAAAGTATCCTTGGTGTCTCTCACAAATTCATAATATATGGCAGTTAATTACCCTTCTTTGCAGCTGTGGTAGATCAGATGTTGCCTCTAGTTAGGAAATGATCTGGGGAAGGCTGTAAGTCAAGGTGGAACATTGCAGAACTTGTTTTCCTTTTTTACACGGCTTTTGCACACCAGCACAGGATCCTGTGTTCCCTCAGACTGGCAGTTCATAACTGTGTTAGCAATCTGATGTCTTTACAAGTGATTGAAAATAATTTCTTTACACACCCAAAAAATGTCTGTTTTGAGACTGAGATGTAAGAATGCATAGCTAGAATGAAAAGAATTATCTTTATTTTGTCTGCTACATACATAATACATATAAAAATACATAAGCAATATGAATACACTATTATAGGTATAGTTTCTGGATGTCTCTTATTTTTAAACTTAGATACTTGAGTCCTCTCTGTATCATGACAGATAGGAAAAAAAAAGATGTAGAAAGCAAAAGATGGGCTTAGCAGAACTTAGTGTCTCATAGTGACAATTTACACTTCACAACTCAGTCAAATTCTTCTCCCAAGTTGGACATTTCTCTTGGTGGCCCAGATGTGATATTTGTGACAAGCAAAATACCTGCAAGTGGGTCTTCTTGTAGAAAAAGTAAACAAAGGTACCTACTGCAGCCACTTCAGAAGGTGGCATGTAGATAATGATGTTGACTCTTAAAAACTAAACTGAAAACTGTCCACGCGTTTCATATAAATCACAAATGTTTATAGTTAGCTGCTATAGGTAACTACATGCACTAGTGTTGGCCTGAATTTGTACAAGCAATCGAAAGAGGGATGTCTAACGTAATTATGCTAATATAATTCAATTAAGTATACTTACAGCAGTTAGCCATATTTAGACATCCCCTTCAGGGACTCTTCTTTATGCAAGTGTGCGTCACACACTGCTCGTTGCTTATGATTCTGAAAAAAATACGAGAAAATTAGCAGAGAAATGGCAAAATCACAGAATGTGGCTTTAATGCAGTACGAAAATCACTGTTCTTATAACTTGAAATAGCAGTTGAATGGAATAGTGTCTTAGACCAGATCAGCCTCCCTTTTAGTAATATTTCTAGCTTGATCTGCCCCTTCAAGCATGTGGAGTTAGGATGTCTGCCTGGCAAAATGATTTGTGATGGGGATGGCATTGTCTCACAGACGCTGTGAAAGTCACCCCAAGAGGCATTGCCCTGCACCTCCAGCCTGATTTATCACTCCCTGAAGCTCTTGGTTCTAAACCTCCTCAATTTGAGCTCTCCAATTTTGTTACATCCTGCTGAATTATGGGGTTGTTTTGTGATGAGGACAAATGTCCACTCAAGAGCACCAAACTCATTTCATGATCTGAACTCTTTCCCCAAGAGGTAATAAAGACAAGAACATCCAAAGCCATTGCATCACCTACTGTATATCTTCTGTCAATAGATAATTAATGTGACAATTAGATTTTCCCATTCTCACACTTTCTCATGTATCATTTTTTTTACAGCGCTTTTAGACCTACAACTATTTCAAAAACTGCGTGACCAAGCTAGAAAGCCATCATTTTTCACGGTGCTCTTGGAACAGAATTCCAGTAAAAGAATAATTTTAGGAGAGTAAGGTAAATAAAGTCTTATAATAATATTGTATTGCCTTAGTTGTATAAAAAAAGCCCAGCATCATTTTACCCTTATAGATTAGGTATAATCAATAGAAGAGAAAGGCAGTCTATTTCACATCAGTGAAATTTAGCAGAGAAAAATCTTTTATATTTATGCTCTTCCTGCATTCTGCAAGCAAGATAATTTGAAATTACTGTTCCTGGAAAGAGGAAATCGGGATAGAACTAGTAGATTAAAGAATCGTATTGTAAATCATGGTTGTGACTTCATTTAGCCCATTCAAAAAAGTTTCTTGGGTAGTTCCTTCCATTAGTCTCTCTGCAATCCCGAAACACCAAGGATAATCTATCCGTCTTGGACTCTATCCAGATAAACTCTTTTTCATTTTACAAGGGCATGTAAGTGACAGGACAAGGGGAAATGGATTTAAATTGAAGAGAGTAGGTTTAGAATAGATTTAGGTACATGAAAAAAATCTTTTTTTTTTTTTACTGTCAGGGTGGTGAGGCCCTGGCACAGGTTGCCAGAGAAGTTGTGGCTGCCCCATCCCTGGAAATGTCCAAGGCCAGATTGGACAGGGCTTGGAGCAACCTGGGATAGTGGAAGGTGTCCCTGCCCATGGCAGGGGGTTGGAATGAAATGAGCTTTAAGGTGCTTTCCAACCCAAACCATTCTATAATCCTATGATTTTATTTAGTTTTTTCTCTTACATCAGCCCCAGCTATTTAAAAAGCAGCCTCAAATGCTTTTGACAAACTAAAGACACAGAGTCTTCTGCTTTCTTCATAAATTTCTCATTAATGTTCACGCTGAAGAGAAAGAGTAATGTTGTCCATGATGAAGTTTTGCAAGGTCATTCAGCTTTCTGAACAAGAAACTGCCAGTTCCTTCAAAGTGCTCCACTCTAGACACTGCTGAGCAATCACAGATGCCTCTTTATGTAGGACATTGACTGAAAAAGCTTAAACACATAAAGCATTCAGCCAGCATAAGTGGGCAGCTCCTCTGAAGGCAGAGGAAAATCTTATGGCTAATTCACATCCTTCTCCAGAACAAAATAGCACATTAAGTCTTGATAATGAATATACTTCAATCACACAGGAGAAGATGAGGGTTCTGTCACTGAAAACTTACAAAACCCATAACCCAAAGCGAAAGACAATTCAAGGAAGGCAGAATAAACAGGCTATTAGTAATGACAAGGATAGGCAGAAGCAGTAGAGGAGAATACAGTATGAGTAAATGTATGAAAATCGTACAATCATAGAATGGTTTGGGTTGGAAGGGACCATTAAAGGTCATCTAGTTCACCTCTTCCTGATGTAAAAAGGGACAACTTTTCTCAGAGACCTGTCCAACCTGACCTTGAATTTTTCCAGGGATGTGGCATCTACCACCTCAGTGAGAAACCTGTGTCTATGGGTCAATTGATCTTGGAAAGCCTTTCACCATTCTCCACACTGGATGAGTCTTAATGTCTCTTAGAAGAGGACCAGGAGCAGATAAAATGACAAAAAGATATAAGGTGAGATCCAGAGATTTTGTTCCAGTGCACCCACCATAATAGTTTGATGGAGGATATTAAGATGAGATGAGTGATAAAAGAAATAGAAAACCAAGAGAATAGAGATAACTAAGAGAAATAGAAATTGATGATGATTCGGTTCATCCTTCATGTGGATGATGCAGTTTGGTTGGCTTAAAACACGAAGGGGAGAGATCAGAAAAGTTACTACTGCTGTGAATATGAGATGGTTTAGGAACACTATAATGAAAATCAAATACAAAGAGCACAGCACAGAATGGAAAATTGAGCCAGAGGAAACAATACCAAAACTCAGTAAAGTGAACGGGAAGTTTGTATTTCCTCACTGCAGTGTGCATCAGGTTTCTAATGAGAATCTGATTGAAGCTGACTATGGAATAAGTTGGTCCCTCACTGAAACTTCTTCAGACATTTAAGAGGACAAATCTCTCTGTGGTCTTCGCTGTCTGCCCGTGCTGTGTATGTTTCAGAAACTGAAAGCAACTCTTTTCGACAGAACAGCTGGGGAAAAAGTAGGATGCTCAGCTTTGTACTTTTGAAAGGATAGTAGCAAAACTCTCATTTGTATGCCTCATAACTAATATAAAAGATGGCATGATAGCTCCCTGCTGAAGATTTTAAATGATACTTCAAATATATGGTTTCATCTGGGAGAGCTGCTACCAGTTTGCAACCAGTGCATGCACATCTTTTGCTGCTGGCTTTTTCCCTCCCACTGTGCTCAGACCAGATGTTAGTGAAAAATGTAGGAACCCTTTCCTGCTCCCCTGTTTAGTTAATAGGGTGTTCACTGAATACTCCTAAGTTTTTATCTAGCAAAACTGGATGAGATCCAAGTTATCAGAGAATACAGCAGGGATGTCTTTAAGGAGGCAGATGTTCAAAAGAGTACTTTGAAGAGTTTTTTGACCTGTGAGGAGTTGATTACCATGATGTGGATGAAAGATGAGAAGAAAAATAGATGAAACCACAAAGCCTAAGAGAATATGCTATACCTGCCAACAAAAAACTTCAGAAAGACTTAAGTTATAGAAGCTGTAAAATACTGCTGTGATAAAAGTTCTGGGCCAGGATAGACCTTCAGGGGCAGAGAAATTTGAGAACATTCACTATCATCTCTGTTCTTTCACCTGACAGAGATTTTTCAATCCACTTGTCACTGAGTGATAAAAATCCTTGCAGGGAATCACAGTGATTCAAATACATGGGAGAAAAAAAATTAATAATGGGGCACAAAAATATCTTCAATTTTAATGCATAAGGAGGTCTGACTAGTTTGAAGATTGCCCACCATGAGTTAGATTTTGTAAATTAAGAGCAAGTTTGAAGACCACTGTTAAAAGCCCTCAAAAACCTTGGACATAAATCAGTGCAAATAGTTTCACTGATATACAAGTGACTGTGCTGATTGCCAGCCTGATAATGAAGCAGCCTGTCCTCCTTGGCCAGCACCTTCCAGACACGACAGAGAACCTGCAGCCCCACATATTTGTCTGTTGCCAGACGGCTGACCAGCAGGGAGTGAGTGCTAAACTTTAGACTCTGCCTTGCAAAGCTGCTGTTGGGCCCGCTGTCACCTGTGGGTCTCACCCAGTCAGAGCCTGGAGGAGGAATTCCATCCATCACAACCCTCTGGGCTGCAGCAGCTCCTTTCCCCTGGGGTGGGTGTGAGCAGGAGCAGGAGAACCACCACTGCTGGGAATGTGTCTGAAGGCAGATGCCCTTTCCCAACCATCTTTGAGCTGTGCTGATCAAGCAGGGAACAAAAGCTCTTCTTGACATAGGTTTTTTTGGTTTTTTTTTTCCTGCAAAAAGTGTTAGAATGCTAGAGTTAAATAAAATTTCCCATTTTTTACCATTTTGGAACTCTATATATTCTTTTTATCTCGTAGAGTAGGGTAGGCACTATGTGACTGCTTTCTCACTAGAAAATATGTACTCTATATACCCTGAATATTCTCAGAGACACTAACATATACAAACATACACTGTATTCCAACCCTAGAATTTAATCTGTGACCATCTATCTTGCAGCCTGCATCTGAAGTAAAATTAGGGTGATTTTTTTTTTTCACATCTTTATACTACCAGAGGAAAAGAGGGATCATAAGCTTCATAATTTTACTAATAACACCCACTTCATCTATTTTCTATGTGCCTCATTGGGGATCTTTCGGTCACTATTATCCTAAACAGAGAAACCAAAATACTCTTCTTTTCACTGCAAAGAAACCCAGAAAAAAGTATCTTAAATTAAATATATAACTTTAATGTAGCCATATTTGCCTAAAATAATGTGTTCAAGTGCATCAAATTTGGGTTGTAATAATTCACGATGAAGATGAGCAAGATATTGGCACTTGGTGGAGTACTTGCATGTGACTTATCTTAGATATTTTTAATCTCTGTAAAAAAAGTATGCCAGTGAGAGAGCACAGTCTGCTGGGATGACTTTGGCTATGTACATTAATCAGCACTAGCAGAAAAAAGTAAATAGAGGTTCAATATTTGGCTAACTTCCAGCTGTTGAGACACATTAGATGTCAGGCAAGGCTTGCAAGGGAACTGGTAAAGGCCTTTACATTTAGGTCACCTATATTTAGACAAGATAAAGCACTATGTCTTGTCCTACTAAGAACTGTCCCAGATTAATAGATCATTTCTCTCCCCAGCTTTCACATTTCTGCAGAGGACTGCTGTGCTGCTGCCTACAAAACAATGCCTGGATTTGAAATAAGTTTGAGTATGATTTAATCAAAAATAAATTGCATTTATCTTTAGAAAATGATAAGCTGAAAAGGATCGGTGTCTACGTCACTTCGACCAATTCATAGTATATTTTGTGGTATATTTTTTGGTTCAGTTTCTGGGTGTAAGCACTTGCAGAGACTTAGGTAATATGAGTATCATTTATCATGGGTTTGTTTCCCTCTTAAAGGATGAGACTTTCTGTAGATCCTTGTTTTGGTACATTTTCCATTGCCGTACCTTAATTAAAGGTTTACAATAAAACAGAATGTATGTTTCATACTGCATCCAACTAAATGGCCCTTTTCTTCGGAGGACAAAGCAGAATTCCCAGAAGGTGGATTAAAATACAGTCAGTATGTTGTCTATCCCCCTTCAAACACTGTTCAGTAGAAACTACCTGAGTCAGAAATTATATCTGCAAAATCAGTGATCCTCAATTGAGCTTCTCTCATGAAATTGCTCTGGAACCTAGTTTTGAACCTGTAAACTTTGGCATCCAAGCAAAAGGCTTAACCTTTTATATGCAGGTTAAATTGCACGAGACCTTCCTGAGAAACCTGGAGAAGCACAAATTATTTTCCTCTTTTTATCCAATTGTAGAATAGGCGTGTCGTATAAGTTCACAAATTTCTCTGCAGAAAACAGCATTTGGACCACTAGAGCTTGATTTCAATAGCTAAATGAGGGCTTTTCTTGGTTCTTGAGGGACCAAAGGCATTTGTCGTTCTGTAGAAGCTGGAAGCCCTGAAGAACACCCAATAGGCTTCTTGGACAAGTAGGTGTTTGTGAGATCACAGGAGACAAACACAGCCCCCACATATGGAGGTGTTTCAGTGTGAACCACTTGCATGGGACGATTCCTGACCCATACCGATGTCCAAAGAGTGCCAAACCCAACTGAGAAGGTGTTACCCTCAAAACTCTGAGAGGAGTTAGATCACAGAATCCTGGAATGGCTTGGGGTGGAAAGGACCTTAACAACCACCTCATTCTAAGCACCCCGCCATGGGCAGGGACACCTTCCACTATCCCAGGTTGCTCAGAGCCACACCCAGCCTGGCCTGGAACACTTCCAGGGATGGGGTGGCCTCAGCTTCTCTGGCAACCTGTGCCAGGGCCTCACCACTCTCACAGACAGGGCCATGTGTATCCACCCACTCTGTGCCATGGGGCTATATACACTTCTCTAACACAAAATTACAAGATTGCCCTCTAAAGTAATCACTATTAAAAAACCCCAAACTGCTTTTTTTCGCACTGTGAAGGGGACAAGTTATCTCACGTTTCTCACAGCAGCTCCCTGAATAAAGTTTGAGTGCTTGCATGACATGCGTGCAGGACCAGTGCAGCCACAAAATCATTACTGACAAATTTCCAAGTGACTGCACTATGCCAAAGATGTTTATGTGTCTTTTGTTGCCTTGTAAATACGAAATAAGTTTGAGAGAATTGTGGCAGCTGCTCTGAGATGTGATAGAAGTTCAGCTTCTATGGGCCATCAGGAAGAAATATGAGTAGCCTTTGAGTCTACAGCTTGAAAATGAGTACTACAGAGTCTAGAAGAAGCACTGCATTGAGAAAGCTCATTTTTTTTTAAAAAAAAGGCTTTCTCCATTGGAGAAATATGTTTAAACCAGCTACTCATTTACTTGCATGAATCTTGAGGTCCTGCTCCACCCTGGCTCTGGGTCACCCTGCATGCTTTTCTCCAGTTACGTCTATTTCACCTTAGTTCTAATTGCCTCATCTGAGCATTGAAGTTAAAAATGTAGCATTACCTGGGGGGGGAGGGTTGTATGATCTAAGTTTAGGGGTATTTCAGAAAACCTCTCCAAACTGTTTTCTAGGGCTTTTTCAAAGTCAGTTATAAAATTAACAGGAAATTCATTGTAATGGTCACTTTTTATAGAATCACAGAATCACAGAATTGTTTGGGTTGGAGAGAATCTTAAAGAGCATCCAGTTCCAACCCCCTGCCATGGGCAGGGACACCTTCCACAATCCCAGGTTGCTAGTGGAAAGTGTCCTTTTCTCAGAGGTTAAGCCAAGGGTCTAATGAGGTCACTGTCTGATAAAATAAGAATATTCTCTGCTATTTACCCCCAAAGTACCTCAAAATCATCCAAACATGTAAACAACCTAAATGTACAACAGAGTCATAAAACAACAAGATTTTTTTTGGCAAAATAAGAATGAAGCTAGAATATTCAGGTTTAATCCATCCTTGATGATTTTAGAACCATTTCAACTAGGAAAACCTTTGTGAAAAGCAAGGGAAGATACTAAAATTATTTTAAGATTAGTAAATTGGTTTCTTGAAGGCTTTTTGTGTCCTCACCCTGTTCAGAGAGAATTTGCTTTAACACAGCCTTAGAGTGCATTACTTCTGCTGTCTGACATACATGATTTTAAGAACATAATTTTTGCAGATCAGATATAAAAATTACAAATGTGAAGTTATATATGCATGAAATCAATATATTACTAGTTAATATATTGATTATATTGGTTGATTGAAATCTGTAGCTTGTTGACTGGAAATACTAAATTTTGTTGGGGTTATTTTTTTTGTTTGTTTGCTTGTTTTTTATTATAGGGAATGGTTTGCATGTTTTTCTTGTATCCATGTCAAGTTTTACCTTGTAAACACCGAAGAATTGTTTCAGTGTTCCATTGAAAGTAGCAGGGGCCTAGAATACTCCCAGGGATGGAGCAGCCACAGCTTCTCTGGACACCCTGTGCCAGGGCCTCACCACCCACCTAGGAGAGAATGTCTTCTTAATATCCAACCTGTTTTCCCTCAGCTTGAGGCTATTCCGGTTTTACTCCCAGTCTGCTAAATCTGGTGTCCAAAGTGGGTTTCTAAACTTTAATCAAAACGTATAAAGTGCTGGGAGATGAACAATGGGATTTAAAGGCCAGCCCTGCAAAATAATTGAGCTGGGCAGCAGAAAGCAGTGTTCAGGAAGAGTGTACGAGATCCTGCTCATTTCATAATAAAGTGACTTGTTTAAAACTCTGAGTTAAACACCCATCTTAGGCTTGTGCCTTCTGCTGTATTTAATGACCCAAAAGTGTTTATTCTTTCTTGAAACGGACTGAGAAGAGCAGACTAGGAGAACAAATTAAGATCAGTCGTGATTCAGTGGTTCTGACAGAAATTCATCCACCCATGGGCTCAAATTCATGCATCTGAGATGGCTCCAGACCTCAGTTGTATTCGAAGTCAGGGCATATACCAAACAAAGACAACAATGAAAGTTTTTAAAAAGTAGCAGCAAAGCAGTTGGGCAAGCGTTTTGGTGCGTGAATTTAAATTTCTAAATTCCATGGCAGAAATGGAATATTTGCTACCCTCCAGTTCACATGCCTTGACTCGGAGCATGGTAGTTCCATTCTGCAGTTTTTGTCAAAGTTTCGAAACACATTACCTGGCTGAGCATCCTCCTAAAGAGAAAACCATAAACAGTTAGATCTGAAAATGAAGATTAGAAGTGTTTTGTAAGGATGCTGCTGCCTGTTATAAAAACATGCTTCATTTTTATCAGGTCTCTGCTGTAATTAAGGGACTGACCAGTACTAGCAGTAACATAAAACCACTATCTCACTGGAGCAGTGGAAATAATGTTGCCAAGGTGATTCTGTTTTTTGTGATATTCTAAACATATGGTGAGACAAAAACACTATAATACAAAGGCTTAAATCTTGCTGGGCACAAAGGCTTCATTTCAACTCTCAACTGAGAAACTGGGACTTTCATTACTATGATAATTCCAGGTAAGAGGGCCAAAAATAGTTGATTTTCCTACAGACTTAAAAACGAAAATTCTTGAACAGCCTGGGATATCTTACAGCAGCAGGTTTTTATGAAGATAGTGTTCATTAACATGTTTGAATTACTGTATGTTTCAGTTAAAAAAAGGATAAAAATTCCAAGTTGTGTTGGATTCAGATCAAATCATCCAGGCACACTTCCAGAGAGTGGGCCATTTCCCAAATGACAGTAATTTCATTAGTATACTTCCTGCAGCTCATCCAACACGCTAAACCAAGCACTTGGTAGTAGATGATGTTGTCTAAATATTTTGTGCTCCTATAACAAGGGTTTGATAAGTGATTTAACTCTGTTTTCACCAAACTAAATAGGTGATTTGCTCTTGACAACAGTATGAAAGGAATCAAGGCAGGTGCTTCATGCAATTATAAAGCTTCCTTTGACTGGGTGTATTTTGAGGCTATTTTCTATTCATCACCTCTTTTTGAAGGGAAGGAGAACAGCCAAAAGGACACACTGGACAGGTGTGACACAGCATTAAAAGGGTAAAAAAAAATGCTTAAAAGAATCCTACATTTTATTTCTGGGCCACAGAAAATAAGGACTATATTAAGGAAATTAGGCACAGGGAATGATTAAGTGAGGAAGATTCACCAGGATGTTGGCATGTTTTCACATCCTGTTGCAATGTGGGAAGCTTTGTGTCTGAAAAGGTCAGAAACTTTTGCAATGAGCTCTTTGTAAAAGTCCATCCATTTCTTGTCTATTTCAGCCTAAAATCTTTACTGCAAGTTCAGCCTTTTTTTTTCTAAATTTACCAGTTTTGTCCTCGAGTCTTTCTTGTCAATTTTCCTCTTTGGAATAAAACAAGTGAACCCTGAGAAAGAACATCAGTAATTCATTGTTATCGGTGACATTATTATCATTATTTCCTTAATTTTTTTTTTTTTTTTTTTTTTTTTTTTGAGAGGGTGGTTGGTAATGGTAATAAAACATTATTTTCAAATTCTGCTTCCAGCTCTACCAGACGAATAAGGAACTGTTTCATTACGGGATTGTGGTTGATGGGGTTCAGCTGTGCACCCAAATGCTTCTGTCTGTGCACTTATGTTATGGTGAGTGCTTAAATGTGAGAACATGAAAGAGAGTTTGGGGAGGAAATGACATGAGTCTCAGCATACTTTTTGTAATTGTAAACAATTTTTCACAAGTGATCTATGTGTTTTATAATCCTTAGCTCTTGAATATCCACTGCTAAACCTGCCCTCATGCATTGTCAGATCTGGGAGCAGAAAGGCAAAATAATAATGATCTTAAGTCATAGATTCTCCACCATGTGAAGTGCAATAAATCTTTTCTAAATAGTTTTATTATTTTCCTCAGTGCAGCACTTCTGCACATTTTTTAATAAATTATTACAGCAAATTGGCGTCCATTCCAAAGTTCTGAGTGTCAGTACAATTTATAGAGCAAAACTTCATAATAATTAACAATAAATCGAAAAATGCAGAGAAAATTCAGCTTTCTCATCACCTTAGCCAAGCATACTATGGTTCTATAATCCAAAAACACTCTAATACATTTTTTATTATCTTCAATGCTGATACAAATAATTGTATGGAGTCAGATCTCTTAGGACTTCCAAATTTCAGCCTCGTTTTGTTGAGTCCAAAGTGTTCAATAACCTTGATTAAATGCCGGCAAGGGATCTGAGTCTGAGACATCACATAATAAAGCTGAGTCAAATATTAGTTCTGCACAATCCTGGCTCACTTTGCACCACCTTTGGGAATGCTTTAAACTATTGATGCTCAGTGATTTCAACAGCATTGCTAAGACCACTCAGCTGGCATATTCCCAAAACTGGATCCCCAGGATTGTGGAGAATGTGCAAAACTTCCTAATTTACATTTTATTTTCAGGAGGGCAGTTCAGTTCCATTCACACTGGAGTTTATATTCCAAGTGTGTCTGGTCACAATCCATTATAGTTATTTTTTTCCCATCGTCAAACCCAGGCTTCAAAGGAGGGGAAGGAAATGCAATCTCATTGCCCATGAAGGATTGTCGGGGTGGTGGCCGGAATGTCAAGTCTTTCTTGTTTTCCTAACACCTGTTTTGGGCTTTTTTTTCTTATCATCCTATTTTGCTCCTTTTCATTACAGCTAACAAAACCCATCATAAGCAAGCAAAATGCCATCAAGATAAGTAAATGTTAGATTAAGTTAAAAATATTTTAATATGCAGTGTCTGTGTCTGTAACAGAAATTGAGGTGAGATGAGAAATATTCATGGGCACTGAAATGTGATTTTATATGCTACTGATCTTACAAAACATTTACCAGCTTGCTTTATTCCAAACACCTTCCCTAAGTAATTCTCAGACATCATTTGGTAATTAGAACAATTGAAGGACCTTTCCCTGTAAACAATTAACACATAGCCTCCCTGCTTTTAAAGTTTGATCAATTTCCTGGCATAAGGATGGGGTATTTGGTAGCAGATGACCTCCATGTCCTAGAACATTCTCATGCACACTCAATATATGGTATTGAATTGACCCCAAATTCCTTTATTCTTGGTCCTTCTTGACTTCAGCTCTCCTCATCCACTTACAAAGCAAAACAAAATGTCTGTCCCTGAAGAAGGATCAGAAGCAAGGAGACTTGCTGTCTTGTTGATTTACTTCCTGGCATTATTTGATGTTGGCAATTATCCTCTTAATTTCTTCCAAGGCAAAAATGAATGAATGAATGAAGGAGTTTAAAATTTCGTTGCATACAGATAATCTTTTTGGGCTGTTCCTTGTGTGCAGTGTCTGGAGTCAATGAAATGCAGAGCTTACAGTGTAGCTGAACCTCAGCTAGAATACTGGCAGGCTTTCTCTCTTCTCCCTGCCGACTTAATTTGATGAACCCTGTTAAGATTTCTGTATCTAAAGTAACCACTTTTTTGTCAAATATGGTTGCAACTTGGCAAATTGATTCCTAAGTTGTTAAAGCAGCAGGTAAATCAAAAAAAAGACAGACACGTGCAGTCGTGCGGAGCTGGGCCGCACAAGAATTGTTTTAATTAGAAAATCTAGCCAATGACAAGTCCTCTTACTGTTTTTATTACCTAGCTTATTCAGAGTGTTTTATTCTAAGATGATAACACTAAAGATTTCATTAGCTGTTAAAAAAAAAATAGCATGCTACTGGTGAATTAAAATGTCCTCTTTTAGCTTATGGTTCATAAGCAAAAATTTAAAATTTAAAAAAAAAAAAAAAAGAAGAAGAAAAAAAGTGAAAAATCCTTGCCCTGTCTCATATTTTCCTTTGGAGGTCCACAAATGAAGCTCACAAACATCTTCAGCTTCTACTTCTGGATAGAAACTCTGAGGCTTAATGATGCAGAATATAATGTAGTATATAAATAACTTCAATAGTCTGTCACACTGTTCACATCCTATCGCAACTCTTTATAAAGATTTGTCTTGCTTTGGGACTGCAGTGTTGACATGAGTCATTTCAGATTTTTGGAATTACATCTGTTTTTCTGGTGCCCTCCTAACTGTGAGGAAATCATAGGCAAAGATGCCAAAATCGGATGACGCACTAATATTTCAATTTGGACCTAAAGTTTCAGAAGTTTGATGAGATCAGACACAAAGAACAACAGAAATAAATGCACAAGAGACATCTCCATTATCACATGGATTTATATATAGTAAGACTCCAGAAACTCAAGGATTGTAAAGTATTTTATAAACATTAATTAATCACATCTCACTGGAACAACTCTGTGGAGTATGAATTATTAACCTTAGGTTTACACATGGGTGCACAGGCACTTCACTGTAATTTCTCTCCTCCACAGCAAATTATTCTTGGCTTCCAGTATATTCTGAATTATCTGGAAGGCTTCAAACCATTACGTGTGTGTTCTCTCTCTTTTTTTTTTTTTTTGTGCTTTCTTGTTTTTATTGGTTTGTGTTGGATTTGTTGCTCCAGTATATCCCCCCTCCCCCACCCAGTTCTTTTTGCAACAAGATCTCTTACTCCTAGGGTTCTGTTGGTCTGTATAAGAAAGACAATCCCTTTCCATCATGTCTGCAATTTAGAAACTGGTTTACTCTGTTTTGAAGTTTTGCATACAAGTTCTACTTTTTCAGGGATTCAGTTACGTGACTCTGATGGAATTTAACCAGAGGTGTGGTTGTCTGCTCTGCCTGTGAGCTAATTATGTAAGACAGAAAATGCTCTGTAAAATACTTGCAATTACTTTTTTTTTTTTAAGGCAGGGGTAAAGTAAAACGTATGGAGGAAAATGAAAGCAAGTAATAAAATTTCAAGACAAAAGTTAACACAACACTTCTTCAGCTGCACTGGAAAATAATGGTTGGTATTGTTACCAGGATGATTCTTCAGGTTTTTTAATTCTTGAGAAAACTGAAGAATTTTAGCTTTAAATGACTGAGAAGAGTGCTCAAGACATTCTAGTTTATGATCTACTTCCACCTAGGTAAGTGACCCAGAAAAAGTAAATTTACTTCTTATTATTTCAATTTTCCTAATATTTTTTAGAGGGAAAGTTAGTTAATTTTTTTCATAACAAAAAAAAATCTACTTAAAGGATTTATCCTTTGTTAATTGGTTTGCTGGTTTATATTAACAATAACTTCTCCATCTTCAGGTCTATGCGGATGTGATGTCACTGTCACAGGGAGCCTGGGACAAACCCTTTGAGGTCACTGTGCTACGGAAATAGATAAAGCGTTCAAAACAGCAAAACTTTGGAGACTGAATGCTGATGGAAATTTCAATGGAAGTTTCTGACATCAGAAGTAGCCTGAATGAAAGCCAGGAAGATCTGGATGAAGTTGTATTCGTGCTGAGTCTGGATCTTGGTCAGGTATGTCCTGTCTGGAGACTGCGCGTGGTGTCTTCAAATATCTCTTGATTCACATGTTCCACTCTTAAATGAAAGAAACGTGTGCTCGTTCCTGGGATGCTCAGTGGGTCCAGCGGTTTGCAGCTGCAGGACATTTGCTTCCTGCCTCCTCTCTTTGTGCTCAGTCAGCCCAAGACACCCATGACTCACCTATCATTTGTTCTGCAAGTCTGACATTTCCCAGATGGGTCAGGCTAACTGTAAAGGTGTAGGGCTCTTTTTCACACATGTTGGGCATATGTTACAGATTCCTACATATCTGGCAGCCGTATTGGATAAATTTTTCCTCGCAGAGAAAAAAAAAAATCCAGCCAAATAGTACAATCTCCAATTATGTCCACTCAGGTTTTTCAAGTAGAGAAAAAAAAAAAAAACAAGCATAAAGACATGCTGCTGAAAATTTCCCATCTCTGCTGCCTTCGTGCTCCTCATCTTCCAGAGGTCCTAAAAACCTTCTGGAGCTCATTGGTCAAAATTTCTGTTTAGGGCAGCATGCTCCTGTGTGCCTTTATATTCTGTCTTATTTAGCACAGACAAGATAAACAACTGCCTTATTTTTCAGTTTTACTGTAGTATTTTACAAAAAGAGACAGTACCAAAAGAAGAGAAGTGTAATGAATGTCATTCTGTCCTTTATCCCAGATGTGGATGAGCTGAGATGTCCTGGGACTAATTATTAATATGTCCTGGACAAATGAACAAGAGGTGCCAAAGTGTGTGCAAAACCCAAGTAGATCTGCTCGTATCATCCAGTAGTACCAGCTGCTGGCGGGTATTAATCATTGAAATGATCCACAAAATCCAGGCCTAGGCATCTCGGGGGCCTTGTGACAATAATTGATATTTTTGGCTGACCGCCATCTGATCCTATAAACTTGAAATTTGAAAGACTTTCCTTCAACCTTACTTACTAGAAGTTTATTTCATCCACACACAGTGGTGAACTTTTGCACCAGTGGATCAAAAAACTTCTGACATAATGGTATACTTGCCATTTCTGCTAGGTAGCTTCTATCCAAAGTCCTAATGTGTCTCCCCTTTGTCATTTTTTGCTACTGGGTCGAATTTGAGCAATTTTCAAACCCCAGTGGGATGGCCACAAAGAAGAGCGCTGCCTGTTTGATTATGCATTTTTTGGCACACACACTGTGCCAGCATTAAACAGTTCTAGAAAATATGCACTATAGACTTGACAATTATTGTATCTCAGCGTGTGGCTGTCTGTGGTTTTGACGGTTTCCAAACAATGGCATGTGAGCCAGATTGCATGAATAGCCTTGTGTTGTTGAACAGCAGTAATGAGGATGTCAGTTGAGAGCATTAAATAAGCTTTCCTTAGTCATTTAAAGGATTTATGTAAGTATCTGGTCGTTTGTCAACTTCATATTACATTAAACGAGTGCCCCATATTTTTTTATCAATGGGTTATACTTGCATGTTCAAACAGGAGGGGAGGCAGAAAATATCACCAAGTTCTAGTCATGCTCTCCTTAAAGTTTGTGTTGCAAATAATACAAGAAAAAAACAGATTCACTTGTTGATAAGGCAGTATCTGTAACTAATACTACTTGTTTCCTATCCACAATTATCTAAATTTCATGTACTCTGTGCTCCACTGCTGCTGCTGCAGTAACTATGAAACAATAAAACTCCCCATGTAGCATCTAATCACATATACCACAAGCCATGCTGATGCATATTTATGCATTCAGTAAGTGCTGAGTCCAAAGCACAAACAAAAATACACAGCACTTTGCCTTTGCAAAGGATGTTTGTTTAGAATTTTTTATTTATTCAGCCAAATGAGATGTTGCTGAGTGCAAAATACTTCATATAGTCACAAGCAAAAGACATGTTCGTTAAAGGCTTCACACCGTCTCACACCTGCAGCTGCTAAAACTGAGCCAGAGCCCTGCAACCAGAAAAATCCAAGATCAGAACAGCAGTAAGGACTTGTCTTTAACCACTTGATTCCCTGAACACACTTTAGCACTTAACAGGTTTCAATCAAACACTTTTTGGTTAGCTACCAGGAAAACAAAAAATCCCAAACTGTATTATTTATTCTTTTAATCATAACGGTACTTTTAAAGCAGGTTGTTTATAATAGAGACATAGAATGGTTTGGGTGGGAAGGGACCCTAAAAATCATCAGGTTCCAACCCCCTGCCATGGGCAGGGACACCTTCCACTATCCCAGGTTGCTCCAGGCCTCATCCAACCTGGCCTGGAACACTTTCAGGGATGGGGCATCCACAGCTTCACTGGGCACCCTGTGCCAGGGCCTCACCACCCTCACAGCCAAGAATTTTTTGTGTATATATAACCTAAATTTCCCCTCATTCAATTTGAACCCATTCCCCCTCATCCTGTCACTACAGTTCCTCATGAAGAGTGCATCTCCACCTTCCCTGTAAGCCCCCTTCAGGTACTGAAACACTGCTCTGGGGTTTCCCTGGAGCCTTCCTTTCTCCAGGATGAACAGCCCCAAATTTCTCAGCCTATCTTTCACACGGGAGGTGCTCTAGTCCCCTTAGCCCCTGGACTTGCTCCAGCAGTTCCATATCCTTTCGTTGGGAGTGCCAGAGCTGGCGGCAGCCCTACAAGTGGGGTTTCACTAGAGAGGAGGGGAGAATCCCCTCCTGTAACCTGCTGGCCAGGCACCTCAGGATGCAGCCCAGGATCCATTTGGCTTTCTGGGCAGCCAGTGCACATTGCCAAGTCATACTGGGTTTTTAATTCACAAACACTCATAAGTTCTGCTCCAAATCACTTCCCCACCCAACCTGTGGGTGTGCCTGGGATTGTTCCAGTCCAGGTTTAGGACCCGGCATTTTGTTTTGTTGAACTTCAGGAGTTTCACACTGTTCCACCTCTCCAGCCTGTCCAGACCCCTCTGGAGGGCATCTTTTCCCTCCAGCTTGCGACCTCCCCACACAGCTGGATGTCCTCTGCACAGTTCTCCCAGTCAGTTTTCCTGGATGTCTCTCACACAGACCAGAAGTAACGTGAGGATGTGGTCTCTCCATGTTCCTCATCAAGAGAATTTGAGAGGCTGAGATTTCAGGATGCCATTTTCAGTTCTCATTTCAGCTCCAGAGGGATTGAGCTCTATTTCATGAGTTTAGACCCTCTTGCATAGATGAAAGTTCATCACTCAAACGTTTATTATTTAACTTAATGCCTGGGATTTAACCACAATCAGGTAAAAGGTATGTAGCAAACATTACCGTAAAAACCCATGAGAGAAAACCTACTAAAAAAAACCAAAAAACACCTCTGGCCCATAAAATATATTTTAAAATAAAAATCTATTTTTAAAAATATGATTTTTTATTTTATTTTCTTTCTCTCTAGGGGAAGAAGCAGGAAAATGAGGTTTTCTGGTAAAGAAAATCTATATTTAAAAATGTCTTTGAACATCAACCAGAACAGATGATCTCTAAAAAAAGTTCATTATTTTCTTCTCATTCTATGAAAAATACTAAATCCACATTTCCCAACATGATGTAGTTATTATCACCAACTTCTGATGCAAAACTAAAGCACAGAGAGATTATATTTCTAGCCCAATGTCGCAGTGAGGATTTCTTTCTTTGCAAATGATCTCTCGGAAAAAGATTGCAAAGACCTTCACTGTGGCCAGAATACATCAGACAACCTTCTGATGGCTTTGTCCTTGTTTGTCTCTCTTTCTTGATATAAAAAATGGGGTCAATCTGGCATGTGGATCTTAAAATGCCTCCAGTATATTTCCCCACCTGCAGGTATTATGGGGTCAGGAGACTGAGGCTATATTTATCACTATTTCTGGAAACTTGCATTATTCACTTTAAATATTTCAGGAATGATCTCACTGGAATGTGAATATCATAGTGAAGTGACTTTCTCCTTAAATATTAATGAAAAAGAAAGCTGAAGGTAACAATGCTCCATAGAAATCATGAGCTTTGTAAAAGGGACTCTTTATTAATATGCACATGTGCTCGTGTGGCTGGTATAGAAATAATCCCATGTTTAGAAAACATTAAAATATCAGCCAGAGAAGCAATCTCTCCAGCCAGCAGCCTGGTTACAAAAAGATTTATTTGAGAGCCACATCACAAACTTGACTTTGGTTGTCTTAGATCGTCCTTAAAACAGGGATTTCTTTTCAGTTTTTATAGCTAAGATTGCAGTTAGTTGAGTGATAATATAACATTATTTAATGGTCTGTCCACTATGGTTTAAATGCAGTTAGAATCAGTCTCTGCAAGTGAAGTTTTTTGTTGAGTTCTCAGTTAAATATGTGGAAAGTAACGAGTTGGATATAAATAAAGCAAGTATTAAAATACATATTTGAGGGAAAAATAAATGTGTTAATAGACTTCAAATGCTTTCTGTTCTGCAACAGAACCATTTGGAAGAGCTGTGAGGAAACCAACTCCCATCTAATATTTCTCCCCTCCTCCAGTCTGTCTCAGGACTGTTGCAAGAGCTGTCAAATATGAGGAACGAGGGTTAGAGACCTGAATCTATCCATAACAGCTAATAGCCCAACCATCACCTGCCATGTCAGAGAGATATTTTACATTTCTTTTCTCCTTTTTACAGATCAAAGCCTTGAACCTTCTGCTGTGTGGTATAAACCTTTAAATACGAATTACAAGAGAAATAAGTTTCTAACTTTCCTACGTGAAATATTCGGTTTGTCCAAACAGTTAAAAACTGTTTAGAGAAGGAAACTAAGCCAGATCTCTCCATAAGATAAGGTTTAAAAATTATTCCAAGGCAATCTTTTGCATTTTTTAGCTCAATTCCATTGATGACATAAAATTTCAAACCATAAAATACAATTCCTAGAGCTGCCTGATGGTTTACAGCCTGTAGTTCTGACCTTTTCATGTGTGTGCGTGTGTGTGTGTGTGTGTGAGTGTCTGTAGGAGTAAACCTTCCCAAAATGTGTTTGCATGACTTACATATGCATGTTTTGCCCATTTTTGGCTAAGTTAAAATTATCCTTGTCCTGTTGATTCAAATGCCCCAAGGCATTTGAAGCACCCTCCTGGAGATTCAGTGCCTCTCATGTTCAGACTCTGAGAACCATCTGCCTCAGCTCTCCGAGGCTCAGCACAGAAAAGGAAAGTATAACAGGGTGTCAGGAGGCAGGAATTGGGAGGACAGCCCTCTGAGAATCAGTATTTTCACAAGCAAACCAAGTCATTTCTGCACGATTAATTTTTGCATGAGCCTTTTCATAGGCGGAGGTCCGAGAACGTATTGTCTACGGAGAGGCTTTTACGAGGTCACATTTCCATCTGGAGCCATAAAAAGGCGCTCCTAATCTAACACAGGGGCTTACAACATGGAACAAATGGTGCTTTAGTGCCTTTTTTAATTGAGACTCAACCTGTCCCCTTTATTCTGTTTTTGTTTTCTTTAGCCTAAAAGCACCGGCAGTGGAAAGGGTGGCATCTCCCAGCACGCAGGGGCTGCCAATCTTAACCTCCTTCTGTGCAAAAAATGGCTTAGATTGACTTAATTATTTAATATGCCTTCATTGACACAGGCTCGTAAAAAAAGATCAGCATGTTAATGCTCCTTTCTAGCACTTTCTTCCCAAAAGCCTTTAAGAAACTCATGAATATTTAATGCCTCTCAGCCAGTGCTGAGGAGATGGCACCATTAAGGCTGAAACCAAATGCCAGGCGTTGTGTGCACATCCCAGAGCTGCCCGAAGCCTTGCAGTGAGACGTCCTCAAATGGCTCTCAGCTCTCCCAGCTCGGTCTTTATGACCAAGCACTAAAGGATAGGGTTTTCCTTGCTTTCTCTTTTCCTCTTTTCCCCGCTTTGTTTTTTCCCCACTGGAGAAGGAAACAGTTCACTCAATGAAAAAATCAACCCCTGGCCATGTGTATTATTTTTAAGCCTGACATCTGTTCTCAGCCATGTAAATGGGACCGTGTTAATGCATAAAAAGTATAAAAAGTATTCAGGCTTAAACACAGGGAAATTATGTTCATTCACCAGGGAACAACAAGTCTAGTTGACTTTTTTTTTTTCTCTAATGTTCACATTAGGGTTCGTTATTAAAAAAAAAAAAAAAAAAGCCTGTTACTATGGTTTTTAGATAAAAAAATTGTATTTGTTATTAATGATATTTTTCAATTTTAAGTATCCACGATGAAAAGTATCATTTTGCTAGCCCAGCTTGCTTTGTTTTAAATAAAGCCCCAGTAAACTGGCTGAAGACTGAAGGCAGAAAATTTATTTAAAATTTTGCATTGGATTATGGAAATAGTTTCTTGTTTCTTTTCTTCCCGTATCTTCTCAGTGTACAGTCTGTTAGAAAATACATGCTCAAGGAAACACATTGTCCAATCTACTGTTTTTTTCCTCACTTCTCTAAAAGGGTAAAATAATGGAAATTATTATGTGATAAGACAGTCTGGTTCATAATTGTGATATAAGCATAAGAATTCAAACTACATCTGGTTGCACTAAAGACTTTGAAAAATTAAGATAGCAGCATTTTCAAATGTCTGACCAACTTCATTATTTGTTTAAAAGTTAATCCTAAACCTGTTTGAAGATGAATCAACATTATTATGAGTTTCCTTATTTTTTCATTAAAATATTAAGGTTCTTTTAAATCCGCACATCCAGATGTTAATTAAAAAGCCGTTGTCAAAATGATAGATTGTTTTTTTAGTCTTTCCTTTCAATTCTAACTAATCCTCATAGAGGACAGGACCCAGGTGAGTTAATTTTTCTCATGAAAATTGCAAAGACTGAAGTTTGCAAAATGGCTGCTGTAAAAACGGAATAGGTGAGTTCACTTCTAATGAGGTTACCATGAAAACCCTCTCTTGGATCCGTGTTTGATTTTAACAGACAAGAAATAATACAGTAATATATTTATTTTCAAAGACAAAAAATAGTATTATGGTATGTTGATAAACAACTTGGTTCCATCAAACACTGTTGTCATTATTTGATAGCAGGTAATGTAAACAACAATCTCCAAAGCTCAGGACTTGTGAAAGAATTCCCATGAATCTGATGTGTTGCGTGGCTCAGTTTCCCCACTGAAATATTCACAGAACCACTGAGTTTTGTGGTGAGATTAAACAAATTTGAAGGCTGTGAGATGTTTAGGCACACCAGAACACATGAAGCTAAAATAGCTCACCCAGTTCCTCCTTCCCAACAAACAAAAGTGAACTGAAATAGAATAGACAAACAACAAGCTAAAACAGGGTGCCACTCAAACATATCTGTTGTGGACTGATGACCAGGTACAAAAGAATAAGATCCTAGCAGATTTTTCTTTATTTCTGACAGCTTTGTGCAGTCAACAGTGCTTTCATAATCCATGTGAACAGGACTACTGGAGCTGCCTCCTGGGTCCTGGGGGATGCTTTTGATCTAACGAGGCAGTGCCATTATTAGAAAGGCTGCGGTGTAACTACCACATCATTGCATACTGTCAATTTAGTTTTGCATGAGCCCCTCGGCTCATGACACTCTAAATTTAATACTGTGCTGCAGATAAACTAGAATAAATATTGTAAGAACAAAGCTGTCACAGAAACACACTCGGAGTGTTTCGACCCCATTCAAAGGCCCTTCACCATAATTGTCTCTGACAGAAGGCTCCTGTACAGTAAGTACTTTAGTTGCCAATGACCTTAAACACGATTATCATTAGCCTTCTTGTAATACTGCCTGTCCCTTGAACTCAAATTACTGTGCTCCTCAGATGGTTTTGCAAAGAGAGTTTAGTGTTGTAGTTAGCATAATTCAAGCTGTTTTAATCAACGCTGTGTCCTTTGTAAATAAAGCTGTGTTCTGAAATACACGCTGTAATAATTACATCCATAATTTGTTAGAGTTATTGAAATAATTTTGACTATACTAATTTGAATTACAGCTGCAGACAAGCAGTAAGGAAATAAGCAGATAATAATACATATATTAGCATCAAGCCTAAAGTTGGCATTTGTTTAAGCCAAGAATCTAAATAATTTAACCATGTTTCGGAGGTGATAAATCTGCCGTGATTGAAAGTGAAACTCATCTATGGTCTCTGAACCTTTCTAATCTCGAAAGAAAATAAAAGCATGTTCCTTTTTTAGTGCCTCCACTGAAAGTACCCAAAGTTGATGTCTTGCCAAAGGCTGACCAGACACAGCGAATGAGCAGAGATCCCATCAGCCATAGGATGCCTCTGTGGAAATTAATTTCCGGCAGTGTCTGGAGCCTGTTAATTACCAGTAAAACTTATCATGGTGTAATTCAGCAAGTAAAAGTCCTCTAAAATAAGCCTCTTTAGGCACATTTCAAAAGTTAGTAATTGTAAGACACAGAGACATTAAAAATAATGAGAAGCAAGGATTGCCTCAAAACCAGTTTTCCAACAACCATCTCATATAATGCCTTTCATAAACCAATTGCCTCTTAAATGGGGTATATTTCTCTTCTTGCTGTCCTAAATGAACAACTGTTTCCTGAATATCACTGGCTTTATTGCTAGAAACATCATAATTTTCAGCATAGATATGTTCATTTAATATTATTTATATTCAATTTTGTCATTGACATTTTTGCATAAACCTTTCCTCTCCCTTCCTGCTTTGTTCACAGGTACATTTTATGACCCAGGACGCACAGGCAGTAAAGGCTATAATTAAGACCTTTTGGAATTTTAAAAAATTATTTCCTTAGAGAATTAATTGTTGTTAATGAATTAATTTATTGAAAAAAATTAAAAGGAGATAACATCCAGTCTTTACAATTATGTGCTACTAGAAAGACATTGTGCAGTATTTACCTTTGTTTCACTAAACTTCATCATATACTGCCAATTTAACTTTATAACAAATTTTATTATAAAAATAAAATAAATTAATAAAAAGCACCAGTGACGCCTGTCTTGAACAGTCTTGGAGAAACACCACTAATAAATCTCTAGTAATACAATTCAGCTTTCAAAAAGATAATGGGTGCCTAGGTAGCCAGCATCCTATCCATAGTGCAATTACAATATTCATCCCTTTCTTCTCAAATATCACTGGCATTTCCTATGCATACCATATCAAATGTCTCACTGAAGTCCAAACAAATGAGATCTAACACATTCCCCAGACGAAATCAATTGTCTTCTCAGTGAAAAGTACCCCGCTAGTTCAGCTGGGTTCAAATCTGCTGTTAAATACTGTAGCAATGCTTTTTTCTATGCCCTCATTTGTTAAATCTCCGAGGCCAAGCTCCCAAGCCTATGGTCCATTGTCAACAATGGAACTTTTTCCTATTTCTCAAATATGGTGCTGTGCATTCTGTGCAAGGCATGTTATACCATCTCTACGTTAGTGGGGCACTGCATTTTTCTTTCTTATTTTGCTTAGGTATGTATGCAAAAGATTGACCTTTTCTACTGCTAGGCTCACTTGCACACTGATTTAGTATTTCAGACCCCATCACCTACAATTTTAATGGCAATTTGATCTAGTTATGTTTTTTGTATTTTCTCCCTAAAATTTAAAGTCTGGTTCACACAGGAGTCAATTAATTGAAAATCTGCAGTCCTTGTTAATATGGAGGTTATAATACAGATGGTTATAATTTTCTGTATCTATATCTTGATTAACATGGCATTTTAGTTTTTGCTGTAACCATTAAGTGTTTGCTGCATCAGAATGCAACAGGGACTTCCAACGTTAAAAAAAACCACTTGATGATGACATTTGAACTTCAACATTCAAAACCTGGATAATCAAAGCTTGTTGGGTTTTGGGTTGGTATTCATTTCTTTGCCTCTTTGGGAATTTTTTTTTCTTTTGTTTCTCTGGCTGAGTTTTTTATTTCATTGGATTTTTCTTTTTTAAGAACTTGCTGAAAAAATTCATGGTCTTTATATTTGAAATGTGGTGGTAACACAATTTTCAGACATTATTCCTAACACTACAACATCAGGAAGGTCAAAACCCATCAGCAGGACCCATGTCCTGAACAGAGAAAGCTCACTAAACTGTTGGATAGAGACCAGTGTGGTATTATTAGTTGTCTTCTTTTTTCCTTCACCTCCTTTTCCTGTACTTCCTAAATTTAGAAAATAAAAAAAAAAAAAAACCAAACAGGAAAAAGTATTATTTCCAGGCAAAAAAATCCACAAAACCCAAGACAAACAAGACATAAACAAACAATCAAACCCCAACAAAACAAAAACAAAACAAAAAAAATAAAAACAACAAAACAAAACAAAATAATCAACCCCCACCCCCAAAACATCCAAAACATTATTTGGGAGGACAAACTTCAGATTTCAGACCTTTTTCGTCTAAGCATATGCATGATACACTAATGATAGGAGTCCCCACACCATGTGGCTCACCGAAGCATCCAATTTGCATGAAGCCAGCCAAAAGCCTGAGTGGTGAAATTGTTGAGCAGCAACTCCGCTTTATCGGCCAGCTGTGCTCTCATCCCAGGTCTCACTGGACTGGCTCTCCATGAAGCTGATAGGTGGTACTTACCTCCTAAGGGGAATAGCAAGGAGAATTTTCCTGTAATGAGGTTTGTGATGGAAACAAAAAAAACAACCATCAATTGCCATAAAACAGCAGGCGCTAAAATTTATGATGTCTGGACTTGTAATTTCACTCGCTTACCCTCAGGGAATGTTTCTTCTCTCCCTGCCACTTTCTCAGAAGTTCAGTCTCATGGTTTTGCTCCCTGAAGTGACAGAGGAACCACAACTTCTCTCAGCAATGCCAGAATCTGTATCTAAGCCCTTCATTCATGGAAACAAGATCCTATATATTTATCAGAATAGGGAGTGCTGCATTCTTTCATTGCGTCTCCCTCAAACTGAAGAATTCCACAGAGAAGCAGAGAAAACTTGTGATCATCGCTCCTGATCCCTCTACCTTACTTCTGTCCCTTTCCAGCAAGGATTTATGACCACTCAGCCTCACATAAAGCAAGGAAGAGAAAATAAGTTTTTAAAAGAAGGTAGTGTACCTACACTTTCTAATGAAAGAGGGTAGAAAAAGCTCTTCTGCCTCTACAGAGAGTGCACAAACACCACACATGCAAGCAGCAGGCTCTTCTGCCTTCCTAGCTTTGGAGGCACAGGAGTTTTACAACGTCTTACAAGATTTCCAGGTTTCCCTATTCCACCCTCAGGTCATGCAGGTATTTACAGCCTCACTGTGACCTCATCTGAATACATCAAAACATAAATTTTGGGGTTGTCTTTCTCTCAGACTGTAATTGCCAGTCTGACTCTTCTGTGGAGTGACCAGGCATCACTGCCAACCTTTCCTCTGGTGTGCTCCATATGGAGATCAGGAATTGGTGCCTTTGTGTAAGACCAAGGCACTCTTTCTTTTCTGGCCCCTAAATGTGGAATGACACATGTTGGGGTTTCCCAAGACCCCCTAATCAAACAAAACACATCAGGGTAAACAGGACCTTTTGCCCCTTGTGCTACAGTCCAATAACTCTGAACACTTTCGACCTAGAGGACATTGCTTTAATCGGGCAGTCCAGTAGGTGTGGCCCCCATGGGAGGGATTGGAAGTAGATGATCTCTTTAAGGTCCCTTCCAACCCAAACCATTCTGTGATTCCATGATAAAGCCTCTTAAACTGTGTCTCTGACAATTGCAGGAACCCTTAGAAGCTCACAGAGGAGAAAAAAGTGCCACAAAGAAAACTGTGTAGCAAATACGCCACTGCCAGGCCCAGAGGAAGATGGAAGAACCCAGTAACTCAAATGTGAAAAGACAAGTAGGTCTGGGGAAGGACAGTGGATTATGGACAGGAATTAGAGGGGCTCATTCATACCAATTTTTGCAGTTTCTGATTGTAACCTTCTTAGAAATAAACAAGAGTGCCTTCAAATAGTATACTTAAAATTATACAGTGCAGAGTTGCAGAAAATCTTTTATTATGTTTCTTATTTTATGATGATTATTATAATTGCCATTGCCTAAAGTGCATAAAAAGAGAGGGTAGTCCACAGCAAAATCTTAAATTACACCTATTGAGCAAAAAGACACCACTTATAGGGGTTGATTGGGACTGTTCAAGACAATTGCAGCAGTCAGCTCAGCATACAGCTGCTGAAGTCTGAGTTTTCTACATCAGCAGGGGTTTTAAGATGGCTTCAAGGAGGTTAATGAAGTGTCTCAGCAAATATTCATTATGTTGAGCTTTTCCTGTGTGTGCAAGGCAGTGTGAGAAAAAAGTCCAACCTCAAAGTTGCTTATTTAAAACATTTGAGAGCACAAATGTACCATGGAAGGGAAACTTTTAGTGAAAGCTGAAATGACTTCCTTATAATTTTTCTCTCTAGGACCAGAATTCTTTAGAAATACACTATCATAAAATATGTGAACATAAAACATATCTCCTAGCTCTCTTTAACTAATACACTCACTGAGGAGGACTTTTTATTCCCCAGGTTTTCCACGGCAACTCCACAGAGAGAAAATTGATGGTTCTTGTTCAACTTGCTGCTCACCAGAACCTTAAAGTCCTTTACTGCAGAGAGAAGTAATTCCCATGCTCAGGACTTTGCAATTCCCTTTGCTGAACTTCACAGCATTCCCTTGGGTGCATTTTTCCAGGTTTTTGAGGCCTCTCCAAAGAGAGATGCAATCGTTTTGCATATCAGCCACTCCTGCCAGCACTGCACCATCAGGCCCCTGTGCTTCATCTCTGGAAGAATTCTTCAGCTGCCCATAAGAACCACACCTTGCATTTCTGAAGTGACACATTTTAGCCTGGTTTCCTAAAGGAAAAAGTTTCCTGCGGTTATGATCTCATTCTGCCTGTCCAACTGTCAGTAAATTTAACTTCCTCTAATATCCTTTAATGTTCTTGTCAGATTCAATGAAATTTGAGAGAAAGACAGCATTCTGAAAGATGTTGAGTTCCTCTACATGTGGATGAACAAAATATTGAATGCTACTACTCGAGAAAAGGTAGAAATCCCTCAGCCTTTATCCATTTAAGTTTTAGTGTTAATAGCAGATCAACATCTGCATATTTGCAGGTTGCCTGCAAATCTTTCCTAGGTATAAGCCAAAAAATATATACACAGAGAAGAGGGGAAGAGTTTAGGTATTGGGAGGAGAAATTAGTCAGAGTTATGTATGGTACTTGCTTATGAATAATCTTCTGAGTACTGAGGGAAATGGAAAACTGGGAATCACTGGAAACAGTGGAAGGGCTCAGGGATTTTGTCCGAAAAGTGGCAAAGGAGATGAAGGACATAAAGAACTAACTACTTTCATTAGGTTCTTTACTCACAAATCAACTTCTAATTATTGTTGAACCTGTTTGATAATAAGCATTTCTGGTTTTTTGCAAGTTTCTTCTTTTCTACAATGACAAATTACGGCATAAGTATGCAATTTAGCGTGAAGATGGAGGAAAGGCTGATGGGAAGAAGTAGAAATATTGAGGCAAAACAGAAAAATGAACAAGTTGAAAATATGTGAAAAAAATGTTAACACCCACTGTAGATGTAAACAAGTGGTATAAACAATGGTATGCTAAAGAATGATTTTGTTTTAGTGGCAAAAAGCCACAGGATGAGAGACTTTACTACTGCACCTATGGCTTCCACCCATCTGCACTATTTCATGAGACAAGACTTTGTTGTGCTGAGTACGGTTTTTGAGCTGAAGTATTTTATTTGCAAATACATATTTTGTATTGGATTTTTACTGTTATAATTACAAACAATTACAATTAAGCACTATTACCTTTGGTAGGGAGATTGAGTTAGTGCACTATTAAATGCAGGGGATAGTTTTATCAAGATGGATGTGGAGCTTTATATTATAGATGGGGAAAAATACTGCTTTTGCCTACCAGGATGTGTCCTTTGCTTCCGGACTTAAAGGGAGAAGCTGTCAGAAGTAGATTAATGCCGCTGTGTTCTTCACTAGAGTCCAGATCAAATTGCTGTAAATAGTTGGAGAGAGCTGAGGAGCATCTGGCTATGGCAACTTCTTCTTTTAGGTACCTTTTCTTTTCTTCTCCTTTTCCAAAACTTTTCCCAGCGGTTGGAAACCACTCACACTATTCTTTTTCTTCTTAGGATTCTCCATGTGAGAAACAGTCACTGTCATGAAAAGGCCATTTTCCTCTGCCTTTCTTACTGGCCCTGGATCATTATGGAAGGTCAGTGGTACACGGGCATGGTTTTTGCAATGATGTGATCAAAATCATTTTCATGTTCTGGTCTCCTGTACTCAGTTGTTGCTGTTATTTATTGTATCATATCCTTCACAGAGACTCTACAACATGCATAACTCACCTTTTCTGCTATTCAGTGTTTTTCTCTTGCTGGGAAATTAGATGGTTTCTGTCATTGTCTAGTCCAAAATGCCTCCCTTAGGCCTTGAGCCAGTCTCTGTTGACTAGCAAAACGCAGCTGCTGATTTTCTCTGTAAATATCCTCCTTTTTAGCAGCTCAGACACCTCCTCTTTCCATTTACTCAAATGCGGCACCTTTTATGGAGCTCTTACTGATTGAACTTCTTTTTTTCAAACTTCTTTTGCCCATTATACAAGCGGTGGTGTGGGCTGCACTGAAGCAGCTGTTTCCAGAGAGCTGATCAAACCTCTAATGACACACAGAACACAATGCTTTCCTAATGTTTTTTTCCTCTACACCTACATTTTTTAATCCTTTCCATTCTCTGATGCCCTTCTCTTGTCTCTTTCCACCCAGTTCACTGTTTACAACATCTGCAGCATCTTTTATCTCTTTGCCACTTCTTTTTCTGCTTCTCTCTTCCTGTAGAAATCTCACTGGCATGGCTTCTTTGTCTTTTTGAGGCATTGATATGATATTTTTTAAAAAGTCAGCTGCATATCTTTTTTTTAACACATTTTTCTTTACAATTTACAGCATCTCTTCCTCTGGGCTGTGTGTGGTGCCAGTACGAGTGAACTATCTGCTCCAATATTCTCCTTTTTTGAATATTTATATAATTTGTGGTTTTACATCATCATTTCTCACTTGTCTTTATTCCACTGGAAATTTTACTTAATAAATCAAAAAATGTGTGGACAAATCAGCTATATATACATATATTTCCACTCTGACATAAGTCTGGATTGCCAACCATCTGGCTCAGCTTACAGAGAAGGAACTTTTCCTTTTTCCCTTTTTTTTAAATTCAGTTCATATGCCTGATGGAGCCAGCTGCTGGCCCAATCCAACTTAATTTCTACTGCAAAACCTTGTTTTGCAAAAGATGGAAAACATATCCTGTAAATCTTCAGTAACTGCATAGCAGGCTTGAAGGATTTGAAGGATCTTTCTTACCTTTTGGAAGTGTTCAGCAGCCAGCAGATCTTGCAGGCCACACTATTGCAGCAAATTCTCTCTGTGCTCAACATCATCTCGGCAATTTCTTGCATGTGAGCTGAAGTCTGAGCCATTCAGTAAAATGTGCCAAAACTTTTCCATATCTCGTATGTATCTTAGACAAAGTTTGAGCACTCGGAGTAAATCCATGCAAAATTACTGGATGCAGTTCCAATCAATGATCATACAGTGGAAAATCAGGCGCATTAATCATGTAATGAAATCACAGACAATCACTACTTTGTAATTAGTGCTGTTCTGTATTAGAGGGTCAGTGCATTCAGTAAGGAGCTCCCAGTGTGGGCGGGCTGAGTGACTAAATCGTGCATATTTGCTTCGGCAGCTCATACATAAAATTATAGAAAGTTTTGGGCTGTTTGGGTTGGAAGGTAGTGTAAAGATCATCCAGCTCCAGCCCCTTCCATGGGCAGACACACCTTCCACTATCCCAGATTGCTCCAAGACCTGTCCAACCTGGCCTTGAACACTGCCAGGGATGGGGCAGCCACAGCTTCTCTGGCCACCCTGTGCCACGGCCTCACCACTCTCACAGGGAACTCCTTCCCAATATCCCATCTAATTGCAGAACCAAGTAGGTTGGAAAAGACCTCTGAGATCATCCAGTCCAGCCTGTGACTGATCACCACCTTATCAACCAGAGCAGAGCACTGAGGGCCACACCCAGGCTTTCCCCAAACACCTCCAGTGGCAATGACGACACCACCTCCCAGGGCAGCCCATTCCTGCGTCTAATCACTCTTTCTTTCTAACACTGCCCTCTGGCAGTGGAAGCCCTTCCCTCTTGTCCTGTCACTCCAGGCCCTTGCCCAAGTCCCTCTCCAGCTCCCCTGGAGCCCCTTTAGGCACTGGAAGGGGCTCTAAGTTCTCCCCGGTCCTTGAATATTCTGCTTTTTTCACTCTGTTGGTTATCAACAATTTGTTTTTGTCACCAAATCTAAAGCTGCTTTGTACTTCTAGTTAAGAAAGAGTTTCTGCCAGGAAAAAATGAAATTTTTTGTTGTATTTTTTATTTCCATCTATGAAATCAAAGTCAAATGCATAATAATTGCTCTCTAACCTCAACAATTGTTTAAGAAAAGGTATAGAAGCTGTGGATGATCTGCAGGTCAAGAAGTTGTGGCTGACCATGCTTTTTTTCAGAACCTTTAAATTATTATGGATGAAAAATTTCCAATTTAAAAGAGGCTGGGAAATTTTTCATCCACTAACAATTTTACCCATGGAATCCTGAATTAGGATATATGTATTGAAAATATTTCTTTGTTTAAAAGACAATGTAAAAGTTTCATTCTTTAATTTGTATAGTCTTTTATTGGCTTTATTTTTTTAGGAAAACTATTTCGACAGTTGACACTTTACAGAACAGTTTGCACTTAGCTGTCAAAATCTCTTTAAAAAGGAAGGAAAAAAACCTTTTCTGTGAAATTCCCGTTTGCCATGTGCTCTACTCTGTGTAAGCCAGGATGACTCTATCAGTCTCCTCTCTCCCTGCAGAGCCAGGCGGATGTCTGTCTCCTACTGATTTAGGTACAATAAGGAAGTTTTTATACAGTTTTACATATCCTGCTCCGCAATCACACCATTACTGCCCTGCCTTCCCCTACATGGGAATATGTCTTTTCTGATAAGCCCTTGGTTTCTGCTGCCAAACGGAATGCAGCGTGCTATATTATCGATTCCAGCCAAGTACACATTTCATCTTTCCAGTTCACTCAGCAGCACCTTTTCCTTCAGTTTTGGTTCAGCAGCACAGCAGCTCCCCAGCCTGCCCTGCCACTTTGCATTCAGCTCTGTTTTCTGGGTAATCACTGTCACACCACATCCCAAAAGCCTGTCGTGAGGAGCAGCTCCCTCCTCCCCTCGATCCCGCCGTGGTCCTCCATGTCCCAGGTCACTGATTTCTCATCTAAAAGGAAAACTCTCTGCAAAGGCTCTGGGTTTGGCCTGCTGTCTGTAAAAATGTTATTTCCATTCACTTGCTGTGTTTTATTGGAGATGATGGATGATCCCTACTTTCCATACCCAAGGATTATTAGTCTGAGTGGAACCAACAGGAGCAGTAATAAATACAGCACAACTCTTGAGTCTTTATTCAAAAGAAGGATCAGATTTCCAGGGAAGTCTTTGCTAGCACAGTATAAAGACAGGCCCCGTTTCTTACAATTTTCCTTCTAAACCTTACACAGTAGACACAAAGAGGAAAAAACCAGACAGGGTAGATCATGAATAAACAACAAATAATGAAAATATCTCTGTTGGTGCCCCTACGCCACCAGAGCTATTGTCAGCTGTTGGGTCACTTTGTGAAGAACTGACAAAGCTCACAAACCCTCACAACACTGCAGTGGTGTTGGATCCAGATGATCTTTAAGGTCCTTTCCAACCTAAACCATTCTGTGGTTCTACAAACCCAGGATTTGGAGCAGGGAAGGGAGGAGATGGAGTTGCTTTCCAGGTGGATGAAAAGACCTTGTATCTCAATTTGACTGTGGTTCAACTCTTAAACATAAATATCTTAAAGTGATATAAGAGCTTTAGTGAGCCTCTCCTTGCAACTACTGTATTCAGTAGGTGAATCTACTTAATTATCAACTTCTTAGTTTGAAACAGGTACTTTGATTTTCTCTGTAGTCAGCCATCCTGTCAATTCTCTTGATTTTAAGAGGACTAAAGTTAAGTGAGAAAATCTCACCTGATTTACAGAATCAGCCTGATGTATTCTTCAGGAACTCTTAGTGAGAGAGCTGGACAAATGTTCTTTCAATATAGAGCATTTTGGATTTATTTTGACTTTTTCTTTGTTTAACTTTTTCTTGTCTAATTTTGAAAGGCCCTAAGGAACTAAAAAACGCTTAGAACTAAGATTAAAAGTAGGTCCCTGATTCCCAAAACATGACCAAGAGCAACTGCCCTCTGCCTCCTTCTCCGAGTGGCACAGGAGCACTACCTAGAGTTTTCATGATCTAACCCTCAACCAACAGAAATCAGAGGGACTGTGCTAGAACTAATGGAAATGCTGCTTTGTGGCCACAAATAAAGATCTGGGCCTCCAGTCATGAGCATTTATTGTAGGTTTATTGGCCTGTAAAGGGAGCCTGAGTATCTTTTTTCTTCTTGAAGGTATGGGCCCTTTGCATTTTAAAAAGTTATTGGCCCATTAAGTTTAATTGAATGTACAACTTAATTACTGTGAGACTCTCAGACCAGAACTCATGCTGTGCACTTGCAGTCTGATGCATCTGCAACCACACAACTTTGCAGGGATGCTGCTTCTCAGGGATGAGTGCTCGTCTCTGCTGAGGCAGGCAATTCTCACACCTCCTTCCATCTTCCCAGTAAATCTGCTCTTAGGACCTCTGAGTTATGATTCTCTGGGTGGGATGCTCTTATTTTTTCCTCCTGGTATTCACAATTCTCAGGCAGAACATATGCCAAATTTATACCAGATAAATATCAGCCAAGATATTTACCAAGTAGGAAGTAAGAGTAGTTGCAGCTGACCTTGTTTTTGGCACAGAGAAATTGCAAAGCCCTTTTAAAAAATCTTTTGCTGTATCAGGAGGATATCTACCTATGAAAGTGCTACTGCACCTGAAAATCCCTTCCTGGACTTCCTGATTTGGAGCTAGGAAGTGAGAATTCTTCACCCCAGAAATACAATGACAAAGGCGCCGATATATTCTGTCTTCAAGAACAGAGAGAAAATGTGGAAAAAGAGAAATGGGATGGAAATTCCGACACACTTTAAATACATCTGTAGCTCGCACAGTTATGCAGAGCATCCATAAACTCACATGATCCAGTTGCAACTGCACTTAAGGCATGTTTCCTGCTGTGCCTTCAAACCACACTCGGCCCTTTCGCTGAGATGACAGATATCAGAGGAGCAACAGAGGCTCCACACTGATGCAGGGAAACATCGCTCTCCTACAAATGTAGATGGCATTTAACAGGTACTGCTAGAGCCCAGTTTAACATTTTCAAGTATATTTTTTCCTGTTGTGTTTTCTGCTTTTCCCCCTCTCTCTTCCACACATCCTGCGCTGCCACTGATCTTTCCAATCACAAGAAAATATGACATCCAAGCCAGGGAAACATAGTGTCTGCATTAATTTATTCTCCTCTCTGCATGAGAATTAAGCTGAGATGAAGGGTTCCCAACAGCCTCTCTCCCTCCCTCACTTGTCTTTTTCTCCTTGTTTTTTTCCAGACACTGAATTTACAGAAACAGCTCAAAAAGCAATGGCTGGAAGGTTCCCAGAGCTGAACCCATTACTGCCAACTGATCATATTCACCTGAACAGAAGCTATAACATTGATATATGGTGTCAGCAATAAATACGTTAAGAACAAAAAAGTGTTGAAGAAAAAGGTTTAACACAGCTTGAAATTTTTTTGCCATCTGTCCACTGTGATAAGGTCATGTCCCTCAGAGCCGGTTGGCTCCACATTACAGTGGCTGTGATTAACATTAAATGAACAGTTTAAGACTGTGGCTGCTGCATACTTGTGATTATGGGGATTTAAGATTGTTCAAACAGACCCTGTGTTCAACCGAAACATATTTATGTTGTGGGTCAATGGAGTTAAAAATATGCCTAAACGTCATCCTAATTAGACAAATAAGTTTCAAGTCCTAAGCATCAAAACAGACGTGCAATTAAAAATGTTTTCTCTCCAGAATCACATGTTTTATTCTATAGTTGCTGAAAAGGTTCCTGTCTAGGCTTTTGCTTATCAAGCAAAATCAAGACATATTCAAATATTCTTCACAATTAAAATAATGAAAACATTTATGGAGTCTTCAATAAGTCTTGACTTTAATTCTAAGCAAATGAAATAACTACTTCTACCATCATTTTACCTAATCAAGTTTTGTTGTTTTATTTTTTTAAAGAAATTTCTAGACTCCTTGGCAGGATTAAATATTTATTAATTAAAAAAAGGTTTAAGCTAAAATTGCTAAGTCACCAAAAGAAAAACAGATCAATGTGTTTATATTTTTGAGAAGATGACATTGAGTAACATAAAGTGCCAAAAATACTTTTATTTTCTAGCTTTTGTACATACATTTATGCAATAACATGAGAATTATGTGTGGGTTTGATGCTTTTCCTTTCACTTGATTACAGTTCTCTGTATCCTACAAGTTATGCTATATATATGTACTTTAAAGCCAATGGCAGGCAGGTTTTATTCCTTTTATCAAGCCACATCCCTTCTTAAGAAATTCGTTCCTTCTTGGAAATTACTGGCTTGTCTAATAAAGGCCTGTAAAGTCACAAAATTTTGTGCCTTTGTCCAAGATCATAATAGAAATAATCTTGGGAGCTTTAAGAAAACACAACTTTATTCTTCTCTGTGCCCAAATGCACCATAAAGGGAGATTTATCTGGATGCTAATGACGTCTGTTATGTGCTCTAGGAAAGCGACCAGAGAAAGCAAGCTGCACATTCAGGGAGACATTATCACTACTGGCATTCTGACACCTTCGATAAAAACAGCAGCAGCATCACTATAAAATCTTTTTTAAAATCATCAAGTTCCTATCAGCAGTTAGCAGGAGAAAGCCATAGGCATTCATCTTGCAGGACCTTGCTGGCACTTCTGATTTCCTCTGAAAGGTTTTAATTGAGGTCATCAGGTGCCATGAAATTTAGCATAAATACAGTTCAGAAGAATTCTCTGTTTAAGAATTACACAGCTAGCAGAATTGACGGGGACCCTTTTGGCCTGACAGACCTTTGGTTCATTCAGGGTCCTCTCAAAGTTAGACACAATAATGTTGCTCTGTAATTGATGGCAAAATCTGCTTCATCCTATATCAGCTCATCAATTAAATATGACTCTTACAATCTTGAGGAAGGCCTGCACAGCTTGGATCTGTAATTCTGACATTTCTTTGTTCTGCCACTACCTCTGCAGCTTTATATTAGCTCCTGAACTTTTTCCATCCCAATTTTCCTAGCTGTTAAATAGGAATAATCACATTTTGTCTGTCCATTCATACAATACATTGGTTCTGAGTGCACATCACTTACTGCATTAATTTTCAGCATTTAGAACAAGCGGGCAGCGATGAGACGTAGGAGAAGTGGTGGGGACAGGACAGGAACGAGCACAGAGTGTGAAATGCAGAGCAATGTTCCCTGCTTGGAGGACTTCAAAGTGAATAAAATGTGAACAAGAGGCAACTGCACTCAGGATTATGGGACAAAATTGCACTCGGTGTTATAGCCCTGGATGATGCTGGCTGCCAGGTGCTGGGTGAAGCGAAAACTCAAAACCTCTGAGTTCTTTGTCTCAAGTCAGCTTCTAGAAACTGAAATCTGGTTGAATTATGACCTAGACCCCAGAACCACAGACTCACAGAATATTCTGTGTTGGAATGGACCCAAAAGGATTATTGAGTCCAGCTCCTGGCCCTGCACAGGACAGTTCCAAAAATCAAAGTGTTTGCCTGAGAATGTTGTTAAAGCGCTTTAGTTTGGAGCTGTGACCACTTCCCAGGGGAGCCTGTTCCAGTGCTCAACCACCCTCTGGGAGTAGAACCCTTACCCAATATCCAACCTAGATGTAGATGATAACACAGGATAGAAAGCTGATTCGTTGAGGCAGTTTTATTTCTTTATTCTAAAATTGGAGCAACCTTCACTGAAGTGGAAATGCTAATGAAATAGACCCAAAATCATAAACTACTCCAAAGCATCTTGGTAAACTATAATGTTCTAGAAGTCTAGCAGCAAATCCTCTGTAAACCAAGTCATAAAATTCATTATGCCTGCAAATGACTGTGGGGGGGATTCCTGTAATTCCCTGGGCTGGGAAGGGAGGGAGGGTTTTTTGCTGAAGCCAAGAAACCCTCAACTACAATAAATCATCTTATGCATCAAAAAAGCCCAGCCTTTATTCCAATATGGAATATTGATAAAGACTAGACTATAAACAGGACTTTGAAGCATAAACTGAGAAACAAGTGCTTGAAGTCTGTTGTTAATAGGCTAGTTGGTCATCAGCCTGACTTTCCAAGATTACCATCTGTTGGGAGAAACTTAAAACATAACCCAGCCTTTGGAATTTTGAAGGTTTGGTGATTCATAAACTCACAGAATGGTTTAGGTTAGACAGGACCTTAAAGCTCTTCCAGCTCCAACCCCCTGCCATGGGCCGGGATATTGCGAGAGGGGTGAGGGAAGCAAGACCCTAACTCAGTATGAGTGATAAGCAATCTTCTACTTTATTAGTTTCACACAGCTTATTATATACTAGGTACAGCGAGATTATCTTTAGCTAGTTATTTTTTCTCATAACACACAGTACACAGCTGCACTTGTTTTTTCTGGCTACAGGCCAGGGGCTTTCTGTGCACTCTCAAGGTCGACAGGCTTTGCTAGATCTTAACACATTGTTTTCAGCACGGACTCTGCTCGCCCAAGGCCTGTGTCAGTTAACCATTTCCCCACACCAGGACATCTTCCACTATCCTAGGTTGCTCCAAGCCCTGTCCATCCTGGCCTTGGACACTTCCAGGGATGAGGCAGCCACAACTTCTCTGGGCAGCCTGTGCCAGGGCCTCAGATTCAACTCAGTCCACAACAGATTTAAAAAGACCTCTAACTTCTCTAAACTGAGGGTGTGAAAACTGCAAAGCAAGACTGAAGCTGTGTTTTCAGCATCGCAGCTAAGTAGAAACATCACAAAACCCGCCACTGTTTTCACACCGCACTGGCAATTACGGAAGTCACAGAGACGAGACTTGTGTTGAAGCATTGCAGCCACGCACTTTCATTTTACTTCAGAAATGCAAAAATGTAATTTCCTTAGAATCTCAGTCCAGGTTAGCATCAAGTTGTATGTATTTTGCAACTTACTTCCCCTCTCTTTTCCTGAACACAAAACCCCAAATCATGTGTTTCAGAGCTGCTGCTTCACGGAGCAAACACTGTAACTTCACAGCAGGCCCTGGTATTGCGATACACATAACTCTGTGTCCTAACCCACAGCTGAGACTATCCATTGGTTTTCCAGTTCTGAATCTAGCTCTTCTGCTTAAAAAGGTGAATCTCTTGCTCAATCAGAAATAATTTTAGCAAAAATTACAAAGATCTTCTCAGCCCATTGGTAAATCTCATGAGGATGTGGAAATCAGGAGCTGCCCTGCAATTTACACAGGCCTACAAGGCTTGCTGCTCTCCACAGAGCATAATTCTTAATCAATCCTGTTACTAGTCCAGCCTCATACATTTTTTAACACCTTAATAGGGAATATTACCACAACTTTCCTGTGCTAAACACAGTTGTTGAATTTCATGAGGAATACATCACCTCTTGTGTTAAGCCTAATTTAACTTTTCACATGCCTTTTAAATTTCCAAAGCACAAGGATTCTAGTGTCTGACTGGGTCTGATTTTATTTCATGAAGTCTGATAGTCCAATCTCTCAAACTCACCATGAAATTGAATAGATAGGTCTTGCGAAAGATGAAAACCCATGTAAACTCCAGGCAAATGATTTCTGGCCTGCTGGAAGAGAAGACTCTCAGTTCAGTGAAAAGAAAAGCAGCTGCTAAACTGTGTGAATCTCCAGAAGAAGCTTTGGGAAGGTACAGAGTTTTGGTGCTCCCACTTTCACCGAGCTGAAGGGAGGCTGTCACACTGCCTGCTCCCTGGCACAAGGATGGCTGGACATGACAAGCTCTGCTTGTGATAACAGCGAGAAACCCCAGGGTGAGAGGCTTATTGTCAGCATTAGGCACACTCTTAAAACAAGGTGCAAATACAAGGATCTGCTCTGTAGGCCCCTCTCCAGGTATCACTCTCTTTTCTCTCTGTGCTGTAGTGATTTACAGTCCGGCCAGCACCCTGCATGAGGCAGCAGGGAGGGGGGACGGAGCCAAGACCTCACCTTTCCACTTCACACCCACAGAGGAGTGTGAGAGGGCTGTGACATGAGTCCTCTCTCTTCCAGGGGCAGGAAATCTGTGCAACAAACCAGCCCTTATAGAATGATTCACCCAGGTGAGTACTGATGCACACAGAGGCCAGTTACAGAAATTCTGTTTTCTGCCATTACCCTTTCCTGAGGATACTGCCCTGGCACAGTTATTCACATGCAGATCCCCCTGAGTGCAGAGGTTTTACTTTTTCAATCATAAATTCACTTTGTGTTGTGGCTTTCCCCTAGTGAACTTCTCCGGTCCATTGTAGCACATGTTTTGAGAATGGCCTTATTTCCGGCTGTATTTGTAAAAAGAGAAAATAGTTCTGCTTGGTGTCTGGCTCTTAAATTTTTTCACACCTAAGTTTTGAAAAATTTATTTTACTTTTTTCTGTCTCCCTCCTGTAAAAGAAGCAAAAATATTCTTTTACCTGAAAAAAAGACTGAAGGGACCTGACTTTTACGGATAGCTTACGAAGATATCTGAAATAAGAGTTTTGTGAGCTAAGACCATTATTTTAAAGGTCTGATCTCAAAATAATAGCCAGAAAATGGCTTTTATTCCTTGAGGGTTTTTTTTTTTTAAATTTCAAAATACCTTTCATATTACATGGAAGTGACATTTATGCTACAACAGTTTGTCTTTTAATATTCCCAAGCTGAAATCCCCGCCCTCCCTTCTTAATGATAGAGGAGAATTTACTCCCAGAAAACCTGGTTGAAAATATCTTCAAAACCTCTTATCCATAAAATTATCAAGGTTTTGGTAAAAGAAGGGTAAAAATATACATGTACTCACAAACAGATATATATAGATAGATATAGATATGTATATATTACATATATATATATATAACTTTAAATCTATCTATATCTATATCTATATCTATATCTATATCTATACGTGTATGTATATATGAAATGCCCTTAAAAAGGAGATCTCTGCTAGCTTTTATTTCACATTCTTTCCATTGGTATCAGACATACTGAACCGATGAACACCTCTCTTCCATGCAGCCCTAAACAAAACTCTCTTAGTTTGTATAAAATGCATCCCTCCCTGCCACAGAATTCAACAGATTCTGAATTTGGGGCCTGGGCATTCACAGGAGTAGGCACAGACCTGGTGTGGGTGTTCCTGCTGCATGCCGGGTCTGAAAGGAGGAAAGAGCCCATCACTACAGGAGCTGTAAATTAAGTTTATTTACCCAGATCCGAGCACTCAGAGAAGCCTTCCTGTGGAATAAATAACAAATTTATATTAAATTGCCATCTATCTGCAAGATGCCAATAAATGGAATGGGAACATACTATTGCATAGCACAATAAAAATAAATACTATTCAATATGCAATATATCAGAAGAGATAATTACACATACCCCCAAGGCAAGCAGGATTTAGCAAAAAGACTGTTTGATACTATTCATAGCATTGCTTGATGGGCTGTTTGAAAAAGCCATAAATCCTCTGTTTTCCTGGCAGATGGAAATAAAGCCAAAGTGATGCATCAGTTAGCCTCAAAATAAGTCCACTGATATTCAGCAAAAATGTGAGATAACGACCCCAAATTCTATATTCACCAGGGAAATTCAGTGCACTCTCTGCTTAATTTTCAATGCTTAGTTATGTAGTCTTCCTTGTGCTATCTGCAGCCATTGTTAGTCTGACATGATGAATTGCCTCCTCGGGTCTCAGCAAGGATAATTATTCTCTGAGCAGCTCACACAGCCGCCCTCGTCGCACACAGAGAGAATGCAAAAGTCAGGAGAGTTTGGCAAACTAGGAAAAAAAAAAGGAGGGGGGGGGAAAAGATACAAAGCTGAAAAGAAAAACAACAAAAACTTCAGACTGTTTCACTTCAGTTCAGCAGGTGACTGAAGTCCAGTGGAGCAGATAAACCCAGCAGGGTTGGAACTAGATGATCTTTAAGGTCCTTTCCAATCCAAACCAAACCATTTACACATAAAGTGGCAGCACCCCCCTGCTTTATGACAGCAGTAACAGGATATTTGACTACAGCCTCACTTCCACTTCTCCCATAAGCATGAATTTGACATTTTAAATCCTTCATGGCAGAGGCTGAGAACAGGATCACCTTACAGACTAGCTGGAGGACTTGCCCCTCTCTGCTCCCCAAAGCAGGGATGGCATTTTGGTAAGATTTGTGTCCTGACTGCATCAGAACATACCCAGGAACACGTGTACATGGCACTATACACTTATATTTTGCAGGTCTAGTGAATTTGTCATCAACAATCCAACAAGAACCTAAAAATCCTATTGAACTTGGCCAGACTTAAGAGTGTCAAATTGGTAAACTGTGTTAATTGGGAATTTGTGACCATGAATGTGACCAGAATAACAGAGTAAGCCACACTATTGCTGCAACTAAGATTTATTAAACATAACCAGACTTAAAGTACAGAATTGGGTCTAATCTAATCTTAATCAGAAATTAAGCCCATCTACACCTAGCCCTTCTAATCTCTGAGGACCATCTGGAAAGCAAGGGGGTTTATTTTTTTACCAAATTTCTATACTCTTAACACAACATCTCAGCAGGGTACAAGGTGCAGTAAAAGGGGGAAATCTCACTCTCTGTGCACCTTGTTGTCAAGTGAATCGGGTTCCCTCCCTCAGCCAAGCCAGCTGAGGGGTAGTGCTGATGCTCCCAGCATGGAGGAGTTGAACTTGAAGCCTGCATGAGAGAGGGAGTGAAAAGGAGAAAAGCCAGCAAGGGCAGGGAGAGATAACACCACTGTTATTGATTTTTTTGTGTGAAAACTGTTTAGATATTGTGATAGGATGGTAATGTAAAAAAACCCACACAGATGAACAGGCAGATACATTAGAACAGATTGATTTTTCACTTCTATTTTCCTTAAATGTATCAGTGGGCTTTAAGGGCTCAAAAAATACTTAGAAACTCTCCATTTAGGCAGCTTCTGGATTTCTGAGGGCTAGTATGCACCAAATGTCCCTCCTCACCTTACTCTTCATTAATAATTGCACTGCAGTTCACCGAGGACCCCTGACACTGGAATTGGCCCCATTTACAAAATATCATTTTATCCCCGATAAGAAGCTCAGCCTAAGAATTTATATATAGATGAAATGGGCAACAAAAAGTGTGGGAATAATGACAGATTTTATCTACATGACCAGGTGTAAGGAGGCATGGAAAGGCTAAGTGATTTTCTCAGCCTGTAGAAGTGTTGAGACCAAAACACCTCAATATCATCCCCCTGCACCACCAGGGTTTGTGCCATGTTCTGACTGGAAGGGATGGAGATATGCACCGAGAGGGATGGGTACACTGGAGACCTGGAAGGCACAGGGCTTGGCTTGTGAAAGGTTTATGTTGACTACTTTTATTATTTTACCATACTGAGACAGAGTTGGATCTCTGGAACCTTTGAGAGTTTGAAGCCAAAGTGACAAACCCGCTCCTTCCTGGAGAGTAACCAGAAAAATGGGATTCAGTCAGTAAGAAGTTATCAGCTGAAATCCTACTTTGCAGAGTAAATGATCCACAGACCCATTTTTTAGAAACCTACATGAATCTTTGCTCTTTGAAATGCTTTAGGAAAAAAGCAAACAAACACCCCAAGCCTGTCCCTTCTCATGCCTGCCCTCACCACCTCCTCACAGTCATTTTTATAGGATCCCTTTGTGTTTTGCTTTGTATTTTTCTTCATTTACTTCAATTTTTGACAAGTCTGTGTTCTCAGTAGTCACATGGCAGCTGCATCATAATTGTTTGGAATAAATAGAATGCAAACTGCTGCTGTGCTGTTTTTCTGTATGCACTATAAAACTGGAACATACACAAGACACCTAAAATAGCTAATGCTTTGTAGGGAGCTGCAAAAGATAATGACGCCAAAGAGATAGTGGGTCATTGCCCTGACATACACGTTTATGCTACCAAAATATTGATAACAACAATTTTGGTGGAGCAAAGACCCCACTAACTGTCTTTTAAATTGCATAAGTATGCCAGGATTAAATGCGTGCACTTTGCATGCTGTAAAGTACATAGAACAGAGTTAGCACCATAGGAAATACACAAACTATTCAAAGAGATGATAATAATTTACCTATGTGTGTTCTTCAGACTAGTTTTTTCTGGTTATTGTTTGGCTGGTTTTGTGCTATTTGGGTTGTTTTTTTTTTTCCACTGAAGTATATTCTCTATTTCCTTTCAGTTCTCAGAGCCTCCCAGTCTTTGTGTTGTCTACAGGAGATCAGGCTGTTCCGACGTCTATTAATCTAACACTTGTTTTGATGTCCTTTCCTTATTTTACTCCCAGCGCTTCCCCTACTCTCCTTCAGCATCCACTACAGAAAATACTTTTGTCATAGGCCACAGGAAAATGTGATGATAAGCATTTGATTACTGACTTCTCTCTAGCAATAATGCATTTAGTGTGAAGTATTTATTAGAAGGAAATGAAAGATTCAGTCTTTTTGAGGAACGGTAGCCAGCTTTCAAGATTAACTGACAAGAAAATATATTGTACACTACTAATGGGAGATGTGTCCCATACTGCTGCTATCGAAGCTGCCACACAAAATAATGAAATATTCTACAAAACATGTCGACAAGGTAATTTATACAGAACCAACACTTGTCATGCTGTTGGAAGTGAGTGACCTATGCTGTTCCATTGTGCTCCACAACCTCATTAGTTATGGTGGCTGTGGGGAGCTCTATGGACAGGTGTCCTGGGACTCTATGATGGAGAGGAGAGGGATCATAAAGCCAGACCCGTGCTGACTGCTGTCTAAGGCTATTGCAGGGCACATTTTTAAAGTTCCAGTGAAAGTTCCTATAGAGAATTGTCATAGTTAACACACAACCCCTGTTCCGAAGGCTGCCCCCAGCCAGGGTGTGATGGGAAATGACCTGTGCTACATCTCACAGGCTGAGCAGCTCCCTGCCTGCAGTGTCAGGGAAGGACAAACCCAGAGCTACGCACGCTCCTGGGATTTGAGAGTGTATTTCTTCTCTTCCCCTTCTAGCTGAGAACTGAATGAGTACAGCCGCGCCCCTCTTTATATCCTCATTTCCATGTCAATACTAGCCTGAAAATGGCTCACTCCAGCAGAACGTTTGAAATAAAGGATCCTGTCTCTGTCATAGAAGAATTTTCTCACTCCCTTTTCTCTCTCTTTGGTGTTGAATGGCAAAAGAAGGATATGATAAGATGAGGACAGGGATGGGGATCCTATCTTGTGACAGGCTCTGTATCCCTTCATAGGGGACAGTGTATAGCACCAGCTGCCACCAGCAGCTGCCATCAACATCTAAGCGCTAAGCAGGAAATTTCTAAATGTAATTCTAACTTTTCTAGTTACTCACCATTTATTTATCTCTCCTAATGCCCATCATCTCCAAAAGCGTGCTGGTTACCAGTGGCTTGAGATTACGAACATGAAAATACAGAAAATTTACTAGGAAGAAAGCTTTGATGAGATGGAAATAAAATCAAATCCAAATCACCTTTAATCTATCATTAAAGAAGTACAGGATTAAACTTAGAGATTATGGAAACACTCATGAGAATGTACTTGGCTGAACAATTGCAATAAATGAAACCCTCTCTTCCTTCTCTTAGCACTTTGGCAAACAACTTGAGAAAGAAAAATGCAATACTGATCAAAGTACATGTGTAACTAATTACCTGATTTTCCATCCTTCCTCCCCTCTGTGCAGGCATTAATGATGAACATGAAATACAGGAGTGAGAGCAGATCAAAAGAACATTACCTGAATGTGCATGAATCTCTTACATCCCCCCTTTCCTCCCAAGACTACACTTCTCATCTCTCTTCTGATTTTAGATATTTCACATCTATTATTCTTTTTTCTCTGCTTTTGGTTTGACAGGACTGCATTGCACATATTGGGGATGTGAACCAATGATTATTTCAGTGTGATGCGTTCACTTGATTTTAGCTATCCAAGCTTGCAAAATTTGACCAGCAAGTCTAAATTTGATTCAAAATGAGGACTAAGTTTTCTGTTAGATTGCAATTCAAGACCTCTATCTCAGTTTGAATCTGGCAGCCTCGTGAGCCTAGGAGATATTGGAATGACTTTCTGATCCTGTGTGGGTTTTTTCTTCCCTTTGTGCAAGCAGCAGAACTCTCATGAGAATATCCATCTTTATGACAATGTCTCTATCTCTTCCTGTAATGCTGTTAAAGAATGACTTTTCTTGTGGGATTTCAGCTTCTTTCAAAGTGTAATCAACAACAACACACTGCCCCCATTAAAACGGCACATAAAACACACAATAGGAAAAAGCATGTGGTGCAAATTTCTTAACTTTATGATGAAAATCACATAAAATCTCTAATGCTGCCTGATAGCAGCACGTGCTCTCCGGTTTATTTCACTTTCTGCTGGTATTTTCCCTCCCTCTCTGCCTCCTTGGTAGATCAGACAGTCTTTTAGGCAGCATGTCATACACAGGGCACATGCCAAGGACCACTCAGCTAAACATTTAAAGCACTTGCTCAGTCTGAAAGACCCTGCAACTCCTCTTTTCTGGGCACTCTGAACCAAGTTCCCTACCCATTTTTTCAGCCCATACATCTTCTTTTGCAGAACCTTCCTAATGCTGCTACTGTTTTGTGGATTTGGCTGTTACAAACACAAATCTGTGCTTTGGTTCCCGCACAGCACCCCTTTGTTTCTGTTAATCCCAGCACAATTGCTCTAATACATTTGTTTTAACCACAGAACCTCCCTGCAACAGAAGACCCTGGTTGTTTTGCCTCTATTAACTAAGAATAACTGTCGATGAAATTACATCCTCAAGGCCTCTTTCATTAGTTTCTTTTGAACTTCTGAATGCTTTCCCAGGGATTTGATTGCTTTTAGACTGGCACTTCCTAACAAGGCTTTTGATGTAAACTTTCATGCCACTGTTACTATGACAATAGTGTAATGCTGCAGCAGCATTAATTGGAATTTTGATTATTTCCTTGGCTCAGAACACTCTATGTTTTAATAACTGGTTCAACCGTGCTTCAGATCCATGCTGCAAGGCAAAGCTGAAATCTTTATTTTGAATTAAGAGAGCCACTGAAGAGGAATAAAAGGAAAGTGGAAGTGACGCCATAACACCAACACATCCAATATTCCTCACTATTGTTTATGTGATTCACGAAAATTAGTCATTGTATAGAAAATATGCATATTTTGTTCCATGCTAGGAAATTATTACATAACTCTCCTTATTCTTCTACCCAAATTAATTTTCTTTCAGATGTTAGAAATTATGAAAAAACATAAATGGGAATTCCTCTAAAACAAAGTATCACATGTTTCTGTTTGAACAGGAGCACACAGGGGGAGCTTTGCAAAGGCATCAGTTACCACCACTGCCAATTTTTAACATTCCTTATTCCTCAAAATCTGAAGGTGCAGCACACAGCAAAGCAAGTCATAAATGTTTGATGAGAAATATTTAACTTTTCTTGTCCCAGTTTTGTATCAAATCCCAATTAGATATGGTCAAGGGCCAAAAATGAAATGTATCACAAAATTAATTAATCTTATTCAATGTTCTTTATCATCAAAGTTAATCCCGAGTGTTAACTCTCAATAATTCATCGTATTTTGGCTACAGGTATGTGTGTGTGCATATATACACGTACATCCTTCTTTACTGAAGCTAGCCTGGACACCTTTTAAGCCTAATCCAACACCCTTTTAAATCATTGCATAGAAGTTTTAAATTCCTTCTATTTTTTTATTTTTTTCATTATATTCCCATATTTCAGCCAATATCCTACTAGAAATTTCAGTCTAATTCCTGAAAAGGGAATGCAGCAGGACTAGGAAGAAGTTATTTCCCCTCAGAGATTTCCAGCTAAATATCACAGGCTCAATTTTTTAAAATATTTTTTTGTGTTTTGTTTGTTCATTTGTGGTTTTTTTCTTGTTTGTTTGTTTGAGAGTTTTTGTGGTTGCTGTTGTTATATTGTTATGCTGTTTGGTTTTTTTAAAAGGTAATGGAAAATCTCCTAGAGAAATTCTTAAAATTTTGAGATTTTTTCATCTCTGGTGAAGAGAAAGGTTGCCAGGCATAGACAGGGATGAACTATATAGTCTGTTTGCCCAATTCAACTCAGCCCGGCACCATTACAACAAAAGGCTGGCCTTGGGAAGCTTCTCAGACACATAAAAACAATCCTCTAAATTCCCACCTACAGAACCTGTAGCCACTACTCTGTTCAGTGCTTTTTCATCCACAATTAAAAAGCTTTTAGCAGCCCAGTCCCCAGAACTTACAGACATCAACAAGACCAATAAAATGAACCATGACACACACTCTTAATGTTATGAAATCTTTTACCTCCTAAACAAAATTGAAGCACATGGGATTTTATTTTCTTTTTTTTCTTTTGTCTTTTTTTTTTGGTTTTGGTTTTTTGTTTTGTATTGCAAAACACATTCCTATATTATTGCAGACATGTAGGGATGCATATCTCCAAGAAATCGATGGGAGCTGTCTCGAGTGGTTTGATCAATGACTGCCCCCGCCCATTTCAGCCTGGACATTCATCTCCTGTTGTACTTCAGACAGTTTACAGATTAATAATGAAGCATAAAACCAAGTTAGTGGCAACATATGAGCGGGGGAGATGCAATGCTGAACATCTCACGTTAAGGGCACTCTACACCAGCAATCCATCAGACTGGTTTACACTTCAACATTTGTATAGTTTCTCATGTCTCCTCACAAACACTCACAAATAAAGAAATACAGCTACTTTTTAAGAATCTCTCTATTTTACTTATGAAAATGAAACCACTGGCCTTTTAAAGTGCAAATGCAATCGGTCTGATTTTCCCATCAATCAGGCAAAGTAAATCAGAAGTCACTATATTGAATCAAGAATCTATGATGATTCACATTGGTTATTAAAAGTAATTATTCTATGTCAAGTCAAAGAGAGCTGGGGTTTTTTTCTTTTGGTTTTTTTTTTTTTTTGAGTTTTTGAGGCTTTTTCCAGGATACAGGATCAATAATACGACTGGGAAGAAAGTGGATTATTCAGGGTGGTAAGGTAAATACCCTGCTAGGATCACCTGTATCAAATGTATGAATACGGTATGACCTCATCTGGGACAATAAATTTAAAATTTATCCTGTGGAGTCTCAGGCTATTCTAGCTGAATGGCCACCTATTTTGCTTTATTCATTGATTGTGAATAATTTTAATGTCTTTCCTACCTCAATCCCATCCTTAAAAAAATGTCTAGGAACCGTAAGAGTAGACCTAATTTTTTTCTCCTTAAAATGAAAATAGAGAGAAGCCACCAATCTGTGACTCCTTAACTTCCATCTTTGTGTTCTCACATCAGCTGTTTGTTTTGGCTATCAAATTTACAAGTTTTTCAAGCAAGGTCGCATGTGTCAAGCCTTCCTTAGAAGCAGCTGACACACTACAGCCACACAGCAGATGAAGACAAGACTAAACATTTGAAAATTCAGCATTTCATCTCCAATATCAAAATTAGAAATAGGAAAACAGGGGAGGTCACTAGCAACAACAATTTATTTTAAGATTTTTTTCAGAAGAGCTACTCATTCTTTTTTTATATACATAATTCATATGAAAAAATATGGTTGGAGTCTTAAGCAAAAAAGAGAAAATCAATCTAGCAGCATACGGAAATAAAATACATAGAAATGTTCATTTTTGCATATTCTATCACCTGCTAAGACTGCATTTTTGTTGAATATGAAATAGTTGTCATGGTAAGGATATTCCAGGTTATAGGGTAAAAACAATAGGGATAGTTTTCCAGTTATGTCTAAATCAACCAATTATTCTAACTTATTTTTATATATTTTATTTTATTTTCCCGAAATTCACTAAAATCTATGGGTTTTGACAAGTGAGAGAGGGCAAGAAAAAGCTGACATTTTCTTTAAAAAAAAAAAATTACATCTGCTTGAATGAATTTGCCTTTCCTTTTCATCTTCCTGAAAAAGTTAATAAACTGCAGTAAGAATTCATAAGTGAATCAGAATTTGTAAAACACATGGAAACAATCATGCAAATGTGGGCACCAAGAATCCTTGTCACATGTGGTTTGCACAACACTGTGGAAGCAGCCAGAACAAAGCTCAGTAGCCCACATTGTACAACCCAAAAAAGACTTAATCCCCTCAAACCAGTGCATTGATCTCCCTCAAACAGACTGAAATGCAAATTGTGGTTATTTAGGGGATTACATACAGATTTCGGCTCAGTGTTTATGCTGGCCTCCCTATTTCAATAATGCAGGGTGAATGTCATCAGCAAAATTAGCAGTCAAATGCAGAGATAATCTTAATTGCAAAGAAGCTTTCTGACAAGATTAGTTGCCTTGAATGACCTCTGCTGGAAATTCACCATCCTGTCAAGTTCAACCTTTCAGCAATCTCCAGCTTGTCAACCAGACCACAGCGCTGCTGCCATACAAAATTCCACGCTGGGAATGAGTTGGAGGACTTCACGTTTCAATAAAAAAACTCAAAAACCCAACCAATTAAAGGCAAGAAAAAAATTCAAACACTATATTCCAAACGGGAGGGGGAAAGCTAGCCCAAGATGGAGAGGGAAAGGAGATGGAAGGTTTCAGCTTCAGAAAGTTTCAACTTTTTATGATGTACATGGTCATAGAAAAATTGAATAGCAACACACTCCCTCTTTTGGGAAGATAAACAATTTTGGTTTGTCATTTTGGTTAAATATCTTGAGTTACTGGTACTGCATCCTGTAATGGATGTGGTAAATGGCCCCAGATGGTTTGTGATTACTGAAGAGTGGAGAGCAGAGTGATAACTCTTCTCAGAGCTGTGTCCTTCCAGATCATGGTGCTCTGGCCATGCTTCATAGCACTTCACTCAGGTTTGGGGTGCTTTTGTAGCACAAAGACATCACTTTTGCTCTTTGCTTAACAGCAACAACCTTTACACAACCTTTATCAAAACCAAACGTAACCGAAAACAAACAGCTATCAGTTTAAAACCTTTGAAACTGTGATATATAAATCATATCACCACACTTAAAGTATTCTCTTCACTTACTGGCTCGACTTAAGATAAAAATATCTCCTAGAGAATTAAACATAGTCACACCTATTGAGAAGTCCTATTGCAATACCCAGCTGAACTAGTCCAAATGTGATTTCATGAGACTATGCATCAAAAGAGGTTAAGGTCACTATCCAAAAACAGGTGTGAATGGTCCAACAGCACCACTGGGCAATGAGCAAGGAAGAGTCCTCCAGATCCACTCACATATCCCTGGATTTTCAGCTAAATTGCCTGATTATTTTCAATTTGTAAACTTGAGTTGGAACGCTAAGTAGAAATAATTATGGTATTTTCCCTATTCATATCAGGAAGTGTTTTGACTGGCATTTTGAATTGTATTTTGGCTTTTCTTGTCAGCCACGTGTCCCCGTTTGTAGAGGGCAGAAAAGAAGACCTAATTAAATGGATAATTACAAGTGTTGTTTTTACAATTGTGCAAAAGGATGTGAATATGTCAAAACTTCAGCAGAATCTGCTTCCTATCCTGTGTAAAGTTAAGATGAAAGATTCTATGAGAAATTCTGCATCCCTGAGCATTTATAATTCTGTGAAGTCTCATGGAAGAGAATTGTACTGAGAATGATATTTTCTGTCATTTGGATTTACAGACCAAAGAGACGAAAATAATCTCCTTCTTGTATCCTTTCTTTTTACTTAATTAAATAAAAATATATCCCTTTTCTTACTGTAGCCTCCAAATCAGTTCCACCGTAGTTTATATATATTAGCCTTTTCCTATTTTGCTCATGTTGAATGTTTGTGAGACACATTCCAAAGAGACTGATGGAGAATGGAGGAAATACCTGGCTTGTGAGCCTAATTGCAGCTACATGAAAGATATAAGAATAAGAGAAAATAGCACCAACCATTCAGAAATATATAAAGATAATCAAAGTGGACTCATAAAAATGGGATGCCAGCTGAGAAATGTACTAGAACTGCTCAACATGTTCATTTTCAAATAAGTACAAGCGAAAAACCATTGATGAAGATTGCCTAAATTTCAGGAAAGCACATGCTACAAGTTTTGCACATTGAAGAGCTGAAATGGAAATACATAAATTTAGAGAAGAAGTAAGACATGAAGGTGAGGAAAAAGAAGGATAATTAAAACAATGTGTAAATAAAATGTAGAAGAGTTGGAGTTTAGTTATGTGCAATTTAGGGATATGTGAAGACTGCCTTTTTTTTCAGAGATTCCTAAGATTTTTAGTATTGTTAGTTTGTATCTGATACAATCAAAAGCATAATTAAGTGTTTTACATATCTGGTACTGTTGTGGGTTTTGTGCAAAGCAGTATCTGTTACAAATGCTTAGAAAAATAGATCTCCATCTATCAATAAATGGAAGCAGTTCAGGCTACACTGGAAAGCTTTGGCTGTAAAATTCAGAGTTAGTTGGAGAGTGCTGCACTAGCAGCTTTACTGCTCTGTTAGTGCTTTGCTTACCTGTCAGTGTACTGGAAATGTAGGGTAAATTCCTGGGGTGCCAGTGCAATGTCAGGAGAAGACTGCTCAAGACTACTGAACCATGAAGTCCCAATTCCAATATTTGCCAGCTGTTGGTGTTGGTCTCTGTGGATAACTGGTTAAGAAACTGAGTCTAAACATGTTGTTCTTCTTCCCTCAAATTTAATTGATGGAAAAGAAAACAAACTTTTTCATTCCTTTCCCTCTTATTTTTGTTTTATTGGTATTATAAAGGATGAGTTATTAGGGAAACACTTCTGGCAGGCTCTGAGTTCTCCAGACCATGGCTTCTTCATCTTTTTTTTTCAGTAGTTATTAATTTTGCTTAATTTGCACAGGTTGACATGTAAATCACTCCTTGGATTATGGTGGAATAGGAAAATCTTTCCATGTTGTTCCAAAAAAAAATCCAAATAAAGAGTGGATACTACTTGCAAGAGGCAATCATGGCTTTCTTCTTATCTATTACCATGGTTTACAGTATATTAGGCTATAGATTACTGGAACTATTTACTAGGGCAGATAGTAAACTTTGACTCTAATAGCACCTGACTTACAGTACATCACATGAATTGGTGTCTATTATCTGATGCTTTATATTTATGGAGGAGGTAAAGGAGAACAGATGTCTAACTCCACGATTTTTCTGTGTATATTGCACTACACACGTTTTTGTTGTCTCATGTTCCCGATGGAAAAAAACCAAATGTCTTCCTGGAAATATAACCAAAGTTTTCAACACTGAATAAGGGCTAAATTGCTTAAAATATGTTTGGAACGTCCTACCAGTGTCTAGTCGGACACTATTTCTGGGCTTATTTTTAACAAGAATACAGCTGGCTTTGGTTAAAAGAGATCTTCAATTCACCATAATTTATTAAGAGGCCCAATAAACTTGGTTCTGTTCTTGATTATCTCTCTGAAAATGCTAGCTTAAATTTGGCCTTGTTTAAATAGCACTAAATCAATGGGAGATCAATGTTGCATATAGCACTGCCTCTTGGAGAGACTTTGATCAATGGAGCATTTGGTTGGTTTTATCTGATTGAGACTTGGTCTGAGACTAGACAATTACGGGAAAAATAACTCCTTGAAAGTTAATATATTTTCCTTTTCCTTTACTGTGTGTTCTGGCTATAGTGCAAGGGACTTGTGACAAATGCTGTATAATATATGTTATAAAATACTTGCAAAATATTTGGTCGTTGATTGTTTCCATAGGCCTCAACATATTTCTTTTCCAGGGCCCACATCAATATATCTCTGTGTCTGTGAGGATGGGGGAAACTGGGAATGTTAATGCTGTCCCTGTCAGTAGCTTTTGCCATATCTTTCGACTAGGGGAGCCCTATCAGCTATTAAATTGCCCTGTGGGCCCCAAATGTCAGCATATGAAACCCACAATTTGTAATTCTAAAAAAAACTTTATTCAAAGGTACTATGCCCTTATAAACTACATATTCTGTAATGTTTAGAGATTTATTGACATGTCTTTGAGCTCATGTGTCTACAGGACCACTTTAGGGGCATTCAGGCAAAGGAAGAGAGGTTCTGTCAGAGACCAGGGCTTCACAGGCAATGGAGTTGGGGAAAGGTCTGAGGGTAAATCCTGTGAGCAGAACCTGAGGGAACTGGTGGAGCTCAGCCTGGAGAAGAGGAGGCTCAGGGGGGACCTTCTGGCTTGGCACAACTCCCTGACAGGAGGGCACAGCCATGTGGAGGTCAGGCTTTTCTCCCAGGCAACAAGGGACAGGACAAGAGGAAATGGCCTCAATCTAGACCAGGGGAGGTTCACACGGGATATCAGGAGAAATTTCTTTGTGGAGAGGGTGCTTGAACACTGGAATGGGCTGCCCAGGGAGGTGGTGGAGTCCTCATCTCTGGACGTGTCCAAAGAACGACTGGACATGGCACTCAGTTCTCTGGGCTGGGTGACAAGGTAGGGAGAGGTCACAGGCTGGACTCGATGGTCTCATAGTTCTTTTCCAACCTAAATGAGTCTGGGATTCTGTATTGCCAGAAATTTTTCTCCCTGGAGATTTTCACTCCCATGATTCATGGAAAGTTAAACATCCAACCTACACTCTCAGCAGGACACAGTACAAGGACGCCTCACAAGGACACAAGGAGCATTTATTTAAACTATGATTTTTAATTTTTTTTTTTTTTGCTCACCTTACTCCATGTGGTCCTAGTCCTTTGTGTAGCTGTACTGAAGACACGGCTACTTAGAATCTATGGCAGAAAGTTTGAAAGAATTCTTCAGGCCAGTCTGTAGTTACACAAACTCCAGATTAGCCAGATTAGCCAGGGAGAACAACTCCCCTGTTGAGCCTCGAAAGCGTAAACCTTGCTTATCCCACTTTCACTTTTGTTCATCACACAGAGAATAATCTACTAACCAGATTTCCATACTGCAGTTTTGCAGGATCCTATACTCTGCATTTTCTGAAGCACCACTGTGGTGAGATTCTCAGCCTACTGCCAGCAGGAATCTCAGAGCTCCTGTAAAACCATTGAGTTCCTTTTCTGGAAATAGCTCATATTTTTCTTGTCTGTGAAATGACTTCTACATTTTTAGCATTGTCTCGTAATTTCAGGCTCTCTTTGCACATCCAGTGATCAATTTATCCCTCACAAAATGATGGAATCCTCATTATCCATGCAACACTTTCAGAAATTCACTCTGGAAGTCAGTAGTCCTTTTATCTGCATCTGCATTTTTACATTTCTATCGCAACACCTCTAGTGTTAGATCATTATAACATAAATATTTCTCTTAATTTCCTGGTGCCCACTATTAAGTACTTTAAGGACACTACCTGCATTCTCGACAGAAAAATAAATACTTAAAAAATAAACTTACAAAGATTTATTGTATTTAAAAAATTTGAAATGTGGAGAAAAATCACAGGAAAGTCCCAAAAGGAGAAGTCTGGAAGCTGGTCTTCCAGGAATGGACATCCTGTTTTAATTGACAGTAGGAAAATTTAAGGTTGTTTAATAAGCTTAATTTCTCCAGTCTTGCTCAACCCAGAAGTCAACACAGACTTCTTTGCTTGCAGACATCAATTCATGGTGTGCAGTTAACCCCTGGAGCCTGAGGTGCATTGCACTGTCCTAAAATGCTCCTCTTTCCTATGTGACAATCTGTTATACCCCAGTGCCATCGCCAGCTGGCAGGTAATTTTCCTGTGGAAGACTTTTCTTCCCAGTAAGCGCTGTCATGGTTATATTCAACCCCAGCCATGTAGTTAAAAGAAATTGAAAGGAATAGTCATTTCCTGAGGATGTCTCAACCCATCCAGAGACAGGCGTGCGAGGTGGGATAAATCGCTTTTGGAGGTACTTTCATCTCTTTGCCAATTAGAAATTAGACTGCACACCAGACTTTTATGTGCATAAAGCTTGTTGGGATAAATCTTACTCCAAACACCTGAGTTCTGCGACAGGCAATTCCAGTAACAATAACTATAAGGTTGTCTGAGATAGAGATACGTTGGAAAACCAGATATTGTTGCTCACAGATTATGGGAAAAGAAAGAGAGCAACAGGGCCAGATTTAACTTTACACATAATGAACTTACAGAAGGAAAGACAGGAGAATCAAACTCTCATTTAGGATTAAGGAACAAAGACACAGCTTGAATCTCCAGGATGTGGACAGACAAAGTGTAACACTATTGATCAAACAAGTCATGTAGCTGGCCATGGGTATTTAGAGTAAATCCCCAGTCACCAGCATCCCACCTTTTAGAATAGCCTAGTTGGGATCCACTGGAAGGTATTATCTGTGGGTTTAATTTTACTGCTGCATCAGGAGCTTTTGAAAAATATGCTTTCAATATCCCTACAATTCATTGTAGATAATGAAAAAAAAAAAAAAAGGACATTTCAAATGAAAAAACAGGACAGACTCCAACAAAGACAGCAATGGATTCTCTTCAACACAAAAGAAAAAAAAATAATTGAATGCTCCATGAAATGCCTTGTGGTAAAATACCTGACATTACCATTACTAAGTAAATTCTAACCTTTGCCTTGCCCTAGTTTTACCCATAGAGTATTTGGATGTCAATCCACATACATGGGACCAAAAGTAGGCAGCATTTCCTTTCCTGTGGCTGTTCTCAGGCATTGAGTCTTCCATTTTAAATCTTGTTAAAAATTTCCAAATCTACCTACTCTACAGTAAACATTAAAAAAGGGAAAAATAATCTTATCCCCCACCTATCTGGCATTTCTCTTCACCTTGGACTTAATGCTCAAAGACTATTCAGTACAGGCTAAGAAAGGAATTTAGTTTACATGTTAAACAACTCAATTCCTTTTGCTTTATTTTTTTGGTTTTGTCATTTGTTCAGACAACAGACAGAGATTTGTTTGATCTGTATTATTTATCCATCCCTGTAAAATGAAATGGGAAGTTTTTAAAATAAGGTGGAATAGTATTTCTTGTTGTACACTCTCCCATTTAAATCGAGTTAAAATTTTGTCTTAAAATCTTATCTGTATTCCAATGCAATTAATACATTTTCCTCTCTGGCTTTCATACCTGTTGACTCTAAACCAGCTGTCCCTTAGTCCTTGGTTACCTCACCCTTTTCTGTCTATTTGGCTTCTGATTCCAGGCCTTTTGCCAGCCTTTGGGAGTTTTTGCATCTTCTTGTATCATTCCTTGTTTCAGATCAGTGACTTTTTTTTGCCCACTACCCAAATAATTGACATTGCCAAAAGGCACTTCACTAAACTGACTAAGGCCAATGCCTGAAGCAACAAGTTGTGATTTGGTGGTCCTGGCACCCACGTTCAAAGTGAGATGTCTAACTCAGGCAGCCTCAACTCCTTATATTGCCTTCTACAGCAGAGCAAAACTGACATCTCCAGCGAATGTTTTCTCTTTCCCAATTCCTGTGGTAAAAGGAACCAAACACTATGAATACAACTTAAACAACCCCAAAGGTAGATGAAAAACTCAACTGAAGTGAGACCTGCCAAATTAGATTATGAGTTTGATCATGCCATGTCAAAAGTGGAACTGGACATTTCTAGTGATAAAAATTCTGGTGGTAAGAAGTGAAAGAAGCTTCTCGGCCTCATCTGTTCAAGTGGTAGATCATGGATACAGAGACATAGAATGTATTTTTTGTTTATTGTTTAGGAAAATGCTTACATGAGCTTTGGTTTAAGCAACTAGGCATGTAAAATGCATTTTATAATATATGAAACTAGCCTGGCTGCAAAGACATGGAGTAGGTGACTCCTTTTAAATTTTGATAGACTTATTTTCTATCATTCTCACTAATTTCCTGGGAGAAATTAGCCATAGATGTTAGCAGAGACATGAAACAAAACAGAATCAAACAGCAACGCTAATGAAATACCTTATTTCAGGTTAAAATTCTTATATATATGTATATATGTGTGTTTAGTTACAGCATAGATGGTTATATATGTCTGCTTCAGTTCAAAGCTCAGCTTCTGAATTTAAGGTGATTAGTTATTCATATTATTTTACTCTGATTATCTATTTCAGTTACAATGTAACTGAGATGACCATTGTGTGTTTAAGTCATTTTCGAATCCCATTTGGGTCTTGATTCAGTTTGTTCCATTTCCTTAACTTTGCTCTTCTCCAGAGATGATATTTCTCATTGACCAGCTGGCATACTGTTGGATTCCTTAAGAGAGAACTCTCCCCCAAAGCCTACCCAAAAAACCCCAAGTTTTTAGTCATCTTTGGATCTGATTACAACTATGGCCTGTTGTATCAAGGTCAGAGCACAAAGTTTGCTCGGCTCCAGCTCAAGGGAAAATGATGAATATGTCTGAGCAAAATAAGGATTAGTCTCAAATTACTATTGCATACAATGAATGCTGCTTCCAGACAGCATCATTAGTTCACACAAGGAGGAGATGTATCTGACAAACAAACACATTTATCTGCCTTGGTTATAGTAGTACCTTTCCTTTTTTTAATTAGTACAAGACTTTTGCCTTTGCAGTTCATCAAGGTGCACTGTGGTAGATTCATGCTTTTTGTCCTCTCTCACAATAAGGATTATAGTCACAATGACTTTGCATTTGATTCACAAGAACCATTAAAGTCTGACTGGTTATTGACTGTTTCAAGACAGTTGTGCTGCCAAAATGTTCACACTTGCTTATAGCCAACATTTTCATTGCCAATATTATTTATATGAAATACAAATAACATTTTTCCAGTTTTCACTTTTCTAGTCCTCATGTCTCCTCCAAGATAAAGGAAAGGGTAACTAATTATTTTAGTGAATAATTATAAAGTTCTAAAATTTGCCGCATGAATATTGTTGGACATGTTGGAAATGCTTTATTCTACCAAAAGAATTTTTCCCAAGATACTACAGGATGTGATACACTACACACACAATGAAACTCATTAAATGTCACATTTTGCTGCAGAAGTCCATTCATTAAAACATCTTGGTTTAGATACCAGATTTAATGGAATTTCTTTGTAAACTACAGTCTCTTTATCTTTTTCCTGTTAGTTTCTGATGTGCTTCATTGTCAGTTAGAAGAAGGTAAATATATAAGTGATGATGTGACAATTCCAGGACAATAAACTGAGTTTATTATCACAGTTTTGAGGAAATCTACTTTGAGGGTAGGACAAAGAAGCCACTTTTGTTTCATTCATGACAGAGAGAATGCAAAACTTACAGAATATAAAGGCCTTAGATGCTGATAAGCAAGAAAACTAAGATAACAGCTTGAAAAGTGTGAGGGAAAAAATATAAAGTGGGATTAATTGCATTATTCTGAAATAGGTGCAGAGCAGTCAAATCCTCTTCTCACAGTTAGGTCTTGTTCTCACTGAGGTACCAGTAATTTGGCCTAAGCACTGAAGGTTTTTATATTAAGCACTGGCACTTCATCTTATAGTCAGGTAGCAAAGACAAATCATTGTCTTCCTGTCAAGTATACTGGGAAAAAAAGGATTAAGAGCTATAGTTTAAATGATAAGATTGAAATAGTCTTGAAAATGCAAACATTTGCTGGCAGAAAGACAGATGTAAAGCAAACAGTCCATTATCTCTGTCTGATTTTAGAGGTTTTACAACATGTGATAGAAGATGAGAACTCCATTCTTCACCGTGTAACGTCTCAACAATTTCTGCTTTGTTTTTCTTCTTAGTAGACTGCTTAACGCTCTATCAGTTGCTGCCCTGGCTTCAAAACCACAAAGCTTTAGCCAAACCTTTTCTTCAGGTTTGATTCACAGATGTCTAAACATTTTTGTCTTGGAATTATGGTTTTGAATGGGAACAAAACACAAATAACAAATAACTGCATATTTAATTTTCATCTTGATTACAGTTTCAGTGTTCGAGATTTTTTGACTGCTATTTTGAGTGCTGGGAAAAGGACAAGTTGGCTCAAAGCAAACGTTCATGTGCCATTGAACATACAAAATATATAATGTATTTGATGTGAATTTACATGGAACTATGAAAACATTATTCCTCTCCTGTTTTACATGCTGTCATTGCAGAAGAGTAATTCTTTTTAGAGTGTGATTAGTCAGCAAAAAATTCCCTTATTAAAAAAATAAGAAATAGAGAGGAATGAATATCCAGCAGTAACAGCCTGAAAGCAAAATGAGAGCCACTGAGTCAAATTTGAAAGCCTCAGTCAATACATACCATGTTTATACCTTATTTCAGACTGACTAGAGTATATATCTTGGGAGTGCACAAAATGAGAGCCTTGTTTTAGCAGTCTTATTAGGTCAAAATTGTCTTTGAAACAGAGTAAAGAGAGAGAGAGATCTAAGATTTACAGGGACCAGACTTTAAAAAAAGGAATTAGCTGTGTAAGAATTGATTTATAGTATCCAAACTCATATCTTATAGTATTATCTTGTCAGCAGACACCAAAAACAGTTCCAGCAGGGACAGCATTAGAACTCAAAGGGAACGGGAATAATTGATCCCATCTGTTAGCATCCCAATCACTAGCAATGATCAGCTCAGGGCTCTCTTGAACAAGTCGAATAGCTTTTCAAAGAGTGACAATTAACAGCAATCTGTTTAGAGAGATTAAAAATTTAGTTCCATTGGATATATCTTGTACCACCAACATTCTGTAAAGCAAGAACAAAAGGTTTAAAACTTATCTCAGTTACTCCCATGTGTGACTTACATCGCAGCCCAGAACTTCAGTACATGAAAACAAAGGGTTAAATCTTACTTAGGCAAAACAAAAGTAACACATTTCCATTAATAATCCAGGAAGAATTATGGTGCATATGGGAAACAATTATTAGTTTTCATAAAGACACTGTATCAGTTTACCAGATAATCTCACTGCATGTGCTTGTTTGTTTGAGTTTTTTAAGAAAGAAACTTAAGGAACACAGAATCACAGGTTTTTTCAGAAGGGACCGCAGTGGGGTCATCCGGTCCAACCTCCCTGCTCAAGCGGGACCATCCCAGAGCACAGGGCACAGGATTTTACCCAGAGGGTTCTGGAATATCCCCAGTGAGGCAGACTCCACACCCTCTCCAGACAATTTGTCCCCATGCTCAGTCACTGCCCAGTACAGAAGCTCTTCCTCATGTCCAGGAGAAATTCCTGGGCATCAAGTCCTGCCCGTTCCTCTGGTGCCATTGCTGGGCCCCTGGAGCAGAGCCTGGGCCTTGCTCTGAGCCCTCCCTGCAGACAGGGACACACAGGGATGGGGTCCCCTCTCAGCTGTGTCTCCTCTCGAGGCTGAGCAGTCCCAGCTCCCTCGGCATTCATGGATGCCAATGGACTTGTGGATGTTGTATTTGCCTGGGTGTTCTCTGACCCAATCCTCCTTGACCAAGAGAAGGTCTTCCTTCCAACATTCCCTTACCCAGGTCTCCTGGGCCAGAGATCCCTAAGGGCTGGTCTTGTCAGTGAAGACTGATGCAAACAAGGCATTCAATAACTCTGCCTCTCTATCTCCTCTGTTACCAGGATCCCCTCTCCATTTGCTAATGGGCCCACATTTTCCTTTGTTTTCCATTTGTTATTGATGTATTTGGAAAGCCCTTTTGAGTTATCCTTGACATCCTTGGCCAGATTTAATTCTCATTGGGCCTTGGCCCATCTAGAAGGAGAGCTGAGGAGGCTAGTGCTAGTGCATGCGAATCTGAAAAACAGTTTAAACAGCAAAGTGCTTACAAAGATAAGGGCATGAACTTAAGCAACAGGAAGGCTGGGCTCCCGGAGAGTTTAGCAGAGAAAATTCTGTGCATAGAGGATAACCGATGTCCTAAATGGGACTCTGACAAAGACATTCGTGAAACCTGCACGACAGCAGCCCCATACTCCCTTTTTTTCGGAACAGGGTACAAAACGAGCCATTTGGGAAGGACAAGTGAAGATGAAGGTGCAGAGATCATAGAATCATTTAGGTTGGAAAAGTCCTCTAGGATCATCAAGCCAAACCACTAACTCATCAGCACTGTGTTCATCACTGAACTACATCCCTAGGTGCCACATCCACATCCTTAAATACCTCCAGGGATGGTGACTCCACCACTACCCTGGGAAGCCTGTTCCAATGCTTGACAATCTTTTCCATGAATAATTTTTTTTTCCATAATATCCAAATTAAACCTCCCCTGACACAGCTTGAGGCCACTTCCCCTTATTAGCCAGAGTCAGGGAAAACAAAAGCCTAGGTTTTATTGGCTTAAATACCATTCCTGTGCTTTAGTTAATATTTACATCTTCTAGCAACTACAACACTACCTAAAAGTCCAAACTCCAAACTACACACAGGACTGAATTCGCTTGAAGACACATGTTACTTTATGCTTCCAGACACCTTTGTGTGTTCGTAAGAGAAGTTTTAAATGTTAAATAACCAGCTGACTGTGTTGGTTTAACACAGCCTGGTTTTCAGTGGGGGCAGGAGAAAAGCTGCTCAAAACTTCTATGTCCAGAAAAGAGCCAATCACTGAAGGTTCTTACAATAGGCAGGTTACTAGCCCAAGTAGAGAAGTCGGTAACGCCTCTGTGATGACATATTTAAGAAAGGAAAAACTGTGGGAAGCTCTCTTCTTCTCCCAAGGGGTGGTGAGGTGGCCGCTGGAACCCATCCCGGTGGGAGTTGCTGGGGGCCACATGGCTGGGGTCTTCCCAAGGCTGGGACCGCGCAGCCAGGGCCCTCCTGAGGCTGGAGCCACCTGTGCCGTGCTGGTGAGGACCACATGGCCAGGGCCGGCAGTGCGATGCTAGCAGGGACCACGTGGCCAGCAACAAGACACGGTGAGCAATTCCCTGGTAAGGAGCCCAGAAAAGATCAACCTCTCAACTGTACCTCGTGGACACCAACTTTCTCCCAAGTCAGCAGAAAAGGAAAAGTGAGGACATGTGAGGAGAACCAATATGGCAGCACCAAGGTCAGTGAAAAGAAAGAGAGGGAGGAGGTGCTCCAAGAACTGGAGCTGAGATTCTCCTGCAAGCCATGGTGAGGACTACAACAAACTGTTTCCCTATAATTCATGAGGTCCATGGGATGTGTGGAGGGCAGTGAGCCTACGGTACAAGGGACAAAGAAAGTCCACTGGTGAGATAGTCCCTGGTACCAGAGAATCCTCCCTAGGTTAGGGTGACCGGAAAGGCTTCCCCCAGAATGCTTTGCCCTACTATGTTAATATACCCCAGTTCTGCTCCGTTGGTTGGCTCGTGGCCCCTCCACTCCCTTGCTACCTTATATGTTTCATGTCCTAGAAAGTTCTCCACTCCAAGTTCCCCCCATTGGCCTTTGACCCTCGCCACCCCCGCCGGAGCATCCCCACTGGCCCCCATTCCCTAGTCCTGCCTTTGTACTGCTCCCGTGCCCTCAGATCATTGGTCTCTAATGCTCCCTCTGCTCCCGTACTTAAACCTGAACTCTCTATTGTTCCCTGTCTTTGCCTCTGGAATCCTTTACGGTGCGGATGCAATAAACCTCCGTCCGTAGAACTCTATGCGAAGACCCTTCCTGCCTCTTTGCGTTTGACCCATATGACTGAAGCTACCCGTGCATGTGTGCGTGCACACGTGTGTGAGTGTGTGGCTGATCCTGCTGAGCGGCTTCACTGACGAGACGCTCTTGGAAGATCACAGCACCTCGTGCTCCGGCACAGAAGCTGCGGAGCCCGGGTTAGCAATAGGGAGGGTGCAGAGATCCACGCACAGCCCGTGAAGAAGAGTACTCACGCTGAAGCGCGTGGATACTGAGAAGCTGTAATCTAGTGAGGAACTCAGAGAGAGATGACCTTTGCTTTTAGAGATAGAAGAAGAGAGCCTTCGCTTCCAAACTAGAACAGCTCATCCTTAAAAGACTAAACCCCATGAACTAAAATGACCCATACTAGGCAGCTGTGGGAAGAATGCTTGGCCTGTGGGAGGGATTCACATTGCAGCAGGTTTGGGCGGGACTGCTGCTTGTGAAAGTTAAAACCACACTAGAAAAGTTTGCAGAGAACTATCTCCCGTGGGAAGAATCCCATGGCACAGCAGAAGAAACTCTTTTACTTAAGCATACTGAAGAATGATTTTTAAGAAGTGAAATACTGACCAAAACCCCATGTTTTGTTTCCTTGCGCGGTCGGTGGAAAGAGGGAGAGACTGGGAAAAAATGGTATTCTGAAGGTTTGCTTTGTTCTCATTACCCTTTTTACTTTTAATTCTGTTAATAATAAATCTTTATAGTGTTTAAGTTTTAAACCTGTTTTGCCTTAAAGTGGTTTTTTTTTCAATAATCTTTATCTCAACTCATGAAAATGAAGTTTTCAATTCCCCCTCCTCTGCTCAGCCGTAGCAGAGGAAAATAAGTAGATGGTTTTTTCGTGGGTGCCTGGCACTTAGCCAGCTTCAAACCACAACACTGACCCATTAGAAAAGTAAAACTATCAGTCATCAGAATTTCTCCTGGCTGCAGTGTCTCCTCCACAGCTCCATGAAGGAATCAGAGGGCTGCTGCAGCTTTCCTTAGGGTGAACACTTGATGAAATCCTCTTACTTGACTAAAACCCACCACACACAGAACAGGAATAGTCAGTTGAGTCTAATGCTGTGTTATCTCATGCAGATCTCCAAAATTTATGTTTCTGCAAAAATGTTGTTAATTCTTATCTTTGTTTTTTTTACTCCCTGGTTGGATGTACAGCAGATTGATAACAAAACAAAATTTAGGTGAGAGATTGCCTTTTATGCTGCAGAACCTCATTGATATAGAGCACACAACAGATTCTTCTACATGCATTGATTTTGACTTATGCAATTACTGAACAAATTGGGCCATTGGCGTCACTGAGCAAACCAAACCCAAGGAAGCTCTAGTCCTGTAAGGACAGAGGCCCTTTGTCCACATCTTCATGCCAGGGACCCCAGACAGGGAGCCAGGCAAATGGTCAGAGCTGTCCACCCTCCCCACCTTCCCTACCAACTCTGCCTAGCACATCCCCTTTCTGGGTTGCTCCGTTTAGGGTGACTGATCCATCGCTGTTCACAGCACAGGAATCCAAGGGTAGGATTTGTCTTACCTCATTTGAGATATCTGAAGGTTAGAGATCTAAATCTGAGCTGGTCACCCTAGCCTCTTTTATTTTTTTGTCAGTGGAGAGAAATAGGACAGAGGGATGAGTCTCTGGAGATGTTTATCTCGTAGTGGTGTGAATCACCCTTTATATGAAGCCCCTTCTGTGATGTTAAAGATCAAGTTTATGCTCTATTGTGTTATAGCTAATCCTCATACCAAGGTACCTAATAAGTCTCAGGCATGACCTGTGACCATGGTATGACTACAGTTCTATGTTTAATTCAAAGTGGATCCTTGTAGCTTCTCTTGATCTGAATTTCCTGTGTTTTTAACTTTAGTTTGAGTCTGAGCCAGAGAAATGGTCACTATTTATATTTCAAATTGTATTTTCTAAGGCTTACTTATTAAAAAAGTATTTTAAACCTTTCAGAATTTGATATTTCCGCACAAACGTCACATATAAAAAATTGAGACATTCCAGAGACTGAAAAGAAATAATTTTCAAATAAAAAATAGAGCTGGTCAATAAAATCTTGCATAAGCCCACGTATTTTTCTTTCCTAGGCAGTGTTTCAACAGAGAATTTTCTTCTATAATGTGTTGAATGGAATAAAAGAGGTTAAAAACCAATGCAAAGTAAAATCTCACAATATTAAATTCTAATGAATGCAAAGACCTTGAAAACATCAGTGGCTCTGCAAGCCAAGTGCTGATCCCTTTGATAGAATATGCAGGAATAAAATGGTTAGTAGCTGAAATGCTGTGGCACAGTAATAATTGCTTTGCACCTGTAATTCTATCTCTCATTTCCCTATTTACTGTTTGATGCTTTTGTTTATCACAGAGTCATATTCCAGTCTCTTCATTTGTAGTCCGTTTCTGGAAAATAAAGTATGCTGAATGCTGAAAGACACAAAAGACCATGATGATAAATTAAACAATATTTCTTTCTCACACTATTTTTTCTAAGCAGAAAAGCATTTTCTCTTCTTTGTCTTTTCTTTTTTTTTCTTTTTTTTTAACAATTAATTCCTGTGTGGAATCTCAGGGTTTGTTCCTATTTCATTAATACAAAATCTTGACAACATTTGGCAATTGTTAACATTATTATTTTGCCATCACTAATTACTATTAGGGTTGAAATCAAGTTTTGTAAATTAATAAGCTTGTATGGATCATATCTGAATGCAAACCAAATTATAAATAAGGTTTGGGAAATTTGCATTTCTGCTCTGCGTGGCAGGAAGGCACTTTCTCCCACACAAGTCATGAACAAAGTGGTTATAGAGAACAAAGGGAGATGTCAGTTACTGCTCTTAGTGAGGACTAAATTTTGACTGAACCACTGAAGCTAAAGGCACAAAAAATTGGTTGGTTTAAGAACCAAAAGAAGGTTGAAGAGGAAAAGGGAAAAATTTCACATCACCAGAATAAGTGTACGTTCAGACTTTTATGGACAGATGAAAATCAGACTTAAATGCAGGCGTCAGAGCTTGCTGTCCTGAATGCTTATGATCTTTGCTGGACAATATAGCTCACAGTCAAAAGTTATAAATGTTTCCATGACATGCTCGGGAGCCCTTCAGGGGACCGTGGACAGGACCTGGGGACAGGCCTTCGTTGGAGGCAAAGCTGTCACCAAGAAGACAAGGTAAGAGAAATGAAGGGAATGTTGGGGCAAACGACAAAAGGAGAAAGAAAAGGCAGTCTGGAGATGTTTCAGCCAGGAGGTATCTCCAGTGCTGCTGACACAACACATGAGGAGGGAGGGCACAGGGTCAGCTCAGGGTGTGTGGCTCTGCAGGGCAAGGAAGCAGCCTTTGAAGGCGAACATCCTGGCTGCTCATCTTCTGCTGAGAAAAGTCACATAATGTCAATTAGTGACCACCTGATGATGGTTTATTATATAATGATTACACTCAGGACCAGTAATGAGAAGTTTAGGAGGTGCCTTGAATGAAGGATGTTGCTTTCATGAAGAAGAAAAACTCAGCCTTCACCTCACCATATATATCTTCTATCATGTATATTTCAGATATTTATGTGTTGATAGTTAATTTTTTGTCTCCAAATAATTGAAAATGTTTCTATGTGATTAGCATTGCTTAGACAAATTATTGGTGCACTTCTTTTGCATCCAATATTTCAGGCAACCAAGTTTGCACTGTTTTCTGTATTTTTTCTTCCATTTACCCCTACCTTTCAGCAAACTTCTTCACCATGATCCGTAATTTAAAAATAAATAACTTGCTCTCTCTTCAACAAAAATATAATGTTGATAGATCAGCATCCCCAAATCATTTAGAGCCATCAGTGCCACTTCTAAAGTAGTTGCAGGAGTTATTGAAAAGTCTTCTCTCATGATAACTGTAGGGCTCCCATATGACTATTCAGCTGATGACTGAAAGAATTAAATTTTATTTTCTTCCACCACTGAATTTAGTATTAAACTGTGTCACAGAAGACATTATGAGCTACACGGCACTTTTCAGGAAAAAGTAAAAGCCTAATCATTGACAAAGTACGTACACACTCAAGGAAGCAGAGAAAACAAACATAGAGAAAGGACTCAGCAATGAAAAGGGCTTATACAAAAGGACAACATAAGACAAGGAGAAAGAGCACATGAATTAGATGGGAGTGGGAGGAGAAAAAAGAAAAAAAGTAAAGAATAAGAGACAAAGTCCAGCATAAATATTTTTGAGCATTGCTTCAGCCAGCAGACACACTGATAGTAAGAAAGAGCTACTACAATTTCCATATATACACCCTGGGTAGGCCAAGCACCAATTACACCCCCAGGCCACCCTTAACTGGTGAAGATCATTAGCACTGTGTAATGACCCCCCTTCTAGGTGATCCCTGATAGTGCTGTAACACCTAAGCATGGCACCACAGAGATGCCAATTTAATTCATCTTCAGAAAGAATTTTTTTTTTTTTTGGTCAGAAATCTTTGATAAAAATTTTCTGGAGTCTTTTCTGTTCTTGCCTTTGTGCACCTGGATGTTTAAATCAATAATCGACTCAGTAATAGAGAACAAAGTTAAGTAATTTGTGCCTAACTTTTGTAAACAAGGGAAGAATTGCTATAGTAACAGCAGAAGGCACTCAGTCACTGTGACAAAAATGTGGCAACCTGATAGCAGAGGCTAATGAGAGTTTTCAATTTCAACTGAATTTCATTAAACTCAGCCTCTCCCCACTGCAAGACAGGAGGGAGGGCAGGGAAGAGAAGGGGAGGAGTGGCCACTCAGGCAAAGACAAGCCTAATATTTACCCTAATTTGGAAGTGAAATTTGTCTGAAAGAGGTGGGGAAGGCTAAAAAATGTGAGAGGAACCCAGAAAACAACAACACAAAACAAAGAAAAAAAGAAAGTATTTCTGTATTGTGGCTTTCTTGTTGAGTCCCATGCCTAAACTATAATTTCCTTCAATTCTTCTTTCTGTTCTTTCTGTTGAAATGGCTGGGATTTAGAAATGGATTCCTAATTGAGGAAAAGGCTGAGAGGACTGAGTTGGGAGTCTATAATTATTGAAAACAACGCTGCTGAGGTAAAGAGACCCATATGCACTTCAGGGAGTGAGGAGCTGGATGTGCACCAGGCAGCACTTGGGAGTCACAAAGAGCCTTGGACACCTTGTTCATCTTGGAGACATCTTTGAAGATGTTCCCCTGACAATGCCTTGGAAGTCTTCCTGGAAATCAGGTTGATTTGCAAATAATAATAATAATAATAATAGTAATAATGATGAGGTTTACACATGTAAGTTGGAGGACTGAGGTTTGTCACTTTGGGCATAAAGAGCTTTAAGGGAGGATTATGCACAAAAGCTGTCAAAAGTGCTTTGTTCTCTCTGGCTATAAAACACTTAGAAGAAACAAAGTGTTCCCATTAAGAATGCATTTTCTTTGACCAGTGTTGAAATAGAGGAAAAGAAATAACAGTCCAAATCACCCTGTCGCAATTACTTGGGCAATGTGCTTTAAAACCCCACTCCAAGTGTGTCCTGTTCCTAGAGCTGCTGAAAGTGGGAGGTTGTCACCTGGATTTATGAGCCTGCCTATTACAAAACATTTATGGGCAACTATAACTGATGGCCCCTAAAGGAAGTTAAAAGTGATATTTAGCTTAAGTAGTCTGTCCCCTGCTCTCTGCTGAAATGCAAGTATTGCTTTGTAGCTTCAGGCCATGAAAGAATAGAAATACATGACATGGAAAGTTCCTATACACTTTTTTTTTTTTTTTAATCTTCTTTCTTTGTCTTTTTCTTTTTCCTATTCCCAGGAGAATTCATCTTTCAGTCATGCTCAGTGTCATTTTTCACGAGTGAGTAGCTTTAGCCTAGTTATAAGAAATGCTCTTTCCGGCTATAAAAAATGAGTAATACTTCAGGGATTTTTCTTTTTCCTTGCGTGAGAAGGAAGAGTGGGAATAGAACCCAACCCTTTGCTGTCACCTAAGGCCGAAGGTCAGGTGTAATTTGTACATTTTAGATTTTTAGCCAAATAAAAATTGCTTTTCCAAGAAGGTGCCTCTTCAAAATGAAAAAAAAAAAAAAAGAAGAAAACTGTTGCTGTATTGAAAGACATAAAGCCACTTTGAGAGGAAAAATTCTTTTCTGTTTAGGTGGGTTTTGTTTCTATATTTGAAACTCTTGATAAAAACCACATGAACTATTCAACAAAAAAAATATTTTAAATACTAATTTAGACTATAATATAATGTCATATTTTAAAATATAAGCAGTTGTGGTATTAGAGGGTAAGACAACAGAAATCCTACAGCGTTTTTCTAGGATTGAAATGAACGCTTATTCATATTAACAAACCTTGCACATACCTCTTTAATTAAAAATCCCTGAAAATTTTTAGGGTTGCTGTCCTGTAAGGGAGAAATATTTGGAGTGATGTTGTTTGTATTCCCAAGTAACCACTGCACTTGATGGGGCCCTGCTCCCCTGGAGATGGCTGAACACCTGCACATGGCAGGCAGTGAATTCGTTCCTTGTTTCGCCTTGCTTGTGTGCACAGCTTTTTCTTTCCTTATTAAACTGTCTTCATCTCAACCCACAAGTTCTCCAGCTTTTACCCTTCCGATTCATTCCCTGATCACACTGGTGGGAGAGTGAGAGAGAGGCTGTGAGAGGTTGGGGGCTGGATGGGGTTCAACTACTACACCTATTTTTCTAGATTTATGGGAAATCATCTTCAGTTAGAGCTGTGTATAAATACTTCAGTTTCTCATTCCAATGTATTTTTCCATTCACTTCAGGCTAAGAAGAGAAACAGCATGTTTTCACAGAGGATCACTTATGGATAAGAAAACATCTGAGTTAGGATGTTTTGGCTTTCTTATGTTGTCAGTCACACCATAGAGCTAAGTTAATGGCAAAACTGCTTGCTCTAGACTCCTTTGGCAATATATGAGGATGACTGGACTTGGTCTGAATACATTTTACGTGTTTTAAGGTCTGGAACCATTCTCCTCTTGCATCAACCATAAAAAGTCCTTTGGGCCATTAAAGCAGGAAGATTAGAGTTAAGGAAGATCAATCATGATTGAGCTAATATTGATTCTAAATTGGTTCCAGTTTTATCTTCGACAAAGTGGCAAGCACAGAGTGCTTACACAGCTTTTCCTGCTTAGAGGCTGGTTTTTGGTGTTCAGATTGACACCTTGTTTGGTTTTGGGTTTTTATTCCCCTATTCAGGATTTTTTGTTTGTTTCATTTTAAGGAGCACAAAGGAAATTCAAGGCTCTTGATTGCTGGATGCTCCCTTTACCCTGGGGAGCCCTCCTATGAATGAGGAAATTCATTATTGCTAAAAGGATTGCTGTTGTAAACACTCCATCACCATAATGAGGGATGTACAGCCTCCTCCCCAGCACTTCCTACACTAGTTTAGATAGCACTGAATATGTATTTTATGGTAGTTAGTGTAATGCAAGGGAGAAAGTGGTGCTTCATCTTATGAAGTGACATCAGGTGCCCCCAGTGACCTTGGCTGAGTACCTTGGGACCTGGTACTGGGTTTGTTTTTTTTTTTTGGCTGAGATCCAGTTAGTGCTCTGGGTTACAGCTCAGGTGGAAAAAAAAATGAAATCACAGGCAGGCAAAAACGACATGTGCCCCCAGATCTGCAGCAAGGCAGGACACTGGTATTTCAGTGTGTCTGTATGCACTATCCCTTACTGAAAACCTACAACCTGAGGGAAAGTCCTGTGTCTGCTGTTGGAGTAGCCGTGGTGTGCAATAAACTATTTGTGAAACACAGCTGCTTCAAGCCTGTATTTCAGGGAGTCATGGAATCATTAAGGTTGAAAAAGACCTCTAAGATAATCAAGTCCAACCCTAAACCCAGCACTGCCAAGCCCACCACTAAACCACGTCCCGAAGTGTAACATCTACATGGCTGTGGACATTTCCAGGGACGATGATTCCACCACTGCCCCGGACAGCCCGTGCCAGTGCTTCATAACCCAAGTGAAGAAATTTTTCCTAAGATCCAATCTAAACCTCTCCTAGCGACCCTTGAGTCCATTTTCTCTTGTCATCTCCCTTGTTCCCTGCTAGCAGAGCCCAACCCACCCCAGCTGCCCCCTCCTGTCAGGGAGTTGTGCAGAGCCACAAGGTCCCCCCTGAGCCTCCTTTTCTCCAGCCTGAGCCCCTTTCCCAGCTCCCTCAGCCGCTCCTGGGGCTCCAGCCCCTTCCCAGCTCTGTTCCCTTCCCTGGACACGCTCCAGCCCCTCCATGTCTCTCCTGTCCTGAGGGGCCCAGAGCCATCCCCAGCACTGGAGGTGCCTCAGCAGAGCCAGCACAGGGGACGGGCCCTGCCCTGGGGCTGTGGCCACACCCTGGCTGGGACAGCCCAGGGGCCATTGGCCTCTTGCCCACTGGGCACCCCTGGGCTCATGTCCAGCTGCTGGCACCAGCACCCCCAGAGCCTTTCCCAGCGGATGGCACAGACTCAGCCATGAAGAAGATGATGTTCAAAAGCACCTCCTCTGTTTCAGCGATCAAGGAGATTGATTTTATTCTATTTGATCTGATTTGATTTGATTATTTTATTGTTACCATTCCTTCTTTGCTCTGCCCATCCCTTTAGCTCAATTTGGCTACTGTATCACTTCCTCTGCGCTTTCAATTATTGACACAGAAAGATCCTTCCACATAAAGAAGTGAGATGACCTTGAAGCCACAGTTACAAAAAGATGTTACAAGGCCTGGAAAAGAAAGCTGACAGGAACAGTAGTTTCAACAGGCACAGAGATGCCTTCCTGGGGGCGTTGTAAGCAAAAGTGAAAATATCTCATGGTGAAAACAGAAAAAGAAGACAAAGAAAGAGCAGGGAGTTTATAGGAACAGTGTTATATTATATGCAACCACTTGGTTTTACTTCCAACAGGAAAGGGTTGTCTTCTGTTTTCGTTTTCAGATCTGATCATAATGGCTGTCACTATTATGCAGCGTCCCGTTTTCTTTTAATAACTGCAAAAACATAAAGAGATTTATTTTACAGCATTGATAAATCCTCGAGAAAATGAAAACACAATTAACCTGACCTGGTTAATCTCTTATACATCTTAATTCAGTATAATTTCCTTCCTCAGAATGAGCTTGACCCCCACATAATAGCCAGTGATTGCAAGGCCTGTGATGAAGAGATAGACAGATACTTTCAGAGAGAGATAAGAGAATCCTGGAGAGCTGGAGGATTTGTAAATTCAGTTCAACGCTGAACCTTTCACCTAGCACCCAAAAAACTCTCCTGTTAATGTAAAAAATTATTCTCACAAACAAATGAGAACGCACAACCCTAAAAAAATCCAGCATATTTTTAGCTAGAAATAAACAGAAGCACAGCCTGTCTTCAGTTCTCATTCACAGCTTCTTTATTCTGACTTAATGTAAATGACAATCAGGTCTTTGGCATTTATCTTCCATGCAGCTCATGCTGTGTCTCTCTCTTTTTTTTTTTTTTTTTTTTTTCCCTCTTCCCCTCTTTTTAACCTTGTTTCTAATGGATTTTCTTTACCCTTTTATGCATCGGCGGGGATAAATCAGGAATGAACTTGGCCCTGGTCTTCTTCTGTGTAGATGATGATTTGTATCATGCAAACTGGACAAAATCACTTGGAGAAATAGGTAATGTCAGTCAGGAATATAAATAGGAATTTTCTCCAGAAGGTGACTGGACTAAGACCATAATTTTCTAAACAGTGTGCTTGTCCTGAAACAGAATACGTATAATCAGATCATGAAACATAATAGCTTTTATAAGATCATTTTAATGGCTTTTTGTTTGTATGATTTGAGATGTGCACTCCTAAAAATCGCTCTGAGAAAGGAAATAATAAAAGGTATTATTAGAAATGTACTGCTGCAAGTGCTTCCTGCAAGATATATCCAGATAATATATTTTATAAACCTGTGCAATTTTGCAGTACTGTAGTAACGTTAATCAAAATTAAAAGAATAGCAATTTAAAAGTGATATCACACAGAATCACACACAAAATGGGTCAGGCTGGAAGGGACCACCATGGGTCATCTGGTCCCACCTCCCTAATCCAGCAGGGTCATCCCACAGCACAGGATTGTGTCCAGACAGTTCTGGAATATCTCCAGTGAGGAGGACTCCACACCCTCTCCGGTCTCTGTTCCATCTGTGGTCACCCACACACTAAAGATGTTCTTGCTCATATTCAGGTGGAATGTCCTTTTTAAAAAAGTGTTTAAGCTCATGCTTGTACCTGACACCGACACATAAATGCTTTTGCAGAGTAACAAAAATCGGAATGTTGGATCTTCTCTCCAGTCTGGCCTACAGCTTCCCAGCTTCCCTCTAACGCTTCTGGAATTCAAGTTGCATCATACACTGAAAATGCTTCAGTTGATGCAGTTTGGGTGTCTACTGCAATGTTTGTCTGGAACAGAACTTCAGCTTTCAAATCCTCCTGTGAAATGAAGGATGGCCTAGACAGACTGAAATGCATGAGAGGAGAACCTTGGCTAGAATTCCAGCCTCCTGTGGTGTGCTACCTTCTTACCAGCTCGAACTGGGCTTTTCTGAGAGGCTTAGAGAAACTGGAGATGCAAGTGCTTAAATACATCATATATACCACAGAATCATAAAATATTCTGAGTCAAAAGGGACCCATACGGACCACTGAAGCCCAGCTCCTGGTTCTGCACAGGACTGCCCCAAGAATATGTCTGGAGATGTGTTTGTATGTCTGCGTGCATATATACATACATATATATAGAGAGAGAGAGAGAGAGAGAGAGGGAGAGAGATACATATAAAGATATGTATTTTAGGTATTTTAGGTTCCAGGGGTAAAAAAAGATAATTTGAGAGGATATTTCTCCTCCTAGGAGCATAGGTTGACTGGCAGATGTGGTATTCTACATCTGTGGATGTTAAGCTCGAGTTAACAGGGACAGCCTCCAAAGCGTTTGCTACACCTCCTGGTCTTTCCAGGAAGTTCTCCCTATGGCTATTTCCTTATTCTCTTTTGTCTGGTCTAATCTTCATTTCCACAAATGTGAGGTGCAGACACTGCCTTAATCCTCATGCCTCCCTCAGAATAATCTATTTTCACACCCCAGGCTTGTATTGTAGCCACCCAGACCTTGGGAACTCTTGAGATCTTGCCTGAAAGCTTGATTATTTCTTATCAAAGCTGAGCATTGCCTTGTTCAGACCTCTCTGATTCAGGCACTGGACTAGGAGGTGATGGGGAAAAAAATCTGAACTAGAGAAGGGTTTAACCACCAATGTTGTGGCATGGTGGAGAATTGCCTCGGTTTTGGAGGCACATCCATGGTGGGGAGGAGGCTCTTGGTGGTTCCCCTGACACTGCACAGATGACCCATGTTTCTGTTGAAGAGGTAATCCCAGACCTGCCCATCTTCTGTGATACAGGTTGAAATCCTGTTTTATGCTCTGTTGTTGACTCGAAGGGACGGCCCCACCTGAGTGACGGGTGTCAGTGGGGTGTGCACGGGGTCCCCCAGGCCCGGGCTGCCTGTCACTCCTCCGTGCACAATGGTGACAGGCCCTTAACAAGAACAGCTGCAGCAGTCTAATAAAAGTAATCCTATTTACAGCCTGCCTTGAGATGTTCCTGTGAGTTGAAAAGTTCACCTCTGGCAGTTTCCTGGGCTTGTCACCTTTTCTGCCATCTCCCTTGCATGTAGCTCAAAGGCGCGGGGTTTTATTAAATGGGAAATAGAAATAATAAACGAAAAAAAAATACAAACTAAAGCATGCTCGTGAATATGGCAGGAGTCCCATCTCTTGGAGTTTAGCGGCAGCACATTTTTGTCTCCCTGTCAGAGAGACAAAGCCGTTCTTATAAGCCTAATCTACAATATCACATATCCTTTTTGTGTGGCTGATATTATTATATCCTATCCATGGGCATTCAATCCTAACTTAATTAACTTGGCAAGCAGAAGCATTGTGCTGTCGCACAGTGAGTGTCTGTTACGCTCTCAAACCGTCCTACCCAGCTGGGTATCAAGACTTTTTACCTGCCCACACTTACTTTTGATCTGTGTGGGCATACAATAAATCCAGTCAGCAACCCCAGAGAGCCTGGCTCTATTTCATCACTTTGAGGAACGGACAGACCACTTTTTTTTTCTTTTTTTTTCTTCATTCTTTTCTGTAAAATTAAAAGCCTTCTATGCTCACCAGATGAACTGAAATAAAGTCGTATTTTTTCACTCTTCAATTGAACGCCCTCTTAGAAGATCAGAACTTAGGGACTGTGAATAACTGCTGGAATGGCACATTAATATTCACACAGCAGTAGATTCAAGTTTCAATTATGTAGCTGTAAAAAAAAAAAGAGAAGAATCTGGTCTGAGATCGTTTGGCACTCTAATGTGAATGAGAGAGACATCGGGATGGATTGACGAGATTTTTAATTAAGGATATGGGCACCCTGAACCTGACCTTTTTTTTGAGGTCTGTTCCCTTTCCATCAGTGTTTGTTCATCCTTCTTGTATTCTGATCTGCCACATTTTAAATGGAGAGACAGAAGTGCTAAAATATTACAAAGAATCCTCCTAGTCTGGAAGACCAAAATCATAAAAATAGCATCCTAATGTAGACTTCTAGGCTATAGGAAATGAAGGAAAGGCTCTTGATAGATTAACAAACCTCTTTACTAAATTATCTTATATTTTCAATAAATTTCAACTAAATTTTTGATATTTTGGACAAACCTTAATGGAAAAATCTTCCCACTCTCTCCTACCCCAAAAAAGAAAAAAAAAAAGGAAGAAAAAATCAAAATTCTTCACAAAAGGCACAAAGGCATGTAAGCAACCAAAATTTGACAAGGGTTGTGTAAAGTAAATGTTTTCAATTGCAATTGCCACCTCACACACATACAAATTACAGCTAAAATAAACATTATATAAAATTTGAGTGGTTTTCGTTTAGAAAAATGCATCTTTCTTGCTATAAAATCAAGAATAATAAAAAAGGTCAATTTTTTTCATTAATAATGCATTTGTGGCTATATCAATATGTATCAAACTATTGTCGTCAGACTCCCTTCAATAGCAGCACTAAGAATCAATGACATGATCTTCCTTGTGGCATCTCTCTTGAATAGTTATTACTTAAACCTGAAGGTCTTATTTCAGGAGAGAGAGAGAAAAAGAGGAAAGACTGGAGAAATCTGAACAGCTGTCAATAGAGAGGGGACAAATTTATTTCAAAATCTTCTGTGGGTCTTTGTTATGGGACAAATTAAAATTAATACTTCTCATTCTCTGTGGGTAATGATAGCTGTGCCTCACAGATTAATATATGTTAAAAAACAAAAGACATTTTTCTTTTTAGTCATTTTTGCAGGAAACATGTATTGATCTTTAAGTGAAAGTGAAGGGCTATGTTTAGACACAGAGCTACTTTGAGATGTTAAGTTGTGCTTGGTGAATCTACATCTAATTGTGGGAAGCAGAAGAGAAAAGTCAGTCTGTCTTCCTAAGAACTCATTATGAAAATTGCTCTTTAAACTTTTGACACCACAATAGTTTTCCAAAGTAATATTTTTAACTGAACTTAACTTTTATGTGTGCAGATTTGGCTAGAAGATTTAGGTCTTCTCAAATCTGAACATATAAAAGTTAAGTTCAGTTAAAAATATTATTGACTAGAAGATGTACATGTAACCTTATTTCAAATTATAATCACTAATTCCTGCAACAGAAAAATGTGATGATAATGCTCAAATATAATTTCAAATATTGTAACGCCTATGTGATGCAAGCCAGGCATTTCTTTAAGCTGTTGTAGTGTCAGTGAGAGCTACAAGACCTTCTAAACATTAAAAACAAGAATGGTCTTGCAGAGAATTGGAGAACTCTCATTTTTTTTGAATGACGAAAATAGGGAATATATGTGCTAAAAGCAGAAAGAAAAGGTGATTAAAATAGTGTATTCAAAATTGGGTGATTCTAATAAAAATGGATTTGAACCAAACTCCAGGCAAAAAGCCATTCAAAAATCTGTCACTTTGGAATTTATGCATTAAAAATGCAGTGGATCAAACTTTCCTGATAGCAATGAATTTATATGAAGACATACTTAGCAACTCCCAAGAGATCATTATCTTTACTTTGTTACAGCATCTATTGGCTGAAAACTACAGATTAGGCTGTGTGTTGGGAGTTCACACATCGCCACTCATGCCTTCCACCTAGACTGGAGTGAACTGGGAATAACTGTGATTACCCAGAGGTGATAATGATGCTAAAACTGAAACAGATGAAGCTGGTACTTTTTAATTTTACTTTTTCTTAATTTATTTATTCATGAAATTGATTACTTTGGAAACATATTCACTCTTTTTTTGTTTAATTGTTTGAAACTACAGACCAAATCATCTTGGTTGTATTTACCTCAAGGTATCCAGACAAAGTAGTTGTTTAAGTTTCTTTCAGTAGTGGATACTGAAACATAAAGGTTGTCAAACTCACTTCATCCTATTCTAAAATATATGTCTGAGGCCACAAAAAAAACCCTGAAGGTCTTGATAGCTCTATTTTGAGGACACTCTGAACCTGAGTTGTGTCCTTAGGTCAAATTTAAGGGGTGGGTCACTGAATGTCTATTAACAGTGAGCTCTGTCAAGTGTCCATTCCCCTCTTCAAGTGTTTTTTTTTGACAACACCTGTGTTGTACCTGCCAGCAATGTCTGATTCAGAAGTTTTGTCTAAATGTACCAAACAAGTGTCTGTGAAAAACCAAATCCCGCTCTTACAGTGGGACACAGGTGAAAGTAGCTCCATTGCAAACTTCCCAAGGAAGGTGCTTGAAGGTGTAGTTGAAGCCTCTAGCCTTCTGGTGAGGTTTCTTACTTAGATGTACAAGTTAGGTGAAGAAGGCAATAATCTGTAAGAGCTTTTAGCTGGACTCCTTCATGTGCGCCTAATTTTGAGGATAGGAGCATGACTGAGAGGCTCCCCTAACCAGACAAGTGAAGGTTTTTTATTTTTTTTCTGCTTAAATCCCTCTGCTGGAGTAAGTTGCCTTTCCAGTTAACTTGGTTTAGCTAGTGGCCTGAAGAAGAATGAAGACAAGTAGTTGAATAAAGCTGCTCCTTTTTATTCAGGGCAGCTGAAAACCAATCCCACGCTCAATTGCTGCAGGTTTCTTTCCAGATCTGTCTTGTACCTGGGACATTACAGCTGTCTCAGCTCACATCTCTGCAGCAGGCACAGGGGCAGCTGGGCTGGACTGGGTCTTCGTGAAACTGGAACTAGAGGTTATTTCCAAACACTCTGGCAACTCCACCACACTTCCCGCTCTAAGTTACTGTGCACGAGCTGCTGGGGATGCACAAGTTGTGCAGTTGTGAGATGCTTCCCTCTCTTTGCCTTGCTCTGTCTGTGACACAGACATGCCCCAGGGATTTTGGAAATGTTCCTCACGCCACAACTCACCGTGGTGCCTACACCTGAGGAAGCTCAGTGAGTGCTGGATTAGGGCCCAGCAGTCACCAGGGAAGCGCTGAATTTGACTGTCATTACCTCATACCAGTGGGGCTGTGGTAAGTCTGACAGCTGATTGCCTACAGGATTCCTCATTTCATTATTTTCCTAGTAAGAAACAAAGCCAAAAATCCTCCCTATTTGTTCACATTCTCCCAAACAATAGCTGGCATAGTTTTCTTTGGCTCACAGATTTCTCCTTACAGCACGGTTTTCACCCACACAAAACTTTAGAAGTGAAAAGAAAATGCAAAGAAGGAAACTCAACTCTACTGCATCTAATACAGTAATGATCTAGTCTCTCCCTTGCTGCACTGGAGAAAATTAGTGTCATGGTGATGAAATCCAGCTATATCACAATTTCAAGTGATGCACTAGTAACCATGGCAACAAGGTATTCCCTTCCAGTAAATGCCCGTAATGGTGCTTTTAAGATTGTACATCAAAGCCAAAGCATGGCGTTGAATCACCCTGGAGCAAGTACTGACTTCAAAGCAAAGAGGTCAGAACAATGGGTTATTCATAAACAGAAAATAATTCTTTTCCAATTTGCAAGTTTTTTTCTTTACGAGGCGCTCTGAAATAAAAGCAGGAGCAATTTAGTGGATCTTGCACTATATTTGTGTGCTCTGGGATTACTACAGCAGCTCCTACGGTCTCCTGGCTTCCTACACAGCTTCTGCTACTCTCCATGGGCTGGTGATCACTGCTGTGCCTCTGAGCTCTGTAGCAGGCAACATGATTTAGTCTGAAAAGGGGGAGTGCAAAACTTACAGGAATAGATGGTTGAAGTCTTCTAGTCTGGTCAGGCATTCTGCTACACCTGTTGTGAAATTGTAACAGCAAATTGAAAAGCTAGGTGGTGGAAAAGATGTAGAAAGGGGGAAAAAACCCAGTGCTTAAAATGGCTTTAAAATAAAAATAAAACAAAAAGATGTTCATGTCTGAGGAATATTAATGTTTTTCAAGGAATATTAAACATATTGCTAATTAATCATGGAACCTTTAAGGTTGGAAAAGACCTCTAAGTCTCCAACCACTGACCCATCACTACCAAACTGACCACTAAGTGCCACATCTAAATGTCTTCTAAATACTTCCAGAAATGGTGATTCTACCCTGCTCTGTTCCAGAGCTTCACCACACTTATAGGGAAGAAATATTACCTATTATTCAACCTAAATATCCCCTGGCACAACCTGAGGCCATTTCCTCTTCTCTTGTCCCTTGTTCCCTGCTAGTAGAGCCCAACCCCCCTCAGCTGCCCCCTCCTGTCAGGGAGTTGTGCAGAGCCACAAGGTCCCCCCTGAGCCTCCTTTTCTCCAGCCTGAGCCCCTTTCCCAGATTCCTCAACTGCTCCTCATCAGTGCTCCAGACCCTTCCCCAGCTTTGTTACCCTCCTCTGGACATGGTCCAGCAAATTTCACAAAGCTAAAAAAGTGATCGAAGAAAAATTCCTTGATACAGTGGAGAATTTTTACATCATTCATGCATCAGTGAGGTCAACTGCCTTTCCTAAAACCTGAAGCTCCATGTTTTTCCTTTGTGAGATGATTTCTGTTAAATACCTTTTCAAGACTTAATTTTCTCTGAAATACTTTATTTTCAGTCCTAAATGTTTACAGTGGAGTATCCTTTACTATGTGGTGAGTGTTATGTCTAGGTCAGGACACTGATGCTTAGGAGGATTTTAATTATCAGTAACTATGGAGACTCTAATGTGCTCCCATTTGGTAACATTTGGCTGAATATCTGAAATGGCTTACTAAGAGGTCAGAGGTTTTTTAAATGATTGAATTCCTTATGTGGTAGATTCTGCAAATACAGAGACTTTTCCTTTAGCTCTGTGCATATTTATGTGTGTGTAACAGAAAACCTGCCACAATTTAGAGTAAGGGGCATCTGAGTAATCGAAGGACTTACTAATATTTTTTAATGCCTTGAGCACAAATTTTAAGATTTATTCCACCACTGGTAAACAGAAACTAAATAAATTTTAAAAACCTACAGACGTTTAGTGATAGAGGCTACTAGACTATTGGCTTATGTTGCTTGTCAATCTGCTGAAGACAGAAATTTTAAACTAGCCATGTCTTGGCAAAGACTGTTTCCTTTCTTTGTGTTGATCACGACACTATTAAGATCAATGAAGGGATGATGTCAGATTTGGCACATGCAGGGAAGTAGTTAAAAATCATGCACAAAAAACCCCTCAAACAAAGAAAGACAGTAGCAACAACAGACCTGAACATAAATCTGAAGCTACATAAGCTTTAAAAGATGAAAGAATTTAAAATTAAGTTGGAAAGGTGGACACCTTGTTGATGAATGTGAGATGGAACTTTCTAACAGGTACATCTTGCACAATCTCAGAAGGTCTCGAAAGTCAATGAATTCAAATGAAATGACATGAGAAACATGCAGCTCAAAACACATGAAGAACAAGTGCTAAGTATCGTCTACTCATTGGTCATGTCAAGCAGCTGAAATCTTTCCCTTCAGCTTTTCAGCGGCATTCTTTCCTTATTCAGCTCCACTCTCTAAACTCTCCTTGCCACAGCCCATCTACTGCCTCGCACCGATGCCCAAAGCTCAGAGTGAGGGTTCTGTTCACTGCTGACTAATTTTATCAGGTTTCTGTGCAGTTTTTCTTGCATGTGTGTGTTTTTCTTAACTAGATGAGATGAGATGGCAATTGATTTTTTCCAAAGGTTAATACTTCTTACCGCTAAGTCGCCAAACCTATTTAAACAAAAATAAAAATAATGCACCATTCGAGCCGTTCAACCAATCTTTATCACGGTGGTGAATTACATAGTGGCGATACAGAAATTCATCTTTGTAAAACCTTTGTTCAAAGCATGTAATCTGTTACTCAGTACTACTCAAAGTTGTGGTTGTTTTGACCACAAGAAAGCTGATAACCATGGTCCAATAATTGTGCACTTATGCTGCTGTTTGTCTGCTTCTCATTTGAGAAACGCAGCTTAATTAGAATTCCAATTTGCTTCACAGAAAAAGCTGCCAAGCGCAAGATCTGACATTCAAAACAAAATCAATACTTTTGTAGAACATTTAAGCATCTTGGGTAATATCACAGGACTGAAGTAATTTGTGTCGTGTAGTAAAGCTCTAATTAAAGATGCGTCAGGAGTAGGAATTGTATTTCTTCATTATTTAGCCTGTGCTTTACTGCTCGGTTCATACAAGGGTATTGATTAAATGTTCATGTTTATTATGGCTCCCCCCTCCAATCATGAGTGTGAGAAATGAAAGTTAGGGTAGATGAAAAATATGCACAGCTTGTCAGGTATAAGAGACACTCAAGGTCAGATGCAGATAAGGAGCAGCAAGGAAATGGAAGCGTCTTGTTTAGTTAGTGGTGAGCTACAGATTAATATCTAATTTTTTTTTCTTTTCTCCAAGTAATATGTCTGAATGTCTGTCAAGGGAATAAAGTATCAGTACAGTTCTTATCTGTTTAAAGAGCATTAGATCTGATGAGCTCATAATATCTGTATCTAAAAGTTTCTTCAGCCTGTGAATTGTCTCCTTAAGGTCAAATTATGAAAATTCATATGGATGCCAAGATACCTCACTCTAGAGATAAATCTATTTATCCCAGAGAAGCAATTAATGAATTAAAATATAATTTGATATTAACTAAAAGGGGTAGCAGAGACTTACAAAAACATCATATTTACCACCTCTCTGTCTTGACAAAGATGTCTGCCAGACCTTAAAAACTACCACTGTAGGAGACCTTTTCAATAACATCCTTGAAGCTCCAGCAATTCATTTGTTATTAAAAACGCTTTCTTTATGTTTCCTCCCTGTCATTTAAACCTTATTTCTCATGTACTGCACCTTGGACATGGAGCATTTACTATTCCCTTTCTCACTACTGCATTTTTTAACCAATTAACCTGCTCTTACCAAGTGCTTGGTGGAATCTTTCTCTCAGTCCTGAGTTAATACTGCTTGAGAATCTGAGGACTATATGTTAGAGAGATCTACATGAGGTCTCTAGGTTGCCAAATGGAGGTAGGTAAACCGACCCAAAATAAAGTTTTGAGTCTTAAGTGAAATTAATGGAAGATGGAAGAAGCTAGGATGAAGTGTTTTGTTTTAGAAAGATTTAAAGCCTTTATTCCATGTGGCAACAAAATTCTGAAGAGATAGAGGTAGAAATAATGCAGAAAGTAGAGTTACATAGGTCATCTTCTGGTTGTCTGTGGCTGAAAGACAAGAAATGAACAAGTAAGCCCTGGGGCTTCTTAAGTAATTTTGAAGAGGTCAGGTATCAACTTGAGATAAGACCATTTGATTCAAAAGGAACTGAACAGCTATATCAGTGGGGAGAATTGAGGAGGATAAATACACTGTCAGCAGTAGAAGAGAGAAAAAAATCTAGAGTTTGTTTCATTGGGTTTTAGCAGAATTGAGAGTCTGAAGTCTTACCACCCCTGGTTAACATGGAAGAATGTGGAGAGAAATAACTGCAGGAGGATTAGTTCTCCCCTTACTCTTTTCTACCTGTGTACATCCATATCAGAAAATATAAAGCTGTGTCTGAACTGTAAATAATTAAGGACTTTATTCATGGACCTTCACCCTGCTGCCTTCTACAAGCCAGATTTCCCAGGCAATGCGTTTTTGGTCTCCAGCTCTAGCTCCAGGTGTGCAGAATCTCCCTCATGTCATAGAGTCATAGAATCATAGAATCATAGAATCATAGAATCATAGAATCATAGACTCATAGAAACACAGAATCATAGACTCGTAGAATCACAGAATGGTTTGGGCTGGAATGGGCATTAAAGAACAACTAGTTTCAACTCCCTGTCATGGGCAGGGATACCTTCCACTATCTCAGGTTGCTCCAAGCCCTGCCCAGCCTGGCTTTGGACACTTCCAGGGACAGGGCAGCCACAGCTTCTCTGAGCAGCCTGTGCCAGGGCCTCACCACCCTCACAGGGGAGAATTTCTTCCTAACATGTAACCTAAACTTCCCCTCTTTCAGTTTGTACCCATTATTTCTTGTCCTATCACTATGGTTCCTGATGCAGACTCCCTCTCTGGCTTCCCCGTTGGCCCCTTTCATATGTTGTGAAGGAAAATTCTGTGAGGTCTCCATGCTCCTTCTCTTCTCCAGGATGAAAAGCCCCAATTTTCTCATCCTGTCTTCGTAGGGAAGATCATCCAGTCCCTTTACCAACCTCACAGCCTCCTCTGGACTTGCTCCATATCCTCGTTATCTTGGGGGCAGCAGGACTGCATGCAGTATTCTGGGTAGGGTCTCACCAGAGCAGAGAAGGAGGCAGAATCCCCTCCCTCAATCAGCTGGCAGATCATGGGTCCTCTGAGATCTACCAGTGCCCTCTCTGTATTTTGGATACCTGAGAATATCTCAAATGGCCTCAAGTCCCCAAAGTGTGGGCAACCAAAAGAAAACTTAAGGCAGTGGCAAAACTCTGCGTGCTCTAGGAGATGCCCACACAAGAGTCAAAGCCCTGGTGAGGAGGTTGAGGTCCAATCCCAAAAGCAGTGTCCCTGTATCAGCAGAAGGTAGCAACAAGGGTAATTGACTGCAGCTCGTGGTTACCTCTGGGGTTCCTGCACTGGGGTGAGCACACAGCTAGTAGGGCTGTGATGTCGAGGAAGGCTTGGCAGAAATATCTACAAACATATTTGGAATATGTGGAACAAGAACATTTCTGGAACACACATATTTATATGCATCTTAATGAGGTTTTAAGACATGGGATCCTGCAGAGATGAATCTGTCCCAGTTCTAAAAGCAGAGTCTCTCAAAATTCCAAAAAGACTACTTAAAAAAAAAAAATTACATTGAAAATTTCAATAATTTCAATTTTCTGGAATTCCATTGCATTTCCCGTGTCATTTGGTCTGGGGTGACCCTGCTTAAGCAGGAAAGCTGGACCAGGTGACACCACTGTGGTCCCTTCCAACTTGACCTATTCTGTGATTCTGGGTTTCAACAAACAAAGCTCAGTGATACTAATGCAAGGGTTACGTGTATATCTTTTGTTATACAGACTCAGTGGGGAGAAATCTTCCTAAGCTGTTTCCACAGCTCCTTGTTCAGTGGTGTTCTACTTCAGCACCACTTTTTTCCTAATTGGATTGCAATAAAATGCTAAATTCAAGTATTTATACAGTTCCATTCAATCATGGATCTTGTTTTCTTTTACTTTCCTTTTAAATGTGATGATAATAAAGAGCACAGATGAAATTTTCTTTAATATCTTTAAAGAAAATATCCTTAATAGCTGTGTGTTTAGGGAAAGTGCAGTTTTTAAGCAAGGTGTTGTATCAAAAGAGGCATCTCAGAAAAAGACAAATTTGCTTCTAAGATAACTGGGCAAATGGTGATAAAGACTGCTATTCTCTCAGAGGAAGAAAGGATAAAAAGTGAAATAATGCTAAGATTTTCTTGCTAGACGTGATAATATTTAGTAATAAAATCAGAGAATATAGAGCTTTGGGAGTTTGATTTTTAGGGGTTTTTTTTTGTAAAAGATGAAATTATATAAGACTGAATAACATGGAACAGCTTTCTGGAATATATTTGCTGATAATGGAAATAAGGCTGGCCTATTCACTGAGGTTACACACTGAGCAGTTCTTTGCTGTATTAAAAATTACTGAGTCTTTCAGAAGTAAGCTAGTGCAGTATATGTAGGCGTTCAGGTTCTGTTAGCCATTAAACTAAATAGAATACTATTTCATGCATGATTTAGCTCAGTTAGATGAAGAATGCAGCAGTGGGCTTGAAGAGGTAATGGGTAAGAGGGGAAGTTTATACAAATAAATGTTTCCTTTTTGTTGGGTAGTATTTACCTGTGATTTCAAATGCCTTATTAAGAGATCTTTATAGATTTCCGCACTGATGTGTGCCAAAAATGTGAATGGATTGATCTGCCCTCGAGGTTGATAACACAGCTATTTGTAGCCCTGCTGAGAGGAAAGAAAGAGCTTTTAATTGGCTACTGATGAATGCAAATTCTTTCTTATAGTGAATTCATTGTTTCCCTGAAAACACTTGACTGGGACATCCAGACCGGCAACACAATGCATCAAATAGAAAATGTGATTTACCTAAAGTTAGCTGTCATGTCTGCATTTCATTGATATCCCTTTTCCTTATTGATATCTCTGAAATGAGGGATTCATTGAGTGAAGGCGTAACAGGGCTGATTTGATGCTACAGGAAGGGCAAAACCAGTGCTGAAGCACTCTGTGGATCTAGAGGATGCCTACTAGTTGTAGGGTGAATTACCACAGATTTTATGCTGTTCACCTCGGCTGTGATTTTCCTCTTCTTTCCAATCGCTCCCCTTTTCTGCCACTGAGCTTAAAGGCACACCTGTTCTGCTCAGTGGTTATGGAATAATACACAACAAACCTGCCATGAAGAAACTCCTAAATGTCATTCAACTTCTATGCTTAATTCTTCATTCAGCCAGTATTCCTTATTACTTTCCTCTCCTCTGGTAAAAAAAACCAAAAACCCACCTTTTGGATCCCTAAGTATACATTTATTACTTGTGAATGGTTTTTTCTGTTTGCTCATATTAGGAATAATTCAAACACATTCAATTTTTTTCCTGATAATCATGAACTTCCATAAATGCTTAATTTCTCCTGAGTGACCATAGAAATCTCCCCAGCAGTTATCTTGTGAGGGGAGGGAAGCACAGTTTTTAAGACATTTTTTGCACTCTCAGCTCTGCTGGAGCTATTGCATCAAGAGCAGTTTGTAAAGATAGAATATATTTAAATTTAAAGTAGCTATAGGCTAGCACGTAACTCACCAGGTCAGCTGCCAGAAATTCCGCAGGCTGATGAATTGAGGGGTTTAGTGTCAAGTCAGCTACGCTATGTCCCTTTTTCTGGCATCAATATCTAAGTCAATGGTTTAGAGTAAGGTGAGAAACACCCATGTGAATTGCACAGGCAATTTCTGGAGGGTTAGGGACATTCAACTGAACATGGGGATTTTAGTGAAAGTTATGCCATGCTAATTCATTCTTTAGTGTCAGGCAAGGAGGTGAGTCAAATCCACATGTAGCAATTGCTCTAAATACTCACAGGAAATCACTCCTGTGTTGAACAGCCTGGCTGCAATTTTAAAAGCACAAATAACTTTCTGGAGTTACATTCAAATAAGAGATATTGATGTTCAGCAGCAGTAAAAAGGGCTTAGCAGGAACACTTTTAGAATTTCATGTGACTGACTTTGCATTATAACACTTTTAAATCATCTCAAAAACGGAATTTTGAAGTATACAATAAAGAATCTTTAACAAGAAAGCTTTAATGTATTATACATTTGGTGGTATTAACAGTAAGCTCCAGTGTCTTTCCTTGAAAATTTAGAATATCCCAGAGAAATATTCAACATGTCACCTAAAAGTTTCTCAGAATATATCAAAACTAAGAAACATCATAGTTACACAAACACCTCTCTTCACTATCTGACTCACAGAGATTTTTATTTTTTTTTTCCCTATTTTTACCACAGAAATCTTTATCTGAACCCTATGTCTTCTGTAGCAGAAAACTCTATTCATAAAGGTTCATATCAATCTCTTCTTAACCCTTGAAGGATTTTTCTAGTGATACATTTCTGCCCAATTAATCCTGGTGCTCTCCAATAGGCATTGGAGCTGATAATGCCTGTAGAGAAATTGGTGCACAACACACCTCTTCTGTGGTTGTACAAGACTGTGTTGCTGAAATTTGTCAGCATCTTTGATATTTGTTTTTAATTAATGAATACACTTATCTGTATTTACACCAAAAACCTTTCCATTCCCTTTAAAAGCTTGGCCCAGCATCACTTTATCTTTGTGTACATTGCATAATTTATAGCTTACCGGGGTTGGCAAAGGTTTGCTCTCATTTCCTTTTGTACTTGAGGCATTGACCAATCATTTAAGCCAAACTCCAACACAGCATTCATGCACCTTACAAAGCAGCAATGCTTTCGAAGATAGTCCTACCAAGTGGAAGAAAATATGATCAGTTGGTCTTGACAGTACATTTAAATGAGAAAAATGAGATGGTTTTTATTTCTTTGGAGAGGCTAATCTACAAATAAATGACTGCAAAAGAGAGAAAATATTCAGTGTGTGGTTTCTGGGTAGTTGCTCGAATATGTATGAACTGTCAGTGTAAGATCACTCTGTGATGGCTGAAGGAGAATGAGAAAGACAATAAGACAAGAAGAAAATGAATTTCAGAGTTTATTGAATGGTAACATCCAGACCTGTGGTGGTCCTGCAAGCACTGACTTTCTTACACCACTTACAGCTCTGTGTGAGAGTTGTGTAGGAATGGGAGATAAATTTAAATCCATTAAGCAATGTGCTCTGGAAAAGGAGGAAGACTAGACTAGCAGAACATTTAAAGATCATCTATGCACCTTAATCCCTGCCTAAAAAGAAGTGCCACTTCTGAGGCACTAGTCTTTTACAAGGAAAGGAAAGTTTTCCAGATATCAGCAGGGGCAGAGAACTGCAGACTGGACTCTGAGCAGGTGCAAATCTCTAAAACTTCCTGTAGACGTGTAAGCTGAAAAATAAATTAGTTTGGAAAAAAATCTGTAAAGTGGTACAATTATTTTTAACGCTGATCAATTTGTGCTCTCAGAAAGGTTGCTTAATGCGCAGTAAGAGTATTTATTATCTGATAAATCAGTTTCATTCCCTGGCTATATTTCTGATACTATGCCTCCTTCCATTTTTACACACCAAACTGCCTGTAGTAACCTTTTACCCTTGTTCTTGTAAACTTCTGGGCAGAGAACATCTTACTCTTCAGAGCTGTGCAGTATCTGTTACCACAGGGCAGGGTAACTGCTCTGATGTTTGCTTTGCACTGTCTGCAAACTTGCTTAGGAAAAATGAAAATGCCATTGAAAAAGGAAAATGTAAATCCAGCAGCTTGCTGTGGTTATAACTGAAGTATCAACAGCCTAATGTGAATTCTTAGTAGTCCAGGAGCAATTATAGCAGAAAGAAATACTACTGTAGAATTAGTCCTAATATGAATCAAACTACCTTTTCCTTACCAACTGTAATAAGTACAACAAGGGAAAGTGCCAGGTTCTGCACCTGGGATGGGACAACCCTGGGTGTACGGACAGAGTGGGGAATGAGAGGCTGGAAAGCAGTGCCATGGAAAGGAACCTGGAGCTCCTGGCAATTTGAACATGAGCCAGCAGTGCCCTGGCAGCCAGGAGGGACATCCCTGTCCTGGGGATCATCAGGCCCAGCATCACCAGCTGGGCAAGGGAGGGGATTGTCCCACTCTGCTCTGGGCTGGGGTGGCCTCACCTTGAGTCCTGGGGGCAGTTTTGGATGCCACAATACAAGAAGGATATAAAGCTGTTAGAGAGTGTCCAGAGGAGAGCAATGAGGATGGTGAAGGGCCTTGAGGGGAAGCCGTGTGAGGAGCGGCTGAGGGCACTTGGGCTGCTCAGCTGGAGAAGAGGAGACTGAGGGGAGACCTCACTGCAATTACAACCTCCTTGTGAGGGGCAGAGGAGGGGCAGGCACTGATCTCTGCTCTGGGTGACCAATGACAGGACTTGAGGGAACGGCCTGAAGTTGTGTCAGGGGAGGTTTAGGGTGGATATGAGGAAAATGTTCTTCCCCCAGGGGGTGGTTGGGCACTGGAACAGGCTCCCCAGGGCAGTAGTCACAGCACCAAACCTGATGGAGTTCAAGGAGCGTTTGGACAATGCTCTCAGAGACATGGGGGGATTGTTGGGGTTCCTGAACAGGACTGGGATCGATGATCTCTGTGGGTCCCTTCCAACTCAGGATATTCTATCATTCTAAGACTCTATGATCAATCTACTTAAAAACCCCTATGATTGCAGCACACAAACACAAAATAAAACAAATTAGACAGTGGCCTGTTGTTAGAAAGCACTGTTTCAGCTGAAGTACGTAAGACAAAGCCCCAGGCAAGAGAACACAAATTCAGACAAAGTTAGCCAGAGCAGCCTTGCTCCTGAGGTTCTGCAAACTCACTACAAAGCCTCTTACGATCAGTAGCAATATTGCATTTACTGGGCCACAGTGCTGCAAAGTGATATTCACAATAACTCCATAAACTACTTTATTAGATCCAGGTTGCAGGAGGACAGTAACAAAAATTGCAGTCCAAAGTTGAAAAATTTTTATGATTTCTGAAGCAGACATGAAAAAGCCTGGGAACATCCCATCTGCAAGACAGAAGAAAGGTAAAACTGGAGCCACATAACCCAATAAAGATGACCTGATTGAGGACATTTTCCATTGCTAGAATTCTCATGGTCAATCCTTTCTGGGGCAGAATTTCTTTTCTGGACAACTGTTTTTTTGCATGTGATTGCCTGCAGCATTTTCTTCCAGGCTTTTACCTAGAGGCTTCTTTTCTTGGGCAACTTTTTTCATGTTGCTGTTGCCTCAGGGACACTGAGAATAAGTTTATTAAGGCTGGTAAAGCATTTAGATGGCAGAATAAGAAAGGCTGGATAAAAGTCTTACCAAACAATGCAAGCAGGATATATCAGGCCTACGGAATCAGCTTTCAGGAATACATTTGTGAGAGACAGAGCCTGTGTTTCCCTGAACTACTCAGCATTAAAATTTGCCATTGTATAATCAGTTCCGCACACTGACAATTGAGTAACTAAATGCTTTGGGGAGAGCATCATAACTAACCAGTGAATCACTTATTTACAAATAGTTTCTTCCTCTTGAGCAGCTGTGACGTTGATTGATCTGAGACTCTCCATCAGACAGTGAGATAAACCTCCAATCATTACGTGTTGCTCCAAAGCCTGTCAAAGCCAATGAATCTCTTAATTGACTTCCTTGGGCTTTGGAATAGCCTCTACTTGTGTAATCTCTACTAGCTGTCCAGAGACACACTTTGTAACTTTTTTTGCCTCTATTACTCATCAACAAGAAATTTTTTTATTTTTTCATTGTACACGAACCCAACTGAGATGTAATGTTGCCTGGGGAATACTGGAGACAGAAGTGGTGATGAAAACATGGCAGTGGCAGAACAATTCCAGTGTGAATTATCAAAGATGAAACAGAACATAACTTGGTGAAGCTGAGGAACAAATAATTTTAAAGAAAACATGTGCAACTTTAGATGGTCAAATAGGTAGTTACAGATGTGATGAAAAGGATATAAGAGTGGGAAGACTGACTTTTAAAATTATTTACATTTTCCTGATAACTATCTCAAAAAGGCTCCTTCTGTCTCTGTGTCCTGTAATTTCTTTGCTTTCAGCCATATTTTATCCTTTTCTTGTAGGTTTATTTTTTTTGTTTGTTTGCTTTTAGGTACTTTATTTCTGAAGCTTTGTAGGCATTTCTCTTCATGACATAGGGAATTTCCAAAGGAAGTGACTACAAGATATTAAACTATCTGAATAATAAAAGATATTTACAGAATATCACAGTAAAATGTGTAAATATTAGATAGGAAAATTAAAAAATAAAAAAAAAGAAAAACGATCCTGGGACTGATGCAGAATGAATGGATCAGGGCCACAATGGAAAATTTATTTTTTCTGAAAAAGAAAGGAGCTCTGTGAGCTTAGATGTATAGATAATATCTAACCTCACAGACCTTGAAAGAACATTTTGAAACCTCATTTCCTTCCTCCTTTGTATTCATAGGATGTTTGAAGAGGCTATTCAGTGCTGATCATTGTTTTATTCTTTGAAATTAAACCTTATGTTTTCAATATTACTTGTCATTGTTGGACAGGACAGACCTTTTCAGGCCTTACACAGGTGATGGTTGAAGTCTAAAATTTTTCCAGGTGTGGAAGAAATTAATCCTGTGAGCTAATTTATAACTTCCCAGGGATTCTGCTCATGGATCTCATTTGATACAAATAAGAAGGTAGAATTTTTCACTAAATCTCACGGAATGTGCTGCTGGCAGACTTGGCAGACATTAGTAATGAAAAGAAGAAGTTGTCTAAGACATTATGTGCTTATTAGTCTTGGAACAGTAAGATCCAGCTATATTACCTCCTGCTGGTGACCACTACTAATTATGTTATTACCTAATTCCAGTAGCACCACAGCAGCTGCTCCCATCTGGCATTTTCTGATATGCAGGTTGGTGAACTCTTTATTTAAGTTGATTAATAATAAGCTATTCAGAGCAGTTTCAGTTTTAATTTTAGTTGGCCATGTCTAATCATTACTAAACCTAATAAAAGATGGACCTTGTAAGGGGAAAAAAAGGCTTTAAAATTGCAACCTCAATAAAAAAAAATATCAGTACAATTAGGTCAACTTCTGAATCTTCAGTGATAATTGAAGTGTTCTAAAGTTAACGGTGCTAAAACAGTGTGAAGAAGAAGATAGTGAAGGAAAAGGGGCTCTGAACTTCTTTAATGTATTATTAGAGCTTTTGTGGGGATGACTGAGGAGAAGGCAGAAAGCATCAATCAGAACCCTTGTATTTTGAGGTTATAGAGATCAAATAAAATGAAATCAAGTGATACTTCAAAAAGAGATGCTATGGCTTAAGAAGCTCCTGGCAAAGCTCTATTTCTTAATAACTATGTGTGAGGTTGTAGACAAGATAGGCCCCACCCCCAGCTTTTTTGGATTGTTTGCTTGTTTTTGACCAGCTATTCAATCATGCACAGCTAGACACAGCTTAGCTGGCATGAGAAATTCTCCCTTTCGTGTTGAACCAATTGATTTATTCATAATAATTTGTTCATAGCTTAATATTCTAGAAAGTACTGAGATGTGCAAGATCTGAAGGAATTAATTTTTTTTCCTCCTCTAGGCACTTACACGCTGAAGTGTGCAAGACCCTTCCTCATATTTCATACTTTTGTTGCATGTATGCCCAAATCTTCTCATCTCAAAGGAAGGTGTAAACTTAACTGAAATGCTGTTGCTATGTGCATCCAAACAAAGGATTTAAAATTATTTTGTATTTAGTGCCCAGTAATTATGAAATGATTCTGTATTTGGTGCCACTATTATTCTGTTGTTGATGAGTGCACATCGTTATTTAAATCCAGCACATCTTAGAAGCTGTAAGTTCAGAGATACTTTTAACTTTGGAGAAAATGTCTATATTCATCACCTGAAGGAAAATATCTCCATAGTTTAAGGTTCTCAGCTCCCATACAGAGTGCTTTCTTCATGTGTTCTCAAATAATTCATCAAAAGGTTTGAGCAAACAATTCATTACATGATCTCCTATTTAAGCAGGAAAAAAGGCTAATTAAGAGTTGCTGACTTTTAATTCACTTTATCTGAGCACATTCTCCCCCTCTTATTCCATGCCAGTTATGTCATGCTCAGGCTCCACACCAGGCAACACGTCCTCATTAACCACACGCTCCCCTTCCCATCCTTTGGTGCTATCCACAGATGTCATTCCATCGGTCCATGGACCAGCCTTGCCAAATATCTGCAAAATGTTCATTGAGTTTGTTTAGCCCATGAATAAAGGCTCCATCTATCTGTGGTCACTCAGGAGAGGAGGTGTGGTGTGTTGTGTGGGGTTACTGGGCACCAAAGCCAGGCTCAGGCTGGGTCACTGCTGCACTTTCATTGTTTAAATTAAGGCTTCTCCTCCACTGCTTTGGGTGCCTCCTGTTATAGCATTTCCTACAACAAGCAACTCAAATCCTGGGTTACAAAAATTTAAAGGTGTTTGCATTACAATCTCCACCCCTGTTCCCTTTGGACCAGACCATCTGGTTTAACATTCCAAAGATCTCTTCCCTCTACCGCTGCTCTGGCCTGAACTAATCCACAGACTGCAGACCCTTAAGGTTGTTCCTGCTCCAAGTGGGGTCTTATCTACGAGCCACAGTTTCCTCAGGGGTTTACCTGAGGATCACATGTTCCAGGGTAGCCTAATCCATGTCCAGCACAGCAGCACAGACACAGCAGAGGTGGCCTGGACGTCTGCCAGCCCAGGCACACCATCACTGCTGCTACCAGAATGTTCCCAGGCACAGCATAGAAAGGGGATGGGCAGCACAGCTCTACAGCGAGCAGGGAGAGGCAAAAAGTAGCCACTAACGAGCACGAGACTCTGGCAAACAGGAGGGCAAGAGAGCCCCATGGCAAGCACAGGAGTCTGCCAACTGATCCCTAAAGAGCACTAGCAGGTATAAATTCTACCCAGCCCTTCCCAATCACATCTGTTGTTACCGCGAACGCTTTGGGGAGCCAAAGAGAACTGCCACGGTTTAGCCCCAGCTGGCAACTCAACACCACGCAGTTTTGGCTCCCCTCCCCCATCAAATGGGATGTGGGTTAAAATCAGGAAAAAAAAAAAAAAAAAAAGAGTAAAATCTTTGGGTTGAGATAAAGGAAGTTTAACATGACAGAAAAGGAAGGGATAATGATAGTAATAAAGAATAATAAAAAAAGGATAAAATAATTAGAACACACCAAACAAAAGATGCACAATGCATTTGCTCACCAACTGTTGATCAATGCCCAGCCATCAGCCCCTGAACAACTTCCCCCCCCCCCAGTTTATACACTGAGCATGGTGCCATAGGGTTTGGAGCATCCCTTTGCCCAGCTTGGGACCGCTGTCCCAGCTGTGTCTCTTCCCAGCTCCTTGTGCCCCCTCAGCCTCCTCGCAGGAAGGGCAGGATGAGAAGCTGAGGAATTCTTGACCACTGCTCAACAACTAAAACACCAGTGTGTTATCAACATTGTCCTCATCCCAAATCCAAACCACAGCACTGTACCAGCTGCTGGGAAGAAAATTAACTCTACCTTAGCTGAAACCAGGACAAGAGTTTCCCTCTTGCTAGGATAAGAGGATTTCTAGGATGTTTCTAAGCATTTCCATGACACAATTCATCAAGCTCGAGATGATTTGTTCACTCATGTTACCTATCTCTAGAAAACCTATTTCATAGTTTATTTACATGACAAAACTAGACTGATTCTCTAAAATTCATAAGGCAAATAAATTCCCTTGAGCTAACATAACGCCTTATCAAGACATGTTAAAAGTGGTATTTTTTAAAGAATTGAGATGAAACAGTCGTCGTATGGAGTTACTTGTGATACTAAGAAACTGATTTGCATTTTCACATAAACCCACATTGTATCAGAACTTCCTCATGAAAACCCATTTATCTGACTCCTGTCACTTCCTCTTATGTCTTACACTTCAGATTCTCAAGGGCAAGATTGCCATTTTTCTTACCACAATACCTTTGCGATTTAAAACTTCCCCTCGTGTCATCATCCAAATAATGATACCTCAAGAAATCATAATCCCTGAAAATTTTTCTGATATTGGTTTCCTTTCCTTTATTTCTTGCAACTAAAGCTAAATCTATACTTTTACACATGATAATTTATTCATACCTCATGCATTTTCAATCTGTTACATAGCCTGTACTCCGTTTTTTTGGTTATTTTTTTTTTTTAATGATGAAATGACAAAGGCTGTGAATAGAAAGTTATAAAAGAGCTAGTGTGATAAAAGGGAAACATTCCTGTAGTCTAGGTGGGGAGGAAGTGATTCATGCTTTCTCTGGCAAACTACATCAGCTTTTCTCCCCCTTAATGCTGCAACACCACCGAGTAGGTCCCTGACACAATGGCTGCATTACCCACTGATGGAAGAAGCAGCTATTACTGGTCCGTGCTGCTGCCCAGGGGCAGCTATAATTTCACTCTGTGTGTGTGTGTGTTTCACCTGCAGCCTCTCTGAGGGGCTCATCTGTATGCAGCGAGGCTGAGAGCCGGGCCAGCACACATCCTGCCCCCGTCCACGGCGTGTCACAATGCCAGCACCTAGGAAAGGCATTAATATTTATGGGGAGAGAGCACAAAGAAATCAAAGCATCTCTGTCTGCTTCTCGATTTATTCGACTTCTCATAAATTTAATTTTGGAGGAACTTTTGGAGGGGTAAGCCCTGCGCCTGTTACAGCTAGGCAGAAATGCACGCGTTTGATATTCGACTGTAATTGAGAAAATTCATGCTGATTTTTTCCTTCAGTGAATTTGGGATTCCCCCCACCTTTTCAAAATTTAACACATTTTAACATTTGTTCTAATAAAAAAAAACATAATAATAAATACTTTTCTCCTCATAAAGCATTTCTGTTTCTTAACAAGGAGGTAAAAAGGATATTCTCTTCCTCCCAAAGTCCAGAGACCAGTTGTGCAGAACCAGGTTATTAAAGCCCATATGCTTGTAGTGCCACTTTCACACATGAAAACATCCCAGAGCTTCACAGTAAATCATTATTTCCTCCTTCCCACACCAAGAAGTACAGAATGACCAAGAGCTGTGTGTTAGTGCTCAGGATACTTCCTCCTCCATTTCCCTCTTCACTCTTGTGTTCTCTGCAGAAGAGGCTGGAGCTGAAATGTTTCCTGTGGGTAAATGGAATTAATACAATCCCAGTGGGGGATGTCTGAGCCATAGTCCAACAACTGAGCTCTGCGGTGCTGTAGCTTTACCTACATAAGCCCTTGCAAGTATTATATTTTTTTGTAAACTAATCTGTTGCACCATTGAGGCTGTGACCTCCCTGTGCTCCGGGAGATCTGAGTGGCTAATGAATCATCAAAACCCTTAAGGTGAGAAAACAGCCTCGTGTAGACAGCTCTACTGCTACAGCAGGCACAGAGATGTTTCCTGCAAGGAATGACTTGCTCGCCCAGCCAACACAGTAAGGTTTTAGAAATTGAGTTCAGGTCCTTTGCCCCATCTCTGTGTCCCTGAGCCCCTTTCTGCCCTGTGTATAATGAGTGGCAAATTCTGCAAAACAAGGTTTGTCTTTTGCCTTGTGACGGCCACAAAGAGTGTAAAAGGCTTTTGAAAAATGACGAATTTTGTTTATTGTAAGAAAATGGGACAAGTGTGCTCTGACTATCAGTAAATAAAGGCAAGCAGGCAGGCTTCTCTTCCCCTAAATGTCGTCATCTCCTCACACTCAGTCACATAACGAGGCACGAGGCCTGCATGGCATCCTGTGGTGGCAACTCCTTTATCCCTTTGTAGTTTTTTGTGAGAAGGGAATGGGCAAAGCTGGGTATGCCACATACATACTTCTGGTTGCCATATAGAGTAGAAAATTCCCAATGGCTTGGAGTATTAGAAAATAGCCTGGACAGGTTGGCAGAGCTGTGGTAGGGACCAGGAACTGGGGCCAAGGAAGGCAGGACAAGCTGTTGCCAAGACCCTGCTTCTGAGTCCAGAGATAAAAATCTATTTCAACAGTTTCCTGGTCAGGCACCTTTCGAAGCCCTGGCAAGGGAGGCTCAGAATGGGCATTCGCAAGCACTTCTTTGCAAAAAAAAAGGTGGTCAAAACCTGCAACAGACTTCCTGGAGAGGTGGTCAGTGTCTAAGCCTGTCAGTGCTTAAGAGGCATCCAGACAATTCCTTTAAGAACATGCCTTAACCTGGTCAGCTCTGAATTGGTCAATCAGTTGGATTACATAATCACTGTAGGTACCTTCAAACTGAAAATATTCTATTCTTTTCTTCCTCCTTTCCTTAGTTAAAGAATTCAGTTATTCCCAAGGTCTCACAAAGGTTTAGGCAAAGGCAAAGGTTTTTCTGCTTTCTGTAGGAAAAGTCTCAGCTTTCAGCCCTGATACTTCCAGGTGTTCTCCAGAGCTGCAAATCCCTTCCAAGTCAAACTGCCTGTGCAAGACATAGGATTATTAAAAAGGGAGTTTGCCTGATTCACAAAAAGTTCAGCCCTTGACTGTCTGTCAAGGCTACCACGATAACAAAAGGCTCAGAAACATTATAGTTCTAGAGCTGTTAGCCCTGAATCCCCTGAGCTGCTTGACTACACCTAAGGAATTTCTCATTTAATATGTGCATGAACATTACTCCTTCAGCTCCATTCCCAGGCTCTTGGGCCTCAGACTGACTCCCATTTGTGAAATACAGTTTACCATTTCAGCTGTACAAATTCTTCTCGAAAGCTTATCAGATTAGTTGCAAAACCTACTGCACTTCTTCTTCATGGTAAAAGGTCAGAAAGTTTATAAACACTGTTCTCTGCCCCTGCGTATAACACACCTGAATGACTTTTAGTTTCCAATGATGCACTGATTTTTTTTTTAAAATTTAATGGGTTTTTTTCTGTTTTCTGATGGTTTTTAATGTCTTGGAGGATGAAAGGCAAACCAGCTGACCTCTTTAAGAACGGGCCACCTTCCACACTAGCAGACATTGACGAGGATCATGAAGTCTTGATCTTGTCAATGCTCACATCCAAAATATCTGGTTTATTCAGCAGCCCTCTGTCCTTAATTCCCTGAACCATACTGCACAATATGGTTCAGTGGCCATGGTGGTGTTTGGTCAAAGGTTGTACTTGATGATCTTGGAGGTCTTTCCCAACCTTAATGATCCTATGATTCTGTTTTATTCATTTTTATTCTATTCAGTTTTCCTGCCCCCACAGCTCTGCTGGAAGCAAGAGTGAGCTGACTCAGGGTTTGTTTCCATGAAGTCAAAGGTTTGGAGCAAAGATCTGCATGTAGTTATGTATTTTAACTATGGATAGCACCTGGTGACATGAACCCTACTTTTAATTTGCTACCATCACACGAATAAGTATTTCATAATGATACTGTCAGCAGCAACTCGAGCTTATATGCCCCTGGAATAAAAAGTTGGTTCATCTTCTTTTTGGGGCCCCTAGCTCATTGTTCTCTAACATTGTCAGCTTTACTCCCCAGAAATCAATCTTCCCTGAGAACAGACTATGTCTGTTGTTTTGGAAGGATAATGAAACATGAAACCAGTGCCACAGCTTCTACGATGATTTAATTCTGTGTTACTTACATATCAACATAATGCTCTTTTTTTTCTAAACAAAGTATTGCAAATGCATTATGGCTCTGCATACACACTTGGTAGCCCTGGGCAATAGTCATTTAACTTGTTTACCACATGAAATTGCTTTGTTTTCTCTACCTTTTTCCTAATTTAAGGCAGTAAACATACCAAAATTTAGTATTAAAACAAGCTTACGTCAATTTGCAAATCCAGGCACTGGAAGAAAGGACTTAAAAAAAATTAAAAGCCAGCTAATTCCATTGCTCCCTTTCCTGCTGTAGCAATAAACTGTAAACCTTCATGAAAGTTAACATTTACTCTAGCTAGGTAGTAAAACAGCAATATCATACTTGCTAGATTAGTCCTACATTTTCTCCCTTGGAGGAAAAAGTCTGAAATTGCCTTCAGCAAATCCAGAAAAACAAGAAAGATAGTTAATGAAAATATTTATAAGAGTGATAACTCATAAAAATATAGACAAAATAAGTGTGAGCCCAGATAAATGTTGAGTAATCTGGAATCCACATCAGAAAACCATTGTATGTTTACACATTTGACAAGATGTGTTTCAGACACTTGAGATTAATTAAGCATGGAAAGTGTACAAGCTTCTCAAAACAGTGTTCTCCAGTCAAAGGTTGGCACGTCCTGATAAAGCCAAAACCAGCACTGACAACATTGAAATGTAGCTTATGCCGGAAGGAGACAGTGATGTAAAACTTAAAAATATACTGGCAGCAATTACTGTTAATTATCAATAATATAATTCTGGTATTAATATCTGTCTATTCAGAAAAAAAAAAAACCAACAAAAAACACCCAAACCCGACAGGTATCCACCTATAAATAATGGTTTTACTTCTATATTTGCTTACACTGCAGAGTCATTTTTAACTGTGCATCCTATAACAATGGAGTCCAAACAAGGAGATAAATCCCTAAGTATAATTTATCTCCAGAAAACACTAAAGGAATAATGATACAAATCTACACGTACGTATTTATTTTTTCTTAATTTACAATCAAGAAATCAATATGATTATTTAGGAAGCAGATTGTCTAGTGTGCAAAGAAAGAATGGTCAAGTGGTTAGTGGAAAAAAGTTGTAGTAACAGAAAAACACCCATATCTTGGAAAGGCTTGTAGACACTCTCTTCCCTTTCTTTTTTATATTGTTCAGATTTGGTCACTGTTGCATTGTTTTTCTTTACTGTTGTTCCATTCAAGCGTCAACTGATGATTTCCTTTGAGGTGTTAGTGGCTTATTGCAAGTATGAGAAAAAATAGCAATACTAGTAATAACAGCAGCAGTAGTAGTTTGAATATACTTTATTCACAGATTTTATTTATTATTATTATTTCTACTATTTTTTATTTACTTTTTTACTGTGAGGATTGCCAAACACTGGCACAGGTTGCCCAAGGAGGTCGTAGAGTCTCCATCCTTGAAGTTACTCAAATCCTGAATGAATGCAGCCCTGAGCAATCTGCTGCTGAGCAAAGGTTTGGAACTAGATGGTCTTCAGCGATCTTTCTATTATAGAGTTATAGAATTATAGAATGTTCTAAGTTGGAATAGACCCACAAGGATCATCAAAGTTCAACTCCTGGCCTTGCCCAGGACAGCCCTAATAATCAAACCATGTGCCTGAGGGTATGGTCTCACCACAGCCATTGAGAGAATTCAGACTTATATTTCCAGATGCTCTGTCCTGGAAATCCTACTGATTTTGCTAAAGAAAAATTGTAGATGAAGAAGTATGAACTTGAAAAGGATATGGTTAAGTAATATTTGTTCTCGTTTCTCATTACAGCATGGATTTTGGGAGGACTTGAGGGACAGCAAGTAGTCAGCCAAGAAGTCCTGGAGTCCTCACACTGACAGTCGTGCAACCTTGACCAGCTGCCATTTTTAAGGAAAAGGAAAAAAAAAAAAATCAGGAAAACAGCTTGACGTCCAGAAAGTCCTTTGGGTGGTTGTTTTTTTGCTGTTTTGTTGTTGTTGTTTCTTTCTTTCTTTTTTAAATACTGTAATTTTTAAGCTGAATTCAGAAGGGCAGAGTCTTGGAAAAGTACACCCAGGCCATAAAGGGAGGGTTTCAGTTGCCTGAGTGTGTGCTGCTGTTTTATGCAGGGGAAATATCTCAATCATCTCTTACTGCAGCTCCAGAGGAGCCTGAGTCTCCTGTGATTCTGTGTTAAATCAATTACCCATATGCAAAAATTGTGAATGTTATCTGGCATCTCTGTTGATACAAGGTGTGTATTTAGGATACCTGGTCGGGATTCAATTCTCTAGCACTCACAGCCATTTTTACTTTTGTGTAGCTGTACCAGCAGTGGACAGATTTATCACATTCTTTTACACAGCCACGGAAAGACATATTTTTTACCAAACTGTAAATAACTTCACCAAGCCAATGAGATCTGCTAACAGCTTGCTTTCTGTATGCACGTTCATACACTACTTTGCATAATTATTTCATGAAAATTTTGTCTCTAATGCCTTAAAAATCCTCAGCTCTCCTTAGCAGCTAACAATGTTGCCTGCCTATACCTTTGATAAGTGGAGTAATATCAAATAGATGATCTGTGTAACAGGATGTGACAGCAGCCTCGAAAAGGCAGAAAGAAAAGCAAATAAAGACCAAGCATTCTCCCACCTTTCAGACCCAATTCCCAGTCCTGGGGTTTAGCTTTGTTATTTCTTCTAATCTGTTTGAAGAAACCACTCCTGGGCAGGGCATCTTTATTGCAGGGATCATTAATTTGAAGAGAGGCAAACGAAAAATAGGGAATTTGTATTTCAGTCACAAAATGGATCAAAGAAAACTTTCCTAGGGCAAGGTGCTGTTGTCAAGATTGTCCTGAAGAAAGGAAAATCATTACAGAGGATTATCTATAACAGTGTTCTCAACCTTTCTTTCAGCTTCTCTACCCCAAGGCAGAAATACAGCGTGACTGATTATGATTACCACCCACGCACACAAAGACTCGCTCTTCCACAGATATATTTTTGCACGTGTCTTTAGTGTGACGCTATTCCTAAAAATAGACCTGCCACGTACATATGGACTCACATATGCTCAACCTTAAGACGATGATGAGTACTATTATAATAATTATAATAGTAATAATAATAACAGCAACAACAAAACAACAACTACAATAATAATAATAACAACAACAACAAAGCAACAACAATAACAATAACAATAACAATAATAATAATAATAATATTCTTCTTGAGCTCTCAGACAGCATGACTCAAAACATAGGGAAAAATGCGTCCTCTGTTTGGAGAGTGATGTGGCAGGAGATTTGTTCCATATTTCTTCCCCGGTTACTGCTCACTGGAGCTTCTCAAAGGTCACCATTTAAAGTCGATTTTTCTGGGGAAACATTGATCCTTTTGCTACCAATTATCCCTAGATGTGACACGACGGGTGAAAACATATCTTTTACTTTTATTAACTTGGAGCAGTCTTGGAGCTTGCTTGGGCAGTGGGACCCTACCCACACCCACACTACCTAGCTACCCAACAATGGAGCCCATTCTCAAGGCTCCATAACTCTGCAGTAGTTTGTACCAGTGCAGCTAAATCTGCTTTCGCCCCAGAGACCCACGTGGCCTGGCACTTGCTGCCTACTGGGAACAGTGTTTTGTCATGCTACACATATTTCTGAATACCTGGGATAAAGTGTCCTGGACTAAAGTCATGCAGGAAGTATGCCAGGAATTGACTTCTAGGATTTAAACACAGTCGAACACAGCACAGTACTCAGGACTATATTGTGATCTTGTTTAGATTTCTAGGGTGGGTGTCGCTCCTGGGGCAGAGCATCTTGTTAAGATGATGGACAAATCTGCTTCTGTGGTCTTGCTCTTCATGCCAGGTGTAAAGGTGCAATTACTAAAACTGTTAGAGAGATATCTCTACTTGAATTAGGGTGCAAGTGAGACCACAACAGAAATTCTACAAAGGATGTCTCATAGCAGAGGATTCAGCATTTGTTTCACAACATTTCAGCATCAATTCAAAAGATGCTGGAGGTGATGTTATGGTCTTTTTCAAGACATATGCTAGTCTCAGTGTTAGTCATGAAAGAGGTGAAATCACATGAAGGACAGGAAAAGAGAAGGGATCTATTTTATTTATTTTATTTCTTATTTTCCACTTTGTGCACCAGGTTTCATGTGGGAAGGCAGCAATTACTTATTTTTCAATTATTAGAATTGGCATAATGATACCTTCCTCATACTCATTGCATGAATATGTTATCTACAGAGAACATTTTAGCTCCTTTGCTAGATGTTTTGAGTGATAGGGAAGAGTTTTTTACGGCACATTTTTATGACATTTCTTAAACGGATCCTAGGTCACACTCCAGAAAAAAAGTATTTCCTTCTACAGCGATCATGAAGAAGAAATGCAAAGAAAAGTGAAGGTTATAAACTTCCAGGCGAACCAAGATGAGAAAAGAATTGCTTAAAAAAAAATCTAGTGACAAAAATACAAGGAAATATAACACAAAAAATTATATTAGAATCAGAGGGCTGCAACACGTTCCCTATGATGAAAGGCTGAGAGAGTTGGAGTTGTTCAGTCTGATGAGGACAAGGCTCTGGGAAGACCTTGCAGTGGCCTATCAGTAATTAAAGGAGAAGGATGGGCAGAGACATTTTAGCAAGGCCTGAAGTGATGGGACAAGGGGAAATGGTTTTGAACTAAAAGAAGGGATATATATTGGATATATATTGGATATATATTGGATATAGGGAAAAAATTCTTGGTGGTGAGGGTGGTGAGGCTCTGGCAGAGGTTGTCCAGGGAAGCTGTGGCTGCCCCATCCCTGGAAGTGCCCAAAGCCAGGTTGGACAGGGCTTGGAGAAACCTGGGATGGTGGAAGGTGTCTCTGCCCATGGCAGGGGACAGAACAAGGTGAGCCCATCCAATCCAAAATATTCTGTGATTCTACAAAACCCGAGCACAATGTACCATAAAATAAATGCATTTTCTCAGACAAACACAAACAGAATTTTTACGTGATCAAATATTGCAACTGGATCACAGAAACACTGAGAATTGTTTGTGTTCTGCTGTGGATCAGCGAGTTCAGTGTTTAGGGCAGTGCCTAAAATACCTCTCTAGCCTTTCTGTGGTGTGAATCCCCCTTGGAGAGGTGCTATCCTAGAGATGAAAAAGGCAGAATGAAATGAAGTTGCCATCACAGCATGCTTGAGAGAGCTCGGTTCACTGGGACTACAGATGCTACACACTCCTGTGTTTCTCGTGGAAGGCAGACAGCTGTGCACAGCCATAGAGGCACAGCAGATGCCAAATGGCAATTGTTAAACTCTAGTGGTTACTTTAATTGCTCCTTTCCACCAATTTGAGATTTTGCAATGGTAGGAAAGCCACAGAGGTTGCTGTCACTCAAGTTCTCTGAACCTACAGCTCTGAGAAGAAAATAATGAAAGAACAAATGTAGTAAAAAGGACACAAAAAGACAAAAAAAACCCCTCACACAAACAAATAAAAGTCCACAGGCTTGTGACAAGCTCGTAAACAAGAATATAAAAGGAAGGAAGAAAAGGAGTTGACTCAGTTGCAGATTCAAGGTTTTACCTGAAAGTTTCATTAAGGCAGCTGTGAGAGTTTTATGAGAGAAAGGATCCTCAGCAGCAAAGTTGCAGCATGATGGACTCTGACATTTTGCAAAACTGTAAAATGTGTCAGTAGCTTTAACAGGCAGGAATGCTTTGACCTCCTGAGGTTCCTGTCCAATTCAGCCATTGCAACTCTTTGATTCGCACAATTAATGGTTACATTCAGCCAAGGGAGGGAGGGAAAAGGGTGACAGGAAACGTCACCTTAAAACCAAGACCACATTCTTTTTCTATTTTTTTTTTTGCTCCAGCTCCATTATCAGATTTTCCCTCCTAATTCTTCACCGTGTGTTAGATATCTTCACTGCTTTAATTTTCCCATGGCATCCATATTTGCAAGCCTCTTATTCTGTAAATATGCATTAATGGAATAATTCCAAAAGATTCTGATCCTTTGACTAAATAATCATAAGGTTATTTTGCAGACTTTTTCTTTTACGTTTGCTAGCACTAACACAGCACCCACATTAGACTGGTTTTTTGGTTATTTCTTCCATTTTTGAGGATAATCCTGCTCTATCTGCAATTTAGAGATCATCGCTTTTCTCCAGAGGAAAAAAAAAGTCACTTTGAGACCTTGCACATCCAAAAAGCAGGAGCAGACGTATGGGGGCCTTAAGCTTGGGAGATGATTGTTGCTAGCTATCAGTAAAAAGGTGCCAATTTAAGAGAGCACTACAGAGTCATTTCTCTTCCTCACATTGATACAAAACAGATAAGACATTACAAAAGCAAAAGAATGCTCATTTCTTGTCTTCTGTTACATCTGCATTTCCACCAGACGAGGAAGGAAAAGCTCTCCAAGAGGCCTGAAGTTTTAAAAGACAGCCTGTTGGTCAAACAGCAGTGTGCGCTGTCGAGGCAGGTCCCACCCACGCAGAGTTTCACTCCTCCTCAGTTATGTGAAAGAAAATTCAGATCTCACCTGGGGATTAAAAAAAAGATTTACCAACAAGTTCTTCCCCCCAGCACTGCAGGACAAACACATTTGTCCCAGATTTGTCCCATTTACAAGGGCAATGATTAGTAATGTATTTGCTACTCCAGTGTACTCCGAGGGCATATTTCATCCTGGGGTTTTCTACATATAAGCAGAGAGATTCAGCCGTGGAATTCCCTTCCCTGGGGTGCTGTAGATGTAAGAAGCTGACAAGGGATCAGGAGGAGACTGGGCAAGTTTGCAAGAAGAAAACCTGAGCCCATACAGTAAACACATGGAAAGCACTCCTGTCTCAGAAAGGTTTATTATCCTGTTAATAAACATCTGGGAGAGACATCAGAGCTGGAATCACACATGCTTGCTCTGACATTGCACGCTTTCACTGGCATCCAGCTCTGACTGCTGCTGGAGATACTAGAAGGATCTCTTTGACTCACTATAGCTGGTATTTTTATGTTCTCGGAGGTCCTTGAATATGCTCTTTCAAAATGTCTCTCTCCTTTCCCTAAGTAAGGACTGGGGGCATGCAGTGAGTGGAGGCGCCCCAGAGATTGCTTCAGGTGTCATGACAGGGAAGAGGAATTGCTTGGGGAAAATTAACAATAGAAAAAAAAATAAGATTAAAGATACATGACAAGCCTGGGAAAGGTGCAAAAGACTTGAGAGTGGAGATGTAAATGAGGGCACACAGAACTTATAGCTGAGCACAAATTCTAGAAAGAAAGGAAATCAGTCTAATGTCAAATGTCAGGCTTATACTTCCAGACTCACTTAAATTATTGTTTCCCAAAACATTCAGAGATATATATCTTTTCTTTTGAAGGGTCCTCATAACTCAGTGAGATAGATTAGAAGATCATAAATGCTTGGAGGATGGGGCTGTACCTCCCTGTTTGCTCATACAGGAGTTAGCAATAGGGATCATTTCTCAATGTGAGCAATTCCTAGTATACACATTATTACATCTTTTTTGTCATGTTCTCCTGTCAACCTTGCAGATATTTTTCTCTCAGAAAATCTGCACGTTAACACCTTCCACATCCTACACTGTAAGACAATAGCAACAACTTCTCTTAAGAAATTCCACTCTTTCTTTTACCTGAATATGGATTCTAAAATTCAGTTCATTGCTCATCTGTGGATCTCCACATCTGCACAGAAAGTGAGTCCTGGGGCCAGATTGCATTTCTTCAAATATATATAGGTGGTAACTAGAGGTGAGGTTGACTCCAGCATTCACTCAAGTCACTGCAAGAAAACAATTTTTCCATTTCTTGGAGTAAAATGCCTTACCTGTGAGTCTTCACATCAATTCTATTTTCTCAGAATAAATACGTTAGAAAATAGTTCTTTCATTTTTCCTTCCAGCTCATCACTGATCATGAAATCTTTCTGCTGCCACAGAGTAATGCTCGTTAATTTTCAGTAGTTTGGTATAAATATAATATGAATAGAACTATAGGATGAATAAGATGCTGACCACTGAAACCCTTATATTTTGTCAATTTCTGTCCAATCACAAAGAAATTTATACCATTCCTCTCAGAACTGGAGAATCATTTCAAAACATAATATATGAATAATTTAAATTATACCTAAAACTGGTGGGGGGTTGTTTAATGTGTTGTGTTCTTTCATTATAAGAATTGGTATTTACTCTTTCCTAGTTCATGCTATTCCATAAAAGGAAGCCCCAGAAATATGACTGCATTAATAATTTACACTATATTTTATTTTTGTCTCCCTTACAAAGCATATTAAAGGCAAATGCTGGGAGTTATGATATAACCCTTGCAAGAGAAATAAGTACCACAGCACCGATCTCACAGATGGGGAAATCAGGTCATGAAGGATATAAGGGCTGTATTGTGGGGACATAAATTGCTCTGTGCCACACACCTTCCACAAACTCTCTGAAGGAGGTACTTGAAGCTCTAAAACTTCTGTACTGACTGGCGTGGGACTTGAGTGGAATTTAGATGGTCTGCACGCATCCCAGACTACTTCCTCCAAATCATGAGAGGAATCCAAGATACAGTTTGCCAAGACGTATGTTTTTAACCAATGGGAATTCTAGGAAAATATTTTGCATTTAGAAACCTAAAGCAATTTCTGAATATTGCATGTATAGCATGAATTTTATAGTTTAAGCTTGTTTTTTTACTTGCCCTAGGTTATTACTAGGTGCATAGAAATTTGACACTTCTCCCTTTCTCTTCCCTGATTCATCTTTACCTGTGACACTCATTGTGTCGTGCCTGCCTTGTGTCCCATTTCACAGACAGCAGACATGCAGCTGGATCCTAACAGGGAATTGTTCCTTTCCGGTTTACAAAGAAAAAAAGAATAAAGAATAATATGTAATTAGATTTGCAATGTTCCTCCTTTCATCCGAGATTCACCTCGCCTAACTTGGCCATATAAAATTTAGCTATTTCATTAAGGTAGTCACCTAAATTTCCTCTCTAATGAAAGGAGAGAAAAAGGTCTCTTTAGAGAATGATTCATCACACACATGTTAAACATCTATTTTAGGATAGGATGAATTCCTCTCTGGTGATGCCATGCTCTCTCCCATGACTGTGGAGACAGTTTAAATAATGGGCTATGAGCAGAAACACATAGTTTTAACAGGCTAGAGTTAGACAAGATAAATGTTAGTCAATTTTTTTTTTTTTAATTTTTTTCATCATTGTGTTGAGTGCTATACGAGCATTGTAAAAAAAAATGAAGTTATCATTTAACACTTGGTACAAAAAAATTGCACAAAGAGCACTAATTATTTGCACAGGAAGCACTGGTGATGCAGTACACACGTGTCATTCAGGAATCAACAAATTTTGTATTCTGAATTTCAAAGACCCAGGAAAAAATGTCATAATATTGTCAACTGCACTTTAAAAGGGAGAGATTTCTTTCTTTTCTTACTCTTTATGGACAGGAAAGGAAGTAATTATTGGCAGAGGGTGAAATGCTATGAATTTTTCTCTCATCCTTACTTGCTTCATTCTTTAAAATTCACCTTTCTCTCAAACTTTTTGAAGGCCACGGGTTTCACATGCACTTTTCATGTAACATTATTGATAAAGGAGAAGTCTCTGTTTTGATTACCTACAGGCATCCTGACATTTGAAGTCAGCTATCCAGCTCTGTCATTCAGGTTTATACATATCCACAAACTGCAGCGTCTCAGAAAAAAATAGGTTGCACACCACGAGAACAATAGTGGGGGAAAAAAAGATAACACTCGTGTGAAGCCTTAATTAATGTTAAGCCAATGCTGGCCTGTAGGAAATGTCAAGTTCCACTGGATAAATCACAGCTGCTTCTTGATTTTGCAACACATCATGTTCTGTGTTCAATAAGATGCCAGGCTGCTTATTTTGACTGTCATTTATGTGCAGCGTTTTTCATGTGGCCTTAGAATAAGGTGCCAAAGTTGTCTGGTTCCCTGACTTTATTCTACGATTAATAATGCATTAGCCTAGCAAAATATTTGCTCCTGTTATTACTCTTGAGGTTATGAAATTAAATACATATAACTGAAAAATACAGTAAGTATATGGGAAATAAATCTTTCTCTGGTCTTCCCTTCCCTGTTTTCACTCATAAGGCAACGCCCTTAGTTGTAAGAACAGCTCTTGAATTTCAAAACGCATACACAAAAAAAAGACTTCATTAGACTTGCTCAGCTCTGATTTGCCTGCCTCTGTGATCTTAAAAGCCCATCACTGCATAAACCTAAATTCTATTCACCACTCTGACAGTGCAGCTTTATACCAAAACAGCTCCACTGAATTCAACACTTACATCAGAAGCTTCATATTATTAATAATATTTTTATTACATCTTATACATTTTAGGTTATAACTTATACATAGAAGGATACAGAGGTCCTGATTTTTCTTTTTCAGGAGAGAGAGGTTGGGGACAATAACTTTTAACCTGGATTCAGACCTGATAACTGCCCATGACAAGCATTGTGCTGCTGGGTTTGCTAACACATACTCCCTGCTAGTGGATCCGGAGACACACTCAGTGTTTGTGCTGTTTTGTTATTGTAATCCCTTACAACCCTTCTTGTTTATTTTCTCTCCCTCCTCCTCATTTCTTAGCTCTGTTTTCCTGCAAATCTTTTTTCTTAATTCCTTTGAAAGTTCCCTGGGATCATTCTCCAGTGATGGAGCAGCTGAGGAGACAGGCAGCACTGGCTGTGGATGCTGAGAGAGAAGTGTTCAGGAAATACTGAAACAAGGGGTTCTGCTAAAACCCCCTGTTTCTGAAAAAGATAGATATCTTTTTCACCTTCAGAGATGTTACAGGATGAGCTTATTTGCCCTCAAGCACTCCCTCACCTGTAACTACCAATCGGTATGGGACACTAAGGCTTTGCACAGGCCAGGTGTTTGGAAATCTGTGGGAGGGACTGATCATGCGTTCATCATCTAGCCACAAAAGCTTGGAGTTAAAAATTAAAAAAAAAAACAAAACAAAAAAACCCCCAAACAAACAAAAAAACCCCAACCCAAACCAGTTTGCAACAGTTCCCAAATTGTTACTCTTTTGTAATCAGGAAAAATGAAAAAAAGTTCACATTTAAGGAGAAGTCTTGTTCTGCATAACAAATGTTATTAATAATATATAACTAATACTTATAATCAACAAATTACATATATTAACCACGTGAAATTTTTCTTCTACACCCTCTACATCTGACAGTTTTCTAAGCAAGTAACTGCATTTTGAAATGAAGAAGTGACATGCTCAAGAAAATTTTTACTTTTCTATTTTGTTCATTTTCCTGTCCATAATCTTTGAAAACTTAGACTGATGATCTTCCAGCTGTCAGAAAAGAAGCTGAAATTATTTTTAAAACAACTATTTCTGTTATTTATGCCTGAAATGTTTTTTCTGTGTTAACCAAATCCTACAGTCTCCTAAATTTCAGAATATTATTATTTTAGACGTAATTGCCTGAATTTCCCCCTCTGTTGACACCTTTCTGTATCAAACATGTTTACCTCATTCAATTTCTTCCCGGACACTTGTTCACGGATGGTGTTGAAGAGAGAATTTTGGGTTTGATGACTTGATGCTGGGTGCTGCATGCTCACCCTGGTGTTCCCCTGTTATCAGTAATGAGTGTGGATGACAAGGAGGATTGGTGTTGGGTGCACGCATACATCCCTAATGGTCAGAGGACAATCATGGAGATAATTAGATTGTAACAGCAATGCATAATTAATGCAAGGTAATGGGACAGATCCCAATCTGTTGCGCCAGTGGTAAATCCAAGGTAACCCTATTAATGTCGAGGACAGTTGTTTGCATATGTTGTACATTGATTTAACTGAGGTTTGATCCAGGCTCATTAAGTGACACATTTTTCACTTGTATCGTTTGCATGGGCAGACTGTGGATGATTACTCTCAGCTGAAATGCCACTATATATTAACTGTTTTAAGACATGTGAATTAAACTCTGATCAGGTGCCAGAGACCCCCTAATTAGAAGTGCAAGACGTGCCCATGCTAGTTTCTAGGCTCCTTAAAGACAACAGACTCCACTGAATGCTTATCAACAGCTGTGGGTGCATTAGGATTTTAAAACAGTCCCTAATCAAAACAAGGAATAATGCTTCTTGTAACTGCATGCAGGTTTGTTAATTTGTTTGTTTTGCTATTTCTATCAGCAGCAAAGAAAATGTCATTTAAAAGGCATGGAGTTTTTAATGGAAATGGTCAAAACTGTGCTCTGCAGTAATGCATCAGTATTGTTTATAATAGAACAACGTCCCACAATGCTTTCTAAGGGAAATTGTGGATGGAGAAAGAGAGGCAGCTCACTTCAGATGAGTCCACAGAGTGGCTGGGGTAAAAAGGGATCTCTGGAGATCATCTTGTCCAAGTGCCCTGTAAAGCAGGTTGCACAGGATCAGGTCCAGGTGGTGCTTGAACATCTCCAGAGAAGGAAGCTCTATAACCTTCCTGCACAGCCTTTGCCAGGGCTCAGTCACCCTGAGAGTAAAGAAGGTGGAACTCTGTCATGGTGCCAGTCTTTCATGTGACAACTGAGAGAGCCCAGACACCTGGCTTGGCTTAAACAATCAGCTTTTAGCCTTGTCTGTTTGGTGAAATGATTTCCAGTTGTCGTGCGATACATAGAGTCAATCCAGCCACGTGCAGCCGGGTGCATCACTTTGTGAGCAGTCACCCCTGTAGAGAAATGCAGACTTAGAGGGATTGGATGCAGCTGTCCTGAGTTTTTTCTCTTTAGGTGGTGTCTTTAGGGGTCAATCAGCTTTTTCATTTCTGGAGCACACACACAGAGAGGACAGGAATTCATCTAAGGCTCCAGAGCAGGGTGACTGCATGCAGAGTGCCTCTGGGAAACAGGCGCTCATTGGCCTGGCTGCCAAAGCACATCTCTGCTCAAGGGGATTTTTAGAGCAGTTAGGCTTTATTATTATAGACAGCATCACTGTAAATATTGTACAGCATGAAATGATGGAATTAGTATTCTAGTGGCCAACCCAGATGTACTCTGAGCTGATGTAAACCAAACAATGAGAATTTCTTGGTACACAGAGTGATTCTAAGCCCAATTAAGTTAACAGAGAAACTCCTTTGATTTCTGTCTGTCTGAAACAGGCTCTTGAATTTTCATTGCACATAATAAAACCCAGTGGCTCATCTCAATATCAGCTTCAAAGAGTATAGGAGATGCTGCCCCATCTCACAGAAGGGTTGCAGAGGTGAGTTAGTGCCTGTCTGCTACACATTTGGATATTGCAGTGATGAGCATTATGGAAAAGTCCATAAAGAGTTGGCAAGTTGTGGAGGGTTTGGATAGTGGGAGGTAAATAAACCCCAGGCCTGTGGGTTGTATGAGGGAGAATAAAATGTGGTGTGAAGGTATAATGTATGTCCTACTCCACCAATGTGTAAAATTGATCAATGCTTGTGAACAAAAAAGCCAAGACTAGCATAATAGAGACTGATAGTGCAACACCAGGAAAAAAAAGTTAGAACAGAATGGGAGACTTTGCAGCATTTCATGATTTCAAAGTGTTTCTTTTTCTAGTTCAAGGCACAATTCTGAAGACTGGAATTGTATTTTTAATTGAAAGGTGATGGTTCCTCAGGAGATGAGATTTTGGCAGCTTTTCCCATGTGTCAGTGTGCTGCCTCTTCTTTGTTCTATCTCACAAAAGCTGTGCTCGTGTGTAGGGTTTTACTGGCTTCCTGGGGTACTTCTGCCCTAGACTTTTTGTGTCCTTGCATGGCAACTATAATTCAGCTTCCAGTACTTCTGTAAGTGTTTTGGCAATTTTGCCACTTCCAAAACCTCTGTAGTATTTATTTGGGTCATTTGCTTGGGTCCTAGAGAAGATAAAAGACATTTGTTTTGTCCTTGCTTTTCACCCTCTACTTCTGCTTTCACATGTCTTTATATTTCTCCTTTCTATAGTTATATTAATTTTTTAAACATTTTTTCTCCTCTCTTTTTTCTCCTCTCTTTTTTCTCCTCTCTTTTTTCCCACTCTATTCCTTTACCCACTTTTTCTGTTTTAGATAAAAATCTGCACTATTTCCCTTGAATTATTCTTTATTCCTAAAATAACTAAAAACAAAAAAATTAGCAAGCAGGTGATCTTTTTGTTACCATATTTTTAATTCACCTTCCAGATTTCTAATTGCTAGTGTTTCCAGCACCTTGACAGCTGTTTGACAACAGTGTCTACCTCTAGTCATACTTAAACCATTATGATAAACCACAAAGGAAGCTTGGTTTCTCTAGAGAAAATTCACTCTTGCATCTCATGTTAAATCTGCAGTTCTAATATGATATGCAGAAACTAAATTTGAAGCTTTCTCGTTATTATTTAAGCGTGGCAATCATCTTCACTGTTTTATCTACAAAGTCACACACTGAGAACTTTGTTTTCCTTCAGAAGCATGATGCCAGTTCCAGTGCCACAGTGTTGGGATTTTTTTACCCTCTGAGAAATGCCTATAAATTTAGATGTCTGTACTAAATTTCTTGAGGGTGGTCTCAATAATGTAAATAATTTAATTGCCCCCAAATACTGGCCTCTAACACCTGTGTGAGAAGCTATTTCAAGAATAAGGTGGGCTAACTGAGATCAGATGGAGCTTTTTAATTTTCGTTTCACAGCCAAAGTATTCACTGGGCAAAATATCCCTTGAAGACATTTTGAGAAACTCATTTTACTTTGGCTTAGAAGGCTGACACAAAACCTGTAAGACAGCTGTAAAATCAGGACTCTAAAAATTTGATTCCTGAGAGGGATGTATAAAGTAATTTTGTTCTATTTATCTTTTTTCGTGAACCTGACACCTTGCATTTGATTGAAGTTCAGCTTTATAAAATTTAAATAATAATAATAATAATAATACAAAAAAGAAGTATTACACAGCTTGAAATAAAGGACATCAAAATTTTATGGTGGTCCAGTAGTACAAAAGTAACTCTACAGAATGCCTACCTTATCTTCGCTATCTGATCTGTGAGAAAATCTTGAAATAAAGGAAAAAAGTCATTAATTTCTCCCTTCTTTAGCAAAATTTGAGGAGTTCAGCCTTCAAGCCAAGCATTGCACCTTTGTCCTCTCTCTCCCACGTTGCTCACTCACCTCCACATTGCTGACTTGAATTGCTTCCAAATAGGCTGGGAAATTTACAGCGGCTATTACAGGTCATGTAATACAGGTTAAACCCATGTTTACAGCCCAATAATTTCCCTGTGTCTTTAAATGAGCTATGAAGTATTTTGTAATGCAGATTGTCCGCTTTTTTTATTTGCCCGTAAAAGCAGTGAAGGGAAGCTACAAAAACTCTGTGTTTCCTTGCCACTGAGGACAGCCTTGCTGCTGTGCTGCACTGAGCCTGGAGAACCAGAACTATTAAATGGTTGCAAACTTCAAGGAATTGCAGGTGCCAGAAGTAGCAGAGTGGGTCAGAAAAAGAAAACTGAATAGTACTTCAAGATATAGGCAATTTGGCCATTGTCTCTGTCTAAGTCAGGTGAAACAACCTTTAAGGTGTCTCTCTTCTCTTCTGATCTTGGGGATAGCCAGAATTAAATTACCCTCAATACATCCATCAGTCTTGCTGCTACTCTAGATGAGAATAATTTGATGACCACTGAAATTTCCTGGTTCTTGAATGAGACAAAGGATCAAGCCACGGAAATCATATCTGGCCGTATTTCCTCTTTGGGCCAAAAATAAATGCAAGAGGAGTAAAGCATGAAAGGATAAATGTGTAAATAAATTTTAAAGCTGATAAGGAGAAACGTGAACAAGGTTTGTAAACATTGTAACATTCAGAGATAGGACAGGTAATCTGTTTTGCCTGGATGCTCGTCCTAGTTCAGATCTGATTCATTGCCTTTGATTCATCATGGATTTGATTTGACAGGCAAGGAATCACTTGGGATAAGGTCTCTCCTGTGTTTGTGCCAACAGCACCCAGGAATGTCAGCTGTGGACCAGGACCCCGTTAGGAGAACTGCTGTACAAACATAACAACAAAGAGACTTATGACATCTTTTATTCAAACCAAGGAAGATAATTGATTGGTTAGCTGTATCTGAGTCAAATATTAAGGATTTTTTTTTTTTTTATCAGTTCATGTTCAGAAGCGCAGGAATGGCATCAGATTTTTGACTTCAGACTAAAAAACCACAAATGCTGAAGACGTGAATTCCTTTTAGCCTCTTTATTCAATATATTGTCCTTGGTTTTAGTTTGTAAAGAATCTAGACCTGGAGGAATTATAAATTGAAAGATTATCACCATAATTCTTTGGACCCCAGCAGTGATTATAAAATGAGCCCATCAAATAATCATTTGCAAGTGTTTATGAGCCAGGATGTATTTCCTTTGTCAATTTCACAACCACGCTCTGTAGCACTTGGAAATGTTACAGTTTGCAAACAATTCCTTGCTAGAATTTTTTTTTCCCCTTCATGAAAGAAGCAAGCTCAAATGAGGCATTTCATTATTACTCCAATAATGCACAGTCAGAAAAGCTTTCATGTATCTTGATTGTTGATAGCTGCTGATGAAATAGGAAGAGACAAAGTTTGTCAGAGACCTGTACAGACACAAGTCGCTCCAGCTAAGCAGCACGTCCATGTAAATTTAAGTCTCAGGCAGAAAAGACAGTGGGGAGGAGGGGAATCAACACCTATTAAATTTGGATGGGGACAGAAAGGGCGGCCTTTGTTGACTGACAGACAAGGTTATGTGGCTGAACAATAATTTGAAGGCCTGAATTATTCATGTCCAATTCAAGGTAAAAGGGTTTAACCTGGTGATGTCATCGTGTTGCAGTATTTCACTAAGGCAAAAAGTGTTATTCCTGACTTTTTTATTTTACTACATTCTTGTCTTATGCAAGAAATTAGAGAAGGGATTGGGAATAACTGCTAATTTTTAGATTAAAATATATGTGCATATATTAAGGTCCAAGAACAATTTGTTATTTAAAATGAAAGAGCAAACAGCTTGCAAAAGGTCCTGACAGCTGAAATTCAGACCTCTCTTCCACCACACCCTACTCACCAGAAATGTCCTTCTGTGTAACTCTTAAACAAAGAGAGTAAAGGTTTTTATACTACTGGGACTCCAGCCTTTATTTGAAAATAAAGGTTAGGGGTTTTTTTTTGTTTTTCCTTTTAATAAAAGTTATATTTCTTTGCTGTCAAGAAATATAAACACAATACAATCCCAGCCTACTCTACACTGGTGCAGCCTCACCTTGAGTTCTGTGAGCAGTTTTGGGCACCACACTATAAAAAAGACATAGAGCCATTAGAGAGTGTCCAAAGGAGACCATGAGGAGGATGAAGGGTCTGGAGGGGAAGCTGTATAAGGAGTGGCTGAGGTCACTTGGTCTGTTCTGCTGGAGAAGGGGTGACTGAGGGGAGACCTCTCTGGGGTATTCAATACCCTCACGAGGAGAAGAGGAGGGGCAGGCACTGATCTCTTCTCTCTGTGACCAGTGATGGGACACGAGGGAATGGGATGGAGCTGAGTCAGGGGAGGTTTAGGTTGGACATCAGGAGTGGTTTTCCACCCATAGGGTGGTTGGGAACTGAACAGGCTCCCCAGGGCAGGGGTCACAGCACCAATGATCCTGATGGGTCCCTTCCAACTCAGTATATTCTATAATTCTACAATACCGTGTGTCCTACCACCTGTTACAGCTCCCTGATTTGGCCTTCTAAAGTGTTCGTTAATTGTGATGAAGAGTTCATGGGCTGTCCAAAATCATCACACAGGTAATTGTTACAGAAAGGATCAATGAAACAGCCTACACATAAAGATACATACAGATAACAATATAGTTTAGAGTGTACAACTCTGGTCAAGATCCAGTTTTTTGCTTTTTGATTTGTTTGGTTTTTTTTTTTTTTCCTATTAGAATCAAAGAGTTAATTGATGAAGTAATTTAGCTTGGGACAATATTAATTCACTCCTGATTCCAGCTAAAGAGACCTGAGAGAATGCACTTGGAGATGCTGGCATGGAATGGTAGTCTTAGACAAAACCAGAAGTTTTCTTATTAAATCTCCTTCCTCCTATCATAAAGTGCATTAAACTGCATTTTCTATCAGAAAATCCATTACCAGTTCTATCTGCCCTTTAGTTCACAGTATTTTGTGTTATTAATGTCACAGGAAGTGTTGGTATCTCTGAAGCAGGAGTCAATTGTTGGATGCATCAGTTTCTATATTTTGGATCCTCTTTTTTGAATTTCTGGTCCCATTGGAGCTCCAAGGGCTTTTGTGGTGCCTCAAGGGATTGAGTAAAAGACATATTTAAGGACATAAGGACTGTCTGGGGCACTGGCAATTTACAGCAGCCATGAACCCTCATTTCCTTTTATCCATTTTATTGAGATAACTCTTTTCACATGCCCACCTTTAAGACCCACTTTAATTTAGCCACACAGGCCACTGGCTTCCTGACTTTGCTTTCACGGGCCTGTAACTTGCAGATTTTTTAACCATGTAGCTGCTATTATCCCTACAGCTTTTTCCTTTCTATCCAAGAGTTCTCCTCCATCTCCCACGCATCAGGTGTGGGTAAGGCAGATCTTTTCAGCTACAGGAAGACTGCAGTTACTTTTCTGAAGTGCTTTACCCATCCAGTGACATCCCCTATGGAGATTTCAGAGTAATTAGCTGTAGTTGTTAATCAGTGCTTACTCACTTACAAGCAGGCTGTTCAGGGACACACAAGAGTTACCTGTCTCAAAGTGCTCTCCTGTCCTTCTTTGTTGATTTTAACACTGTCCTGTGTTTTCAGAGCCAGGTCTTTAGGACACTGTGGCAAAAAAGTACAAAAATTAAATGTATCAATTTGACCAGAAGTACTGCTTTTTTGGTGTGATGGATCTAAATTTTTTTTCACAGCTTTGAAACATCCAAGTGATTTGAGAGAGCGTATTGTGGTCAAATGAACACATTTTCAGTGTCATTTGCTGGGTTTATTTATGCAGAAAAAGATAGATACTTTAGGGAGATAACTCCTTTTCTCACACACAAAAGCAAGTAGAAAAACTAGTATCAGCATAATTTGCAAGATCATTTTTGGGTGTGAAGAGTAACTCACATGTACTGAAATACTCATAACTGACAGACCTTTTTCATCACCTAAATGCTTTAAATTGAGTAGAAATTGGAAAGCTACCTGAGAAATCTGAGTCACCAACACACTCTGGACATTATGTCCACAGACAAACTATTCAATATAAAAATAATATCTGTCTGTGAGCACACTAAACAGGAACAATCCAATCTGAATGCAAAAACCCAAAGCACAGTGAGTACAGGGATGACTGCCCTAAGAAGGAAAGTTTCTTTTCCAGCTTTCACTTGGGACTGGGCTTAAAAAAAACACTTTCCTATTTGCTGTTGTCTTCATCCAAAGATGGTTCAAGAGTTTTTACTCTTTCATCATGTCCTTGGGGCATTTTATCTCCTTCTGTGTCTTGTAATGCATCACTCACTAAATAATTAATTTACCCAAGTAAGCAGGATCTCTTGGGGTTTATAGAGTTTCTGAGTGAGGAGAGATGACAGCTGATGGTGCTATCTAAGAAGGAAGCAGTGAGGAAGAAAAACCCAACATGATATGCTGCTTTCTTTGATTTATTTTTTAAATTGTCATTACAGTCATCGAAATTCTTTCTTGCATAACTTCTCCCATTAGGAAGATTAGATATCATTCCTCTGGTATTGTTTTAGTAAGTAGGGCTGGGAAGTGGGTCTATTCTGCATTAATCAGTGTATCTAAGGCCAGAAGGGGATTGAGAACCAAGTCCATCTCCCTTTATAATCAATTGCAGCACCATGGGAGCAGGAAGAGGTCGTAGTGAGAAATTTTTTTTCATTGTACGTACAGCCTTAAAATTCACATTTTTCTCACCAGGCTTACAGAGAACAACCAGCATTTCAGCAAGTCTGGGCATGAAGGAATGACACGTGGCTGAAAGTATGGAGAAGGCTGGTGCTGGTGAGTCTGCAGACTCTTTGATGGATCCACCTCATAAAATTGTTTGTAAAAACACACACCAGCACATGTATAAGTGTATTTAATTGCATGTTTTTTCTCTCCAACCATAGAACTCATGGGTGTTAGTTTTTACTATCTATGGATAGCACCATATCATCTACCTCCTAATTTATCTGTGAACGACATGGCCACCTCAGAGCTCTTCACCAGAAACATATGTCACCCTCACTCCCATGTGTGGACTACTCATGTGTAGTGGCTTCTCCTTCTGTTCAGTCTTAATTTAGACGTAATGATTATCAAATAATTAAGTCCTCATATCTGTTTCCTTTTAGTTAAAAAATAGCTAATCTAAAATAAGGCATCCTCCATATGAAACTTCAAAATGAATTTACTTTCACTATTTGAAATAATTCAGATTAAGGAGAAAATTTCCAAATTGTCTCCCACTTTATCTCAATTCATTAGAAAACACAGAAGATTTTCTGTGCAAAATTTCCAGAGGAAACCAGAGAACTGAGGAATATTGCTTTTCCTTAAGTTTCCTGTGGAAGAACTGCTTTATGTGAAGACATGCAGATGTGTGACTTATGAGTTTTGAGAGCCTTCTTTTACCTTATAACGGCTTGAATTTTGCAAGCAAGGTGCATGCAGTTTCTGACATTTAACCTGAAACAGAATAAATATGGTTGGATTTTTAAAGGCAATTCTAAGACAGTTCTGTTTCCACTGGATATTTCCTCAGCCCTTTCCAAAACCATACTGTAACATCAAAACAGGGACGAAGTTTAGGGTGAGACACTGCCTCTGTAGGTTGATTTCTGCAGTTTGAGGCATCTGAGCTGGCTGAGGACTCTGAGGGCAATGGTCAAGGTCTTGGGGGGCTGTGAGGTTTTCCCCTTGGCTCTGTTGGTGAAGAGGAAGAACTTGAGCAGCAGCAGAAAGATCTTGAGTGTCAACGATTGGTTGTGTGACTGATGTTGGCAACGAGGATTGTATTTTATGACCACAGAACCTTCTTTGAGGATTGAAGAGATAATTAAGTGGGGAAAAAGTCATCAGCAGGCTGGCTGACCTGGTTAGGAGAACTTTAAACTTAGACACGACAGGAGAGTGAGATGACCCACAGTCAAATGATGAAGGGGTGGACTGGCTTGCCAAGTAAATAGTGCAGGGCGATGTGGACACAAGATATCTAAGTGAACAAACTAGGTCTGAAAAGGATCCACCTCAAGCATTTGCACATAAGGAAGTGCCTGTGGGAGGACATTAAGTTACTCCTACCGTCTCTGGAAAATCAGCAGGACTGAGTGTGTCTCTGCAGGACTTCTACACTGCTGCATGGGCATTGGGAATAAGCAGGAGAAAACAGATTCCTGTGCAGATGCAGGACCATGATCATCGCAGGTATCTGCTACTGGCTGCCTAATCCTTGTGAGACCACTCTGAATTACCCCTGGACGGTCATGGTAAGAAATGCTCCTGATGACTGGAAGAAAGAAAATGTCACTTCAGTCTTTAAGAATGACAATGCAGAGAACTAGATACAGACCAGCCCCACTTTGGTCCCTGGGAAGGTGAAGGAGCAAATAATCCTGGAAACCATTTTCACTCACAGGAAGGACAAGGTAATTGGGAGTAGTCAGTGTGGATTTACAAAAGGGAAATCATTCCTGACCAATTAGATAGCATTCTATGATAAAATCTCAGTGGGCTGGGTGAGAATCACAGACATTCTCTTTCTAGGCTTTCACAAGGCTTTGACACTGTTGTCCATGACATCCTCATAAACAAACTAGTGCAATGTGGGCTATTGAAATGGATACTGGTGTGGTGTGCTGGGATGGCAAGGCTGTGATCAGTGGCACAAAGTCCATCTGCAGGCCTGTCACTGGTGAGGGACTCCTTGGGCTGGTGCTGAGAGCACTTTAACATCTTCATTAACATCTTGGGTGACGGCACAAACTGCACCCTCAGCAAGTGTGCAGACAATGCAAAACTGGGAGGAGTAGCTGATACACCAGAGTTGTGCTGACATTCAAAGGGCTTTTGACCAGCTGGAGAACTGTGCCCATGGGAATCTCCTCAAGTTCAACAAAAGGAAGAACCAAGTCCTGCATCTGGGGAAGAATCTCCTCCCAGGCTCTGGTGTCCTGTGATAAGCTTAGAGCAGCATAAAGGTGATATAAATATTTTCATTTTTGCTGTCTCTGCTCCTTCTGTTCAGTGGATCAGTATGCCACAGCATTTTATTTTGCTGAGGGCCAGGTGCCTTTTACAGCAGAAATTCAACTTCTTGGTAAAACTGGGACCAGGAAAATTCCACGGAATTTATAGAGGAGAATAACAAAAGTAATCACGGTGGGGTGAAAGGAGGATGATGACATAGTTTTGCTTGTTCCTAAATTATATTGGATTATTTTTTCCAGGCCTGTAAACAGCTGAGCTATGAGAGAAACCTTTCTTGGGAGAGGCGATGAGAGTGCTAATCCAGTGATTTGATGCAAACGGATACAAAGCCATCTTTACCTCATTATTGAGGTGAATCGACTGGAAAATTCACTTAACTAATTTAGGAGGAAGTTAATAAGTTTGGTTAGGGTTTTTTTCTGTCTTGAAATAGTGCAATCTTAAAATCTTTGAATTTTAAAAAAATGTTAATACAGGTTTCTCGTTTGCTCTTTGGGTAAGGGTGCTATATTCAGCTGTAACTGTCATGGTACATCTGGTGTGTAATTAGTAAATATTAGTAAATGTATTTTAAAATACATGAAGTTATTTTCTTCATTCTACTGGATAATTGAATGTATTTAATTTTAGGAAATGATTTTCAACTGGTATATGCTTGCTACTTGCAACATTTTATTTTGTGAAAAAGAAAATGTCTGCTTAAAGGCAGATTCAGGGATAGCACGACAATGAGACTTCTGAAATACACTCATATGAGGATTGAAGATGTCTAATTTAAGCTACCAGAATTCGTGCTACAGTAACTATATTTACCAGAACCAATTTTAATTATCATGCGTTTTGCTTAGAAAGTGGAAATATTCACCCTGAAGATGAGTATTCCCATTTAATATTATTCAGAGTAACAGCTACTCACACAAATAATGACTTTGAGTTTAGGTAGTACTGAATTTCAAGATCCTCAGGGGCCCAATGCCATGAAATATGATATATCTTTAGTGTTCTTTGCAGATAATTCCATTCAATATTATAGATCCCAAAAAAATACCATGTTTAAACTGAAACCGAGCAGTCAGCCAAACTGCCCATACTTCTGTTTCTTGCTAACTGAAGTGCTTGTAGGCGTGGCTCATGGTGCTGTGGATGTCAGCAGAGAATGTGTAATTCTTCCTTGAACTCAAATCTACATTTCAAATTCAGCCTCTGTGCTCATCAGTCTTTAAAACCCACGCACTGAAATATTTAGCTTAACGTAATTTTGGATTTTAATGTTTTACATTCCTGCATCGAACCAAGTCTGAAGTCCAAGCAATTTTAATTATGTATTCAAAGTAGAAATGAAAATGTTCAGGGCTTTTACAAGTCTCTAATATGCAATGTGGATGTCAAGAGAGACTGTTGTGATGTACAGTGCGTACAGCCATGGTAAGTGTTCTCCTCACAGCTTTCCTGCTGTGTTTCTGATGTGACAAGGTCTCCTATGTGGCAGTGCTGGGGACCACAACCCAAGATCCTCTAGCTCTCTTGCTGAACTTAAATACTGTTCTGGAACAACCTCATCTGCACTGGATATCCACGTCTGCAGTCATATTACATGTCATTTTGTTCTCTTCTATACAGCAGGCTAACAAGGAGAGACAGACATTGATCCATTTATCTCTGAACAGAGGGATTATTATTACTGTTGAGCAGAACTAGTAAGGAGGCACTAATGAAGCCAGATCTTATTATCCTGTCTCATTTTTTTTCACTCGTCTATCAGAGTTTGAACTTGCGATTTTTCCTGTATGAGAGAGCACTAGCATGCCCTCTCTTCTCTTGCCATTTCACCTCTTGAAAAACATATAAATGTATCCACTTCATCCCCTTCTGTGCCTCTCTTCCTACTCTATTCTAATTAGGCTGCACATAAAAATTTCTTACCTGAAGCAAGACTAGACAATCAGAAATGTATTGTGGTCACATAAACACAGTTTCTCAGAAGGTAGACAAAAGAAGAGTAATAGAATGTGGACAGAAGAAAGACATAGGGGAATTAAAAGGCTGTGGAAGAAATTGTAGATTCATGCACTATTTGCTCGTGGCAGATGGAGGCTATAAACAAGGAGAGCCATCGGCAGTGAAATAAGAGTTATTATTTGTGTTGCTTTCATGATTGAGATTATTGTTGTTATTATTATTTTTGTCCTTTCCATGTTCTTTTTAATATATGGTCATTAACTAAAGTAGCAAAGGGGGGAAAAAAAGATATTGCTTGTTTCACAATTACTTTAGAATGTTGCTTTGATAATTAGTTCACAGAAGCTGTCATCCTGGTCGATACTCTCTTCTCTGCTGAAGACAGCATTACTGTCTGATTTATGTTTTGGCTCATCCCCTTGTCCCCTCACGTTAATTGTCTGCTGTTGATAGCCATTTAACTAAATGTGTCTGAGGAAATAGGGTGAATAACAGTAATGGGCAAAACAAGGATGAGAAACATTACCCATAAAGCAGAGTAGATTTTGCACATTCAAAATGAAGATGAGTCAACTACTCCCTACGAAGAAAAAATTCTGACCTCCTGAACACCTCCAGTTCCTCACAGTAGATCACATAAGACCAGATAGATAGATAGACAGATAGACAGATAGAGATGTGTGTATGTAGATGATCATAAGATGCTCAGAGGTCAGAAGCACTTCTGCTCTGGAGACAGGCAGAGAGAATTGGGGGTTTTCAGCCTGGAGAAGGCTCTGTGAAGACAACAGAGTCCTTTCCAGTGCCTAAAGGAGCTCCAAGACAGCTGGAGAGGGACATTTGACAAGGGCCTGTAGTGACAGGACAAGGGTGAACGGCTTTGAACTAAAAGAGTGTAAGTTCAGATGAGATATTGAGAGGAAATTCTTCCCTGTGAGGGTGGTGAGGCCTCGGCACAGGTTGCCCAGAGAAGCTGTGGCTACCCCATCCCTGGAAATGTTCAAAGCCATGTTGGATGGGGCTCTGAGCAACCTGAGATAGTGAAAGGTATCCTTGCCCATGGCAGGGGGTTGGAACTGGATGATCTTTAAGGTCCCTTCCAACACAACCATTCTTTGATCTTATATATAAATCTATACACACACACATAATTATATGTTTTTAAAAATACATATAAAATATGCATGTACTTGTGTCACTATGTGCATATCTATATGAACTTTAAATTATAACATTATTAAATTGTCATTGGTGTATTATTTATGGATTGGCAGAAAATGATACAAAACATAAAACCTGAGCTGAGGCAACTGTAGTATTGTCTTTAACAAAGGTTGACGATTAATTCTCTAGAATTGGGGTATGACATCAGAAGTTTCCTACGTGATCATTTTGCTTCCATCTGTTTGATTTTTCTTTCCTCTTTAAGTTTGCTGTGTCATCTGGTCTGTAGGTTCCACCAAGGACTTCTGGCATTGGGACTGAGTGCAGTCCTAGACCAGTGATGAGATTTTTTTATTGAAAAAATTCATCATTGGAGAACAAAGTTTTGTGGTTTGGGTTTTTTTCTGTTTGTTTTCCTTTGCATTTTCTTCTGGGATTTTTTGGTCACTTGCTTGGTTGTACTGGTTTTGGGTTCTTTATCATTAAGATGCCTCATCTTCCTTTTTATCCCTTGTAGGGTTTGTTTTGGTTTTTTTTCCCAAAGAGTATAGCAGTGTTTTTGGGTTTTTTTAAGGTTAATATTTGTGGGTTTTACTGAAAAAAAATCCAGATAAATCAAATCACAGAAGTGTAGACCAGGAGAAGATTTGGAGATACTCAGAACAATTTTCACGATGGCAAGATGTAATATATTTTGTGTCCTGTAAGAAACACTTGATTCAGAAGTGATACTCTATGACTGCGCACAGGTAAAGTTCAGGAGCTTCATGATCCTGAGACTCTGCATTTGGGGCATCCTTCAGCCAGATGATATAGGGCTCTGAAGAGCTCTGTCAAACACGGCATCCTCCTTACTTAAAGAAGGGGAAGATTTTATGTCAAATCTTAATGGTGGAAGACAAGAAAAGCATGAGATCCCCAAGTATGCACGGCACCACGGCCATATTATAAAAACAAAATGTTTTCTTGTTAAGTGAATATATTAGTTTCTTTTTTCCAATAAAAAATAGCACTTTCCCTGAGAAGGGAAATTTCTGACTACTTTTAATCACAGTATAATAAATTCTAGAATGATTCACGTATGCTTTAACACCTGTAATGAAGAAATAGCCTTGGGAAACAAAAAAAACCCAAACCTTGTTTTTCCTGTTTTTCACTTAATTCCTTTTCCTTACAGGAATGTTGTATTCTGGAAAGCTGTTCAAAGCAACAGAATTCATGGAGACTCTTTAGTCTCTCTACATTAATTATAATTTTAAGGCAGATTGTTTCTGGTTTTCAATCTCGCCTTCTGTTCTATATATCAATTTGAAATATGCCTTCAGGGCAACTTTAGCTCATAATGGGTAAACACTCAGCATATTTAGTATCTCAACCTCATTGGATATTGAGCCAAAGTTATGTGCGGCCCTTCAAAACTCATCTCCAAACATTAAGATCTGCAAAGTTAGCCGGACATCTCCAGAAAATTTAATGAAAAATCTTTAGTAATTACATAAATAGCACAGAGCAGACCTCTCATCACCACTTCTTTCCAGTTTCAGTAATTTCAAAGCCAAAAAAATGCAAGGATTGAAATTAATTTAATCAGCTGTTGTTCTTATTTGATCTGAATCCATATTCAAATTTGTGTATCTGGGTTTGAAAGCACCTGTCCTTTGACTTTTGAGCAGAAGTTTACTCAAAGTCATGCAGTGTTTTTGGTAACTCCATCTTTTCTTCTTGCTGGCTTTCAGTTCCCCTAGAAAAGGTTCAGGTTTACCTATGCCCTTGTTTATCCTCATTTGCCATGGGTACTGATGGAGACAGATGGATGTTTGTAGGACTTGCATTTCCTAGTGCCTGTGCATGATAAAATGGCCCTGGTCAAAGCCCATGACATTTAAGAATCCTCTATGATACCTCTGCTATTTTGTCAGTGTACAGGGGAGATGTTGACAACTTCACACGTCTAAATTAATTGATGTTTTAGCCTGGGAAAAAATAGAAAGAAAAAGAAATTTCACCAGTGAAATGAATATTCTAATGAGAAAAGTTGATTACAGGCTTAGCAGCATGTTCTGATCAAATTTTAAGCACACCTTTCAAAGCCATGTTCCAGTTTGAAACACTGTGAGAGATGACAAGATGAAATGCTTCAGCCAAAAAGGACTTGACTTCTTTTGCCCCCAGTAACTGAAACTAGGTTTTAAACATCAAAACAGAGACACTTTTCTCATGATGGTTCCCCACAAAAATATTTGAATTCTTCACATATATATATCTAACTATTCACCACTATGCAGTGTGCAAAGCACCTGCTCTTTCCACCCACTAATACAAATATTAGTCACCTTGAAGAGTTTTGGCCAATAATGTGCACACATCCATCCAACCATCCACCCATCCATCCATCCGTCCATCCATCCGTCTGTCCGTCCGTCCATCCGTCCATCCATCCATCCACCCCTCCCTCCACACCTGTACATAAGGCAAGGTTACATTCCACACCAAGGCGGGAATTTAGCCCTTCATTCATCAGGCACAGAAATATATGCACTCCCTAAAATTTACCCTAGAAGTTTCTAGAACAGAATAGAACCATAGAACCATAGAACCATAGAATGGTTTCAACTGGTCATAGTCTACAAAATTTTTAATCACAGATTTCTTCAGTAAAAAAATTCTGAGCATATCTGTCCAGTAGATATAATTTATTTATAAATTATGGACTTGTACTGCTTAAGTTTTCTAATTCTCTCTGTGCCCAAATGGTTTGTCTTGCTCTTTTTTAGAGACCACTGGAACAGAGCCTGTTTCTTCCCTATAATGTTTCTGAAACAGAGAAAGGGATCAGATGGGTGTTAGAGGCAGAACTGACACATTTAAGGAAGTTCTGTTTTATTTTTAAAAGCAGCTATATTGCAGCCAGTGAAAGCTAGGCTCCCTTCTCTATGCCATCATGCTACTGGGATACTTAAGGGATACTTAACTGGTAAAACTCATGGTATTTATTCAAATAACTGGTTCCAGTTAAGTAGGAGTGAAACCAATTTCATGCAGGCTTTTTGGGACAAACCTATTATGTGGTGAAATGGTACAGAAAATCATTTGGTCTGCTCTCAGCTTTTGATGTGCAACAGAGTCTGTTTATTGTGACAGTCTTATTTCTAACTTATTCTAAGTAACCCATGGAGGCCTTGCAGTTCTGCTCTCTATGTTGCACATGGCAGCAGTCTGGTAATCAGAGGTGGAATGAGCACAAGAAAAAATCCCCCCAAATAATATTTTTAAATGGAAAATTTTGAAGCTTTTTCATTTCGATTTACTGCCCTTTGCTCAAAACATAAATATCCAAGTACTTGAGAGATTTTCGACTGTCTTATATATTAAAAGCAATATAAAATTATATACTATATATATAATTTTAAAATTATATTTATATAGAATTATAACATAACATAACACAACATAACATAATATAATAATATAATATAAATATTGTTTAAGCATCTTTATGTGGAAATGTAATAAAACACAGTTCTTGTAGATGACACATTTAGATTAAATATTTTCAAAAATAGCTGCAAAAGGTTTTGTTGTTGCTGGTGGTTGGTTGGTTTCGGGGTTTTTTTGGAGAAAAGTAGGCAATTAATCTTTTTTATTAAAAGAGTAAAGACTTAGGACTTAATTGAAATATCATTAAAAAGATGTAAACTAACAAAAACACAACAGAAAAAAAACCCCAAACCTGTTGTGGTGGCCCAGCCCACCTCTGGGCTGAGTGACATCAAGTGGGTGGATTTCCCCACCCAGGAAAGCGACCCCGAGGGTGGATCCGAAGGCGGTCCTGAGGGCAGCACTGAAGTGTGAGACACATCCCCTTGGGTGTCACCTTTGGTTGTGGCTCCTCCCCTGTTCTGGAAGTTCATTGGGTATCATGTTCATGTTTATTTAACAGGTTCATTGCTTATGTAATTACAGTCTAGAAAGTTCTGTATAGTTATGTTTTCTATTGGCCTGTTCAAATAAGTTCCTCCTTTCTCCCTCCGTGATTGGTTATGTGTCATCCCTGGTCAATTCCTCATTGGTTTATCCTCTTGTTCCGCCCCCTTTTACCTGCTGTATAAAAGGCCATGTAACGCTCCTTCTGCGCCCTTCTTGTTGCCCCCCTTCCATGCTCTTTCCTTCTCCCGACCCTCTGGGCCGGGAATAAAGACTGGGAACTGTTTCAACAAAGAGGTCCCGCTCTCCTTCTTTGCCCTCGCTTGTCACCGTGGTAACAACCAACTGCTGCCAGCTCCACTGAGAGCCCTGAAGCAAACAGCTCCCCTGGGAGCTTCCACCTGGCTGCAAAGCTGCAGTTTGCCTCGCCGCTGGGGCACTGAAAGCTAGCTGCCTGCTTGGCCTCCGGGCAGTCAAGCGGTCAGCGTGATGGGGTGGCTCCCAATGTGGGGCCCTCTGACCACTAGCCAGGGGGTCCTTTTAGAAGTGTCCTGGATGGCGAAACCTCCAGAGTTAACTTGTTGGGATTACCACCAACCCTGAGTGCAGCATGCCGCTTTTTGTGCAGTGGTGCTCCCGGGGCAGAGCCGGCAGCTCTCCTGTTATAAAAGTTGTTATAGTTTAGGCGGTTTCGCATTTCTTTCGGGATGTATGGGTGTTAGTTAGGAAGGGTTGGTTCCAAGTTATAGTTAAAGTGGGGTACGTTCTGGTTGGGGATGTGAAATGGGGGTTTTTAGGATTTCTTTGTGTTGGGGTACATAGAGATTGTAGTTATAAGGGGGGAACAGAAGAGGGCGGTGTAGCACACTGGACCCCAAGCAACATCAGGGAGGAACCTCAATCTAAGAAGGGACAGCTGAGTCAGCCAATCCCCTTCTCTCCTCCGGCGGGGACTCTTCCCCAGTCAAGCATCGTGCCATGAGGGGAGAAGGAGGACCCTAGACATGAGCCAACCACTATCTACAGAGCGGGAAAACTTCCACCAATAAGCGGGACTGACCAGGACCGACCAATCGGAGACTTAAGGGGGGTATAAAAGGTGATGCCCCCCCTCAGACTTTGCTTAGCTCCTCAGCTCTTTTCCGGTGAAGGCTGATGGAGAGGGCCTCCCACCTCTGGGTCTGGAGAGGGCTACTCCCCCTCCTGGTTCCTCCACTTGGATTTTTCTGTTTTGATTTCTTTTTTTTTGTTAATAAACCAGTTAATCATTTTGGATAACTGGCCCCTCGTTTATTTCACTCCTGACCCTAGAGGACTGGCTCCACAGCGAGGGACCTACCCAGAGAACCTTTCTTTCTCAGGACCAGTTTGTTGTTTTTGGTAAGTATTCCCTAAAAGATTTTTCTTCTGTGGGGAATCTCTCTTGGTCCTGGGACCGTTACCTGTGCTTTTCTCCTCTTTCCTCTGTGTGGGGTGGAGTTCCGGGTGCAGATTTTTCTTAAAAAATGGGGTCCAAGCTTTCTGCACCCCAGAGGGAGGTTTATCGCCAAGTTGTGGGACCCTTTTGGTGGGAGGGAACAAATTTTCTGAGGGGTTAGTTAAGCAGTTTGTGCATTGGCTTTTTGTGTCCTTCCCTCACGTGTCTCCCGAGCGGGCTAGAGATATCAAATTTTGGAATGAGGTGGGGGCTAAAATGTCCTCCCTCCAAGCCTCGGGAGACAAGTCAGCATCTAAATTTTACCCTTTGTAAATTTTAATTTGTGAATCACTGAGTCCTAGAGGGAAAGATACAAAAAGACCAGCAAGTTCTTCCCCAGTTCAAAAATCTCCTTCCAGCCCTCCTCCTCCTTCCTCACCCCCTATTCCTAAACCCTCTTCCCCTAAACTGAGTAGATCGGGAGGTGCAACCTGCCAGACAGCACAGGAGAGCCACCGTCCTCCTGGCCGTCCTCGGTCTCCCCAATGCCCTTGCCAAGGCGGGCGTTGTGAACCCGTCTCGGACCTTTCCCTAAACCCTTTCTCCGATCCCTCTTCCCCAATTTTAACTCCCCAAGTTGAGCCCCAAAATGGTGGCTGTTCTTGTTCTTTTCCCCCAAGTTCATGCTGCCTTCAAAATGGATGCCACCACGTGGTGTCCTCACCAGGTTCTTGTTCCCAAGATCCCCTCTCCCTTCCCACCTCCAGCCCCTTCCTCTCTCCTGCTCCTCCCCTTCCTGCCACTAACGCCGCCTTCCTAAGCAGCTCCACCCACAACCCCTTCCTTTCCTGCTCTAGCTCCACCCATCCGTTAGCATGTTCCAGTTCCCATGATCCAACATCTGCTTCCCATGCTCACCATACCGGATGTGGGGATCTTGGGACCCGGAACCCGGAACTAATGGAGGCTCCCTTTGCAGCACCTGTGACCTATAACCAACAAGGCAACAACCCTACCTGGAAACCCTTTGAGGCCCAAAGCCTCAAAGAGCTCTGTAAAGCCCACAAAGAATATGGAAGGGAAAGCCCGTATTTTAAAACCCTTTTACATGCCACCTTTTCAACAGCTATCATAGTGCCGCATGATGTTAGAAATGCGTTCTCATGTTTGCTTTCTCCGTCTTGAGTTTCAGTTGTGGTTTGCAGACTGGAGAAAGCAAACTGATCTCCTCCCTATTATATTACAAGACCCTGCTAATGCGGGCCTTACCATGGACCACCTGTTAGGTGAAGGGTTGTTGTCCCAGCCGCAAGAGCAAGCTCGGAATATTTCCAAAGCAGCCTTGAATGCCATCTGGGATGCTGCAGAAAGAGCATTCCTATTAATGCCCCCCAAATTGGCTCCACAATTAAATTACACACAAATTAGGCCCTAAATGAGCCATTTATGGATTTTGTTGATAAAATACGTGTGGTGGTGGAGAAGCAAATTGAAGATTCTAAAACAAGGGAGAACATAATCATCAACATTGCCAAAACAAATGCCAACAAGGCTTGCATGAAGGTGATTATGGCTCTACCATTTGAGCCACCGCCCACGCTTACACAAATGATTCAAGCTTGCACACAGTTAGTGCAAGTAAATAATTCAGTTTCCAATTCAGTTCCAAAAAAACAGGGGGGAGTCATAGGTGGAGTGGAGCAGGAAACAGCAGCAGTGGAGGAGGTGTCTCCCCTGTTTTGTTACCGTTGTGGGGGGAAAGAGCACACGTCCCGGTTTTGTAGGGCACTGGCCCACATGGTAAAATCACTTCCCGCTAAGCCTGTGTCCAAGTCTGTTTCCCCAGACCAACAACGACAGGGAAACTGAGCCACCTGCGCGAGCCAGCTCCGCGCCGTGACAAAAATGGAGCTGAAGAAACACTCAATCAAGAAAAAGGGACTTCAGGGCTGCGGCTGAGAGTGACCTGCAAGGAGGCGTACCATCTCACATCCTCACAATGGAAAATCATTGCAGTTACTCTCCAACCGACAGCTCACCGGACTTGTCTAACATCTTCCTCATTGGGGGTACCCTGCAGACACCCGCAGGTATTGAAGTCTCCCCTGAGCTCACGAGAGTGGGCTCAGATGGAAGCTTCGTCCTTCTGGTACGGTGTGTCCATCCTCCCCACTTCCTACCCAAGGGCCAGGTCATCACCCAGGCCATACCATTGCCAAGGCTTCTGCCCACAGATGGCATGACACCAAGCATCTTCTGTGCAGAAGTGGTAGGAAGATGTTATATGTGAACTCAGCAAATTGGCTTTTTGCATGATTGGGGACAGTAAACTGCCCACCAGGTATCAGGTGACCTGGACTGAGTCATTAATTGTGTTGTGTTAATTGTTTAATTGTGTTGTGTTAATTGTTCACCAGTTTAAAAAGGTTGGGGTTAATGTAATTGTCCTAGACATGCTTTTGTTACTGTTTAAGTAGTTATGAGTTGTAGTGTAAAGGTAAGAAATCCAAGTTTCCTCTAAGTTAAAGTCTGAGACAGCCTTGACAGCAGGCTCCAATGGCCARTTTCTAAATTTAGCCACCCCTGTCACCGAGCTCCATGGCAACACAGAATATTAATGAGGCTCCTTCCCGCCATTTTGCAGGCATGACATCAGCCTGCTAGTCCACCCCTAGAGACACGGGCCGATTGGCGGGGAGGTATTACCTCACTCTACCACAACACCAATCCTTGCAGGCCATGGAGGAGGGACAGGGGTGGAGCAGGGAGGAGCTAGCTCCCTATTTAAGGGGCCGCACGCCCCCAAAACTCACTTTGTGCCACTGATTAGGAGTTGGTACAGCCCGGTGCTAAGGCACGGCCTCAACTTTTGCTCAATTGCCTTAGCAATTGCCTTAGGGTCTCTGACCAGCTGAGATCCCACTTGGCACTGCACGAATTCCTGCTTCAAGCAGTCATGCGGCTGCTGAGGCATCCGATCCCTGCACYCGGGATTCCTTTTTGATTGCGGTTTTCGTTATTTTTCGGTTTCTTCGGACGACTCTTGTTGCCGATCAATAAACATCTTGATTGTGACGAGAGTGAGAATTGTCTTTTTTATGACAAAGTGACAAGCCCCTGGTCAGAACACTAGGGAGCAGAGTGGTTTAACGTAACTGAGATGATGGACACGGGCGCAGACATGACGGTAATACCAACAGAAAAGTGGCCATCACAATGGGAGCTGCAACCACAAGGCGTAGTCTCTGGGATCAAAGGGACACAATTGGCATGCCAGTCAAAAAAGGTAATTCAATTGGAAGGTCCAGACGGACAAGTAGCTTCCGTCCACCCGTTCATGCTGGACACTAAATTTACATTGTGGGGGCGAGACGCCATGTCCCAGTGGGGCATCAACATCAGTCCTATACCTCAGGATTTTTAGGTGTGACCCCTGGGGTGGAGCACAACACCCAGAAGTTAATTTGGAAAACTGATTCACCTGTCTGGGTGGACCAGTGGTCACTAAGGAAAGATAAATTAAAAGTGGAGCAGTTGGCTACAGGCAACATCCAGCCAACTACTAGCCCCTGGAACTCGCCCGTCTTTGTCATCAGAAAACCGGGTAGAGACGGGTAGAGACAAGTATTGACTCTTCCACGACCTGAGTAAAATTAATGAGGTTATTGAGTGTCAGAAAGAACGAGACAACTCACCTTTAGTGAACCAAAAAGGTGTTTTATTGTTCCTAAAGGCAAGAAAAATAAAACCGGGATCCTTAACTAAAATGGTGGAAACAGAAAATCCGGGCGCAGGTGATAAGCCGCCTGGGCCACCGAACGGTAGCCCGAGACGTGGAGCTTACGGCTCCGGGATCTGATCTCAGAAAGGCTGAGGTCAGGGCAAATCAATTTATAGAAGTCCCAATGATAGGGATCAGAGGCCAGGCTCTCCCGAAACCGGGCTTCGCAACCGCTATCCGGCTGAAAAAGCAATGCTCCACCCCGTGCAAGCCCTTTTATAGGGCCTTGGCTCCACCTCTAGGGGATCTTCTGATTGGTGTTGTTCCTGGTGAGGTCACCCTTCCCAGCCAATAGGTGACAATGGCGGGAAGGGGCCTCATTAGTAGGCTCGTTGTCATGGAGCCAAGTTGCAGGGGTGGGCTATGTGTTGTTATTTTTAGAAAGTGTCAGTTACGAAGCCCTTTTAGTTGAGCCTGACCTCAGAACATAAATTTGGAATAAATTATTAAAGCACATAAATTATACGATAGAAACAGGAGTTTTGGGGTTTACAGCAAAGGGAATAGGTAGGGGTATTATATAAAAATATGTAAAATCTTAAAAACACTTCTTTAACATTTCCTTTTAACGGTGACTGGGCAGAACTCTTGAAACTGGGGAAAAGTACATATAAAACATTTAGGAACATACAGAACATCAGTAGTTTCTTAAATATAGATAACATAACGTGCAACACTTTGAACCTTTTAAAGAACTAGGGAAACTGACCACCCCATAGGAGTGCTCGGGGTCAGCTATGGTCGACTGGAGTGGTCAGGGGGCTGAGGTCACTCCATAGGGGTGTCCGGGGTCGACTTATGGAGGCTGGAGTGACCTTTAAGATTTTGACAATAACTTTTAATTAATTTATAATAACTTGTGAACTGGAAATTGTATAACTTTAATTAACGTTGACCGGTCACAGGGAGGCAATTAGAGGGCAAAAGCCAATTTTAAGTTTCGTGGATGACATTGAGGACATGGGGTCTCTCCAGCTGGGCATGCAATCGCCCGCTATGCTCCCACAAAACTGGAAAGTTGCAGTCCTAGACATTAAGGACTGCTTCTTCCAGATTCCCCTCTATCCCGCAGATGCACCATGGTTTGCCTTCTCGGTACCTGCCATCAACCGAGAGGCTCCCATGCAACGGTACTATGCAACTACCAGGCAAGTCCTGCCACAAGGCATGAAGAACAGCCCAAAGATTTGCCAGTGGTGTGTTGCCTAAATCCTATTGCCCATCCGTACCAGAGCGGAGAAAGCCATCATCCTACATTATATGGATGATGTGCTTGTCTGCTGCCCCAATGATGCATATCTGGACTGGACTTTGAAAATGGTGGTCAACACCCTTGAGTCCTGGGGATTTGAGCTTCAGCCTGAAAAGGTACAGAGGACAAGTCCTTGGAAATACCTTGGACTCAAGATCACTGAGACCACCATAACACCACAGCCACTTTCTATTAAAGATAATCCTTGGACGCTGCAAGAACTGCATTGGTTGTGCGGCAGCCTGAATTGGGTGAGGCCCTGGTTGGGGTTAACAACGGAGGACCTAGCCGCCCTCTTCAATTTATTAGTGATGGGGGAATATTTGTCATCCCCTGGGTTCCTCACGGCAGAAGCTCGGCAGGCAATCCATACGGCAGAAGAGGCAATTTCCAGCCGCCAGGCCCATAGGTATCTACCTTACCTATTCTTTGAGTTCATCATATTAGGTAAGGCGCCACACCTCCACAGCCTCATATTCCAATGGGACCAGGTGCAAAAGGACTCCCTTATCATTACTGAGTGGGTGTTCCTGCCGCACCAACCGTCCAAAACTATCACCACGCCACAGGAGCTCATGGCAAGCCTCATGATAGAAGGTAGAGCCCGTCTCCGTACCTTGGCTGGGTGTGACTTCTCATGCATGTACTTGCCGATTATCTCGGACCAATTGGAGCATATGGTCCAGACTAATATAAATTTACAATTTGCATTAGACAGTTACTCTGGACAAATTTCTAGTCATTGGCCAAAACATAAACTTTTTAATGAGGCTTTTTTTATCATGCCGAGGGAGGTTCAGAGTAGGAAGCCCCTCAAAGACACCTTAACCATCTTTACAGACAGCTCAGAGAGATCTCACAAGTCCATGATCACTTGGTGAGATCTCAAGACACAGCAGTGGGAAGCTGATGTCGAGGTAGTCCCAGGATCGCCTCAAGTTGCAGAACTAGCAGCCATCGTTAGGGCATTTGAGCCGGGATTAGAACTAATCACCAATTCAGCATATGTAGCCGGAGTAACTATGAGAGCCGAAGGTGCTCTCCTAAAAGAAATCTCCAATCAAAATATTTTTAGCTTGCTCTTGAAGTTAATAAAACTTATTTCCCACCGAGAGCAACCATTCTATATTATGCACGTGAAGTCACAGACAGAACTGCCAGGTGAGGTTGCTGAAGGCAACCGGAGAGCCGACATTCTGGCATCTCCAGCAGAGCTTGTGAAGCTCCCTTGGTGTTTGAGCAGGTGAAAATCAGCCATGCCATGTTCCACCAAAATGTGCCAGCACTGGTCCGCATGTTCCAGCTGATGCGGACACAGGCAAAGGCCATTGTGGCGACATGCCCCAGCTGCCAAACTTAACAGCTTCCATCAGTTGGCAGCGGGGTCAATCCCAGAGGCATCAACAGCAGAGAGGTGTGGCAGATGGGTTTGACGCACTTCTTGGAGTTTGGCTGGTTGAAATACATTCATGTTTCCATAGATACTTTCTCCGGGGCCATGTATGCCTCCGCCCACACCGGTGAAAAGGCTAGGGACGTCGAAAAACACCTTGTCCAGGCCTTCGCCGTGCTGGGCGTGCCTAAGGAGATTAAAACAGACAACGGGCCTGCCTACACGTCGAAAGAATTTGAGAGCTTCTGCCAATAGTGGGGATTCCGTCACACCACTGGGATTCCCCACTCCCCAACTGGGCAAGCGGTTATAGAGAGGGCCCACCAGACTCTCAAGAGAGTCCTCCTACAACAAAGCAGTACCATGAAGAGCAACTCACCCATATTCAGGTTGGCGAAGGCTCTACTCACAATTAACTTTTTATATGGGACCTTTGAGGAGCCAGAGCCGCCAATCTTTCAACATTTCAAGAACACTGGAAAGCAAAAGTTACAAGAGAATCCCGAGGTACTAATTAAGGATCCAGAGACTCAATGGATTGAGGGGCCGTATCGCCTCATCACCTGAGGACGTGGCTATGCCAACGTGTCCACTCCCCAGGTGTCATAAATAGAACAAAAGGTTTGGCTTTCGCAGTTGTGAAGAGACGAGTAATTAGTTTGAAATATGAATGTTGTTAATAGTTAATTAATTTGTTAATTAATTCCTGAGATTAAGAGAGTTTGTAATTCATGTTCTTTGATGTTTGAATGTTAAGTATTACTTCTAAGTTCTAAACAAAGTTCAAGAGTTTAAAAACCCCATGATATCTTTTAAATTTATCCCTAAGTTTAGTTGTGCTCCAAAGGAGAATAACCCCTCACCCCTAGCCAAAGTGCTATTTTTAGAAACTTGACTGTTAGCCTGTCAGCAAGCTCCATGGAAACCTGAATTTCAATGAGGAAGGTTTCCCACCTGAAAATCCGGATGACCTCACCTACAGACTCCGCCCTAGCAACAATGAGCCATTGGTCAGAAGACCTTACATCACCTCCAGGATTTAAACCAATAAACAAGACTCTAAAGGGACTCTACCAATCAACATCTACCTCAGAGGCGGGACAATGGGTGGTGATGGGAAGAGCCAAGAAGGGTTTAAGACGGGGAGCACAAGCTCGAGAGCTTGCTTTTTGCCTCTGTTGGGGACTAGCCCAGGCATAGCCCGGTGCTGGTGATAGGCCAATTTGCCAACTAACTCTGCTTGAGGATACCCAAGCGAGACACAGCACTGTTGGGGTTTTTGTGTTGGGGCCTTTGCTGCTCTCAGCTTGAAGTGTCTCTTATCGCTGTGGACCCGGATTTTTCCTTTTTATTTGATCACTCCCTTTTTTTGTTATTAATAAACCTACTTTTCTTTTCGTAATCAAATTTCAAGAGTTGCCTTGTTGTTCACACCAGGGATTGAGGTGGATACCCGCCAAATGGGTGAAGCCCTACGCAACCCCTTCTGCACCAGCAAAGGAGGTCAAGGTGGTAGCCTGGAGGTGCAGGCGTCGGCGGGACGCCCCTTTGAAATCTTACCCTTCACCTACTGTTCTATAATATGAATACCCTCTTGTGTTCCAACCTTATTTGTTTAAGTGAGTTCTGTGTGCTGATTTGTTTAAGTGAGTTCTGTGTGCTGATTTTTATGTGTTCTGTTTATGTTTAGATAAGGCCCACCTACCTGTAATCTATCCCGGCACCATCCTGAAGGTCAGCCTGGTTCTTCTTACCTGCACTCCGTGTGGCAAGTCATGGATTGTCCCACAACCACAACTCAATGTCTGAGTGCTTCTTGCAAGGACTCTGGGGCAAGACCATATCTGCCTCAGTACCTTGGCTACTGAGAATCCGATGTCAACCTCTCTGGTGGGGATTGCTCTAAATGCCTCTGAATACCCCTCTTCGTTGTTGTCCCTACATGATTCCACAAACCGACTGACTCATCGGGTGGTGAGGTCCTTTATACTAAGAACAGTTAAGGTCCCGGTGAAAAACCCTCTCGTTCTTTGGAGGGACTGGGCAAAGGACCTCCCTAAGCTACCCGATGAGCCAGCTGAGTTTGAACTTCTCAGGTCCTCCTCTGCACCCTTTTGTGTAGAGTTTCAGTTCAGTACCCCCTCTCAAAAGAAACTTTATATTAGCATTGCCCAGCACAAGAGAGAGTAGGACCAAACCGCTCAATGGTGCGAGAATATCGCCCATGTGAAAACGGCATCTACCCTAGGCAACATCCCTAAGCAGTTACCCAAGAGGCTGTTCTTAATTTGCAGTGACCATGCTTGGGCAGGCATCCCCTCTCGCCTTCTCGGAGGGCCGTGCTCTTTAGGGCAGCTGATGCTGTTTACGCCCAATGTAAGCCAAATTACTAATTGGACAAACAAGACTCAATTGGCCCGCCAAAAAAGAAGCTTCGATGAATTAGACGAAAATTGCTATTCTGAAATTTTTCATTGGTCACACCTAAAACGCTCCGCCATGTTATAGGGGTTGTTCTAGTTTAGGCGATTCTAAGTTGTCGTTCGGGTTGTACGGGTTTCAGTTAGGATGTTTCAGAGTTACAGTTCGGGTGGTGCAGGTTCTCGTTGGGGGTGCTGAATGGCGGGGGGGTGGTTTGGGATCTCTTTGTGTTGGGGTAGATGGGGACTGCAGTTATGATGGGGGACCGGGAGGTGGCGGTGTAGAGCACTGGACCTCGAGCAGCATCAGGTTGACATCAGTCTGAGGGAGACAGCTGCGCCAACCAGTCACCAGCTCCCCTCCAGCTGGAACTCCAAACCAATCAGGCGACGCATCATGAAGGGAGAAGGAGGAACCTAGAAACGAGCCAACCACCATCTGAGGAGCGGGAAATCTACTCCAATGAGCTGATCGCCAGACGGACTGACCAATCAGAGACTCAGAAGGGGTATAAAAAGTGATGCCCCCTTAGGAACTGGTCCTCCTCCTGTGACTGATGCCTCTCACAGCGAGCGAGGTCCTCCTGCCTCCAGGTCAGGAGAGGGCTACTTCCCCTCCTGGTTCTTCCACCTTGCCTATTCTGTTTTCTTTTGTTTAATAAATCACCAGTTAATCATCTTTAAATAACAGGCCCTCGTTTATTACAATTTTCTGGGGACTCGCCCAAGATAGCTCCGCCCATGGGTGGTCCCAGTGAAGGACTCGGATTTTGGGACTCTACCGAGACTGCCACGGGGAACAAGCGAGCTGCACCCGAAGAGGTGGAAACAACCTGCAGACGGGATCGGAGACCCCCACGGGAAGGAGCGGAGACCCATAAGGTAAGATACTTACGGGAGGGATGGGGATAGGAGAGTGTGAGCGCTTGTGGTGTGAGTGAGACGGGGGCTGGCAGCCGGCTCCCCAAAGCGAGTGCGGACCCCGGAGTACCGCGGTTCCGCTGTCCCGCGAGGGGCACGGCCGGAAAACGGGGGAAGCGAAAGACAGAGATTAAGTGTGTGCACTCCGAGGGACCTCTAAGAAACCTCCAGCCCCGGGGAAGGGAGGTGAAGGAGGGTGAAGGATAGTACTCTCTGAATACCGTTCCCTAGCACTGGGACTCCTGTCTCCCTGTCTCTTGAGGCAGGGAGGACCCGTGAAATCCATGCAGGGACCAGGAGAGAAGCGACCCGTGAGGGTGTGGGATAGAACCCACAGGTGGAGCAGGGATAAGGGAGGGCGGACTCTCAGGGACCCCCAGGAAAGCCTCCAGCCCCAAGAGGAGAGGGAGGGGGGTGAAGGATAGCTTTCCCCAAATACTGCTTCCTGGTACTGCAAGGATTTGAAGGGGAGTGTCCACTTACTACCTGGTGACCAGGGATAGGAGTGGACTAGGACCCTTCCTTTGATTAAATACTCTGAGTCGGAGATCAGTGAAAATAAGCTGACCCCCAATTTGGGGATTGTCCTCCTGGCGGGCAGAGGGGGGAGGAGTAGGAGTCAAGGGGAGGTGGGAATAGGCACCCAGGGTAGTGGGTGTGAGTAAGGGACTCGCGAGGTGGGGGCAGATACTCACGGGTGGACAGGGATAGGGGAGAGTGGACTCCCAGGGACCCCCAGGAAAGCCTCCAGCCCCAGGAGGAGAGGGAGGGGGGTGAAAGATAGCTCTCTCTGACGACTGTCTCTTAGCCTGCCCAGGTGTTCCGGGCTCTCTTTGCCCTGTGTTTAGGAAGCTCCTGTGCTGAGTTAGGGCACAGGAGCCATAGACTCTGCCAGTTAGGGAAATATTCTGGTAGCGAAGGTTGTTTGAGCTTTTGTGGAGGACCGGCAGGCGAGGTCTCAGGGCGAGGTGACCACCAAGAGTCCCTGAGCTGTCTACTGGTTAGAAAGGTTGGCCGATTATTAATTTCTGTTATATTATGAATGTTGAGTTTCTAACTTGAGTCGGTCTGTTCGTGTGCATCAGGGTATATTACGATTTTGTTGGACTTGAGATTAGTTTGTGTGGGAGGCCCATCCCTGGAGGTTGCAGCTGCCACTCATTCGGACTCCTCCTCTGACAGCGAGAGCTCCTCCTCAGAGGGCCCGGGGGAGGAGACGACACTCTGAAAAGGTGTGCCCAGGGCTTTAGGCCTGCCCACCCTTCCAGAATGTTCTCTTGTATTCAACATTTCATTGGTTCTCTGTTAATGTACCCTCCCCTCAGTTTTTTCAATTGGACCCTCAGACCTGACCCCTCCCCTTTCCGGGCACCCCATTGGTTGTAACCCTTGAACCCTCCCAGTTTCCACCCCCCTTATAAACCCGTGTCACTCCTCAGTTCTTTGGAGTTCTCCCTCCGCTGCTCTCCCTCCCGGACCTCCGTTCCTGTTCCCTCAGTAAAGGAGATCTTGGAGGAAGCCCCCTCTCGCCTCTCTTCATCTCTCTCGCCGCCTTTCTCGTGGGTTGCTTGCTGGAGCTGCCTCGTCACTGCGTGAGTCAGCCACGTGCGGTCCCCGGACTGCCTCTCTCGAGGAGTCCTAGAGGTTTGTGTCCTTCGCAAGGCCTTCAGAGGCTCAACAGGTGGCTGAGCCACAACAAATTTGAATGTTTTATTATTAGTGTGGTGCAGAGATTTTCTTTACCTTGGTTACCGGGAGAAAGCAGTTGCTTTAGCGTGTTAAGTTTTGAGAGTATTTGATTTAAATGGTTCTCTGATCTCCGGTAGTAGTAATAGTTGTTACAAGCTGTACCACCCTAAAGGGGAAGTCCTTTCTGAGAGCAAATCGGGCGCCATTTTGAGTAAGGGTGTCCGGTAGCCGAAGAAGGGACCTGGCGCCACTTTGATTAAGGGCACTTAGGTGCCAGAAAAGGCATCGGTCCACCATCTTGAGTGGACCGGAAGTTAACTTGAAAGGACGCCATCTTGTGTAGGTCAAGAGACCGGAACTTAAGGCTAGGACTCCATCTTGAGTGTACCTTCTAGAACGGAAGTCAAATACGCGGACATCTTGAAGAAGGTACAAGAGCGTGGGAGTTTCCCACGAGAAATTCCCATAATAGGGACTCACTAAGTTAGGCACTTCGGCTTGAGCCTTATGCAAGCAAGGTGCATCTGGCTGATATTCAAGAAGTAGTGACTATTGAGTTATATTAACTGTTTGGTTCTGATTTACAGTTTGTACTAGTTGAGTAGCAGGGAGTTTACATGTTTTAAGTTTTTCCTCAGTTGCCTATAGATTATTTCCTCTTGCTTCTTTATAACTATATTGCCCCTGGTTAGTAGTTATTGATTCCTCTTCAATCCTCACACAGTTTCCACACCTGCACCTTTCTTATTTGGTTCTCATACTTAACCTCCTTCTTTAATACCCCTTTAGTTGCACCCAGTATATATCATTCCCACAGTTTCTTTTGGTTTCACAGGATTCAGAATTGTGTCTCATAGTGTTGTTACTTTATTTTGGTTACAATTACCGGTTAGGGAAGTAAGAATTTTAATTGTAACCCTGTAAGTTACTAAGATTGAGCTGCAAGTGGGTAGTTAAAAAGGCTCCATTGAATTTAAAGTTATTAAGTGGCAGACTTAGTAACGGTTATTAGTATTATATCAAAATGGGACAGTGTGTAGGGAAAAGGTCGAGGGGATCTAAGAATAAGGCAAATGAGAAATTGGCTCCTATCCCCGCTGACAGTCCCTTGGCAGAATTATTAGGAAGATGGAATGAGATAGAAGAGTGCATGGAATTAGAAAAACCGCAAATGATATATTATTGTATAAATGTGTGGCCAGTGGATAAAAAAATTGAAGCTCCAGTATACTGGCCCAAGTATGGGACGAGAGAGAAGTGGATGTGTGATGCGTTGGTCACGATGGTAGAGTCTAGGACAGGGATAGAGGACATGGAAAGGAAATACGCGAGATGTTGGAAGTGCTGTTGGGAAGAGGCAGATGTGTATAAAGTAACATCTAGAAAAAAAGAAACATTAGAAAAGACAATACCAAGAATTAAATGGGATCCACTAGACAACTTACCACCCCCACCACCTCCAACACCGCCCACAGTACATCAGCCACCTCCACCACCTCCAATACTAACCACCCCTTCCTTTGATTCCCAGCCTCCCTATGTAACAACCATTCCCTATCAGAGTTCCCCTGAGAAGGGACTTCAAAAGACAGGAGAAGTCCCACAATGACCCCCACTATATCATTAACATCCCCTCCTTTAAGAGAACAGAATAGCTCCCAAAAAGTAACCCTGACCATTCCTCTCCCATTATTGTCTCCGGTTCCTACACATGTCACAGGCACAATACAAGAAACCACTTCACACAAATTGGATACCAACGAGACCTTAGAAATAGAGCCGCAGAAATTAAACAAGTCCTATGGAGGACCATACCTAGGAACCTGCTCCCGTACTGCTCAGACCCTCTCAACAGAAGAGAGATTATATCCCCTTAGGGAGGTCCCAATCGGAGGGGCTAAAGGAGGAATAGGCTTTGTGAATATTCCCCTCACAGCCTCAGAAGTTAGATCTTTTAAAAAGGAAATTAAATCAATTATAGAAGACCCTGTGGGAGTGTCACAACAATTGAACCAATTTTTAGGGCCGAACGTATACCCTTGGGAAGAGATCAATTCCATTTTAAGTATCTGGTTCTCCTCTGAGAAAGTTGAATTGATCCTGATGGCCGGGATAAGGATATGGGAGAGGGAGAACAAACTGGAACCACTGAGAGATCACAAGATGCCCTCAACACAACCCAATTGGGATACAAATTCGGAAGAGGGAGTAGCTTATGGGGTCTTGACCCAATGGTGGTGTGACCAAAGGAAACCAGGAGCTTACCTATCTAAACTCCTGGATCCTGTGACAAAAGGGTGGCCACTTTGTCTTCAAGCAGTGGCGGCTACAGTGATACTAGTTGAAGAGAGTCATAAGCTGGTGTCTGGAAAAAAATTAAAAGTCTATATTCCCCATGATATCAAAACCCTGCTCTCTAAAAGGGCAGGGCAATGGTTATCTGACAGTCAGCTGCTTTCATATGAGCTAATTTTATGTAAAGGTAATCAACTAGAATTGGTCACCACAAAAATACAAAATCCAGCTCAGTTCCTTTCCGGAACACCGGAGGAAAACCTGGAACATGACTGTATACAAGCTGTGGAAATCCAGACAAAAGCCAGAAAAGATTTATGGATGAAAAAAAAAAAAAGACCTAGAAGTTAGAGAGCCACAGTTGGATACTAAAGAACAGCAACTGATTGCAGCTGAAGGTGGGAAATTGAACTCAGAAGGTAGATGGATTATGCCTGATGGGAGGCAAGCAGTGAACGGAGCGCTAGCTCTAAGAATCTTATCTAGACTTCATGGGTCTACCCACTGGGGGACTCAGGCGCTGTGCGACACCTTTCTCCGTACTTAGGTGTGCCCAGGGATTTTTCAACTGGCTAAAACCGTCACCCGAGACTGTCTAATGTTTAAAAACAAACAAGAAGGTGATGAAGAAAAATACCCAAGAGGGAAGAGAATTAAGAACTGCCGAGAGAGGGTGGAGTCACCATACTAGGGTGAAGGGACCGGTACCAGCGCCTGATGAAGAAAAAAAATGGAGAATGAAAACCAAGAAACCCTGAAATTAAAAGAAGGGGATGAGGGCTGGATTAGAGGAAAAAGGCTGAGAAAAATTAAGAACGAGAAAGTGCAGTGGTGAATGCCTATGTTTAATGTTCAAATTGTTCTGTTAAAATGTTGTCTCTTTTATTTCATTTCAGAAGCCTCCAGGACTTTGAAATACAGAGCTCTCCCCATTTCAATTAAGAGAATTCGACCCTAAAGTGATTAAACTGAGATTGATACATTATAGGGTAAGAAGACCGAGGGTCCACATCCCAGCCTACACGAAGGCCGAGATGGACACAAGAGAAAAGAGAATCACCCTGCAGTAAGAAGAAGTCCTCACATCATCCTGGCCTGGCTATTCATACATGGAGCTGTTTTGGTGGAAACAGCCGAAGAAAGGTGCAACAAATGTTATCATCCGGTGTACTTGGAAACGACTAGAGGTTACCTTCTGCGGATACCCTCACATCTAAACCCTATATGTATCAATCCAGAAAAAGTATCCATTTGTAATGAAAATGAAAGACCTATTGTCAAGCTGAAAACCTAGGAAGCTTTGAAGCGAAAGTGAATGGGGAGTGCCCTGTTAAGGAGCCCTGGATGTGTACAGATAACAACCCCAAGAATCTGGCGACTGGAATGATAGACAACATCAAAGAGAGGGAAGTAGAAGGGCCTTTAAAAACAGGGATGACTCAGATGGATTGGGAGGGTAGGAACTTGTTTATGGACATGGTTGAAAGAATCAGCCATGAATTAAATATTACAAACTGTTGGATATGTGGGGGAACTAAAAACACAGAAGGTTGGCCTTGGGAGGGAACTGCCCTGACAGCCAGAGAAATCATACAGGTAACCGCTGAACAAAGTGGGAATTCCCCTACAGACACACCCAGAGATTATGGGGAAATATGGTACCTCCAAAACAAAGTAATAGGAGAAGACTGTTTATGGAGGAAGGGACCATTATTCTTTGGGAATGTAGGGGAGATGCCTTGCAAAAGGTATAAAATAGTAGAGAATATGCGCACTAAATGGTTACCAAAATCTCCTTCTCTATATTGGTCTACAAAAGGAGGCCAAGGGTGCTCTTTTGTTAAGGCCTGAAAATTATTTGAATGTGCAACTCGGAAGCCAAATCCATTCCAAGCAATTTCCCATATAGTGAAGTTCTGGAATGAAATAAAGAACATTGATGATGGATTTTGGAAGGCCCCAGACGGCCTCTACTGGATATGTGGAAAGAAAGCATACGCAACCCTCCCTCGATTATGGTCCGGGACTTGTACTCTGGGGATAATTAGACCATCATTTTTCCTCCTTCCCCGTGAGTCAGAACAAAACCTAGGGGTGTCCCTCTATGATAGCCTGAGGAGAGAAAGGAGAGATCTGGTAGGGGGAACACAGAAGTGGGGAGAGGACGTTTGGACCACTGAAAGAATCATTGAAACTTATGGCCCTGCCACCTGGGCCCAAGATGGTACCTGGGGATATCGGACCCTGATTTATTTGATAAACCGCATTATCCGACTGCAAGCAGTCCTAGATGTAGTCACCAATCGAAGCACTTTAGCCATCGATCTATTAACTACCCAGCAAGATCAAATGAGGACTGCAATCTACCAAAATAGATTAGCCTTGGATTACTTATTAGCTGAAGAAGGGGGTGTATGCGGAAAGTTTAACACCTCAGAGTGCTGCTTGGAGATTGATGATAATGGAGAAATCATCCGTAATATTATCAGTAATATTCGTAAATTAGCACACGTTTCCCCTCAAACATGGACCCCCTTATTCAAAGGTACCTGGATAGAAAGACGGTTTAAAGGGGAATGGTGGAAAAAGGCTATAGTGATTGGTATCTTTGTATTATTGGGATTAATCTTTCTTCCATGTATTATCCCATGTGTCATCAGGGCCGTAACAACAACCGTGCAGGCGGTGTTAGAAAATACTTCAGTGGTACAGCAGTCCCTAGAGAAAATGTCAGAAGAAAAAGTGGAAAAAGTCATGTTGATGCAGAGAAGTCCTCTCCCAAATACCCCACGAAGTACCAAGAAATTAGAAAAACAATATAAAAAGTGGAAGAACATATACAAAGACTATCAAAGTCCCGCGTAAAGAAGACGAATTGATGCAGGCAAAAGCCTGATCAAAGTTTTAGAGGGGGGAGTTGTTATAGGGGTTGTTCTAGTTTAGGCGATTCTAAGTTGTCGTTCGGGTTGTACGGGTTTCAGTTAGGATGTTTCAGAGTTGCAGTTCGGGTGGTGCAGGTTCTCATTGGGGGTGCTGAATGGCGGGGGGGTGGTTTGGGATCTCTTTGTGTTGGGGTAGATGGGGACTGCAGTTATGATGGGGGACCGGGAGGTGGCGGTGTAGAGCACTGGACCTCGAGCAGCATCAGGTTGACATCAGTCTGAGGGAGACAGCTGCGCCAACCAGTCACCAGCTCCCCTCCAGCTGGAACTCCAAACCAATCAGGCGACGACGCATCATGAGGGGAGAAGGAGGAACCTAGAAACGAGCCAACCACCATCTGAGGAGCGGGAAATCTACTCCAATGAGCTGATCGCCAGACGGACTGACCAATCAGAGACTCAGAAGGGGTATAAAAAGTGATGCCCCCTTAGGAACTGGTCCTCCTCCTGTGACTGATGCCTCTCACAGGGAGGGAGGTCCTCCTGCCTCTGGGTCAGGAGAGGGCTACTCCCCCTCCTGGTTCTTCCACCTTGCCTATTCTGTTTTGTTTTCTTTTGTTTAATAAATCACCAGTTAATCATCTTTAAATAACTGGCCCTTGTTTATTACAACTTTTTCTACCATGGGTAGCTGTGGCGAAGGCTCTAGGTGAATTGGGCACCCTAGAGTGTTGGGTCGCTAAACAAGCTAATTTGACATCAACTGCCGTTAGCGACCTCCTCAAAGACGAGGAGATAACCAGAAAGGTGACGTTCCAAAATCGAGCAGCAATTGACTACCTTCTGCTGCTCCACAACCACGATTGCCAGGAGTTCGAGGGACTTTGCTGTTTTAACATTTCATTGAGGGCCCCAGACGTCCGCCGTGCCATTCGAGGAATGCAGGACTTAATCCATCAAATAAAAGAAAGAGTCCAAGAGCTGGCTAAAAGACCTTTCAGGATGGGGACTTTCGAGGTGGTGGGCCTCACTAGTTAAAGATATTTTCTTTGTCTTTCTTGTCATTTTGTTAGTTTGCCTTTCCTTTTTCGTGGTAAAAAAGCTTGTTTTCAATTATTTTTTAAAACTAATAAGTAAAAACGGGGGAGATGTTGCGGTGGCCCAGCCCACCTCTGGGCTGAGTGACATCAAGTGGGTGGATTTCCCCACCCAGGAAAGTGACCCCGAGGGCGGATCCAAAGGCGGTCCTGAGGGCGGCACTGAGGTGTGAGACACATCCCCTTGGGTGTCACCTTTGGTTGTGGCTCCTCCCCTGTTCTGGAAGTTCATTGGGTATCATGTTCATGTTTATTTAACAGGTTCATTGCTTATGYAATTACAGTCTAGAAAGTTCTGTWTAGTTATGTTTTCTATTGGYCTGTTCAAATAAGTTCCTCCCTTCTCCCTCCGTGATTGGTTATGTGTCATCCCTGGTCAATTCCTCATTGGTTTATCCTCTTGTTCCGCCCCCTTTTACCTGCTGTATAAAAGGCCATGTAACGGTCCTTCTGCGCCCTTCTTGTTGCCCCCCTTCCATGCTCTTTCCTTCTCCCGACCCTCTGGGCCGGGAATAAAGACTGGGAACTGTTTCAACAAAGAGGTCCCGCTCTCCTTCTTTGCCCTTGCTTGTCACCGTGGTAACAACCAACTGCTGCCAGCTCCACTGAGAGCCCTGAAGCAAACAGCTCCCCTGGGAGCTTCCACCTGGCTGCAAAGCTGCAGTTTGCCTCGCCGCTGGGGCACTGAAAGCTAGCTGCCTGCTTGGCCTCCGGGCGGTCAAGTGGTCAGCGTGACACAAACCAACTAACACAACTAAACAAACACAAAAAACCCCAACTCAGTCATCTCCAAGTTTAAGCACAATGTTGTATTTGGCAGACAAATGGCAAAGTGCAGCTGGGGAAAGCACAGAACACATTAAAATGTATTGAGAATTTTCTTTCTTGCTCCATTAAATGTAATTCAGACACCTGGCATGCCACAGAATTTCATCACAGACTAGAAGGTAATAAAAAGCCTGATTCCAGTCTGTGTTGACTTGGAGCTACCTGTGTTCTTCAACTCATCTCCATCCAGTTGTGTGTGACAGCAATGCAGAGTTACAGCTTGGCCCATAAAATTTCAGAATACAGAGGTCATCCTGGAGTTCCAAGAAAAATAAATAAATAAATGAGCATCTTGTCTTACCCTAGGTGTCTGTTTGGCATATCAGGCATGTTTCGTCCATGTACAAGCCCATGTGCTTAGCACCTCCTGGAATATCCCTTGGAAGGAAGGAGAAACAGGTCTCCTCAATTCTATGTAGGAACATCGCCTGCCAACATTTTTTAATCTCCGAGAACCCTTTGTTGGTTCATAATATTGTAAGGACAAAGTGTGGGTGTTGCTTTTGGAACATGAACGACTTCTCTTACTATACATGGGGTTCATGAGACATCAGCTATTATTAAAAAAAAAAAAAAAGATTAATTTGCTATCACATATATATATATATTTTCCTTTAATTTGCTTTTGGGAATATATATATTTAACGTGTGAGCAAATCAAAATAGTATTTGCTGGTTTACTTGTAGAAAAAAATTTTCCTTCAATTCTCATTTATCTGGCCAGTCAATGGGAACCTGAGAAATGATAATCCAGTTTGTCTTTGCTGCTTGCATTATGGATCCTTTTGAATTGGCAGAAAAGTTCAGAAGATTTTTTTTTTTCCTCTTCTATGGAGAGGATTTGTTGTGAATAAGAATGAACCTCTGCTTTGCTGATAAATACAAAAGCATGACCTATAAGAATCTTTATCTCTCTCCTTTCACTTTATTGACAAACTTTGGGGCATCCAATCTGCTGTGAGACAGGAATTTGCATAAATCAGAAGGCAAAGAATAATGCTTTCCTCTTTGCTATTCCTACAAACTAAATGTCTACAAGTAAGCTGCAAACCCTGCTATGATCCAGAGAGGTGATCAAAGAACAGAAACATAAAAGACTCAAAAACAAGGCATTCTCAGCTTTATGTAGTCCTGGGCAGTAGTGGTATCAATTCTGTTAATTTCTTAATTTGTTTTTTTTTTGGTTTTTTTTAGGATGGAATTTTATTTGCTGGATTTGAAATAGGAACTTAAATTCAAACTAGAAAATTATTGAATCAAGGAATATAGTTTTCATCCCAATTATGCTTTAGTTTTCTCTTGCATAAGTCTTTCTATAATTGAACATAATCTACAAACCCTCTCTGAAAATTGCTACATAATTTAATGGGAGGAAAACGAATACATTTCTGTAGAAGTATAACAGACCTTCATAATAAAAACAAACAAAAGCCAACCCATTTATAGTCGACAGAATTTAGTAGCAAATGAAACCTTTCTGTATTTAATAGATCTTTTTATCTCTTTTATAACATTCTTCACATATAATAACATTCGTCTTTACTTTATTGAAATATTATTTTATTATAAGCAAAATATACCTTAAACTACACATGAAACTATCTGAGAGAGTGTTGCGGTGGCTCAGCCCACTGGCAGGCCAGAGGACATCAAGTGAGTTGATTTCCCCGCCCATGACAGCAACCCCGAGGGCGGTACTGAAGTTTGAGGGCTCTGCCCCTTGTAGGCATCTCCTCCTACTGTTCTGGAAAGATCTGTGTTCTTCAGTTCCTTATTGGTTGTTGTTCTTACATATTTATGAACCTTATTGCTTATTCAATTATGTTCTGGAAAGTTTGCTTCAGTTACAATCCCCATTGGTTAGTTTGAATAAGTTCCTCCCTGTGYTACTTGTCATTGGTTCCCTGTCACCCCTTGTCATTTCCCTATTGGTTTATCCCTCGGATCCACCCCTGAATTTTCCCTGTGCAAAAGCAGCCAACAAACCCCTCTCCTGGCCTCTTTTGGTTGCTTCTCCCTTGGGTTAATAAACCTGACACTGTTGCACCAAGAGGTCCTTCTCTCCTTCTTGGTCTCTGCCTGTTGCCTAGCAACACCCTGACTGCAGCCTGCTCCCTTGAGAGCTGAGGGCAGGAAGCTCTGGAAGGAGCCAGCTCCAACCTCACTTGCACCAAGCGGTTCCCC